>NDFF03000055.1:0-515496 GCA_002150815.3 Grammothele lineata
CTCGGAGACGCGCTCGACGAAGCGCCGCCGGATGAGCAGCGATTCGGCCTCGGAGCCGCCCTTGTCCGCGGTCTCGTTCAGCTCGTACGCGGACTCGTACACCTCAGCCTCGTCCTCGACCTCGCAGTCGCAGCGCTCGTCCATCGACTTCCCCTTCACGCCCTACTCGTCCTACAGCTCGCTCCTCACCAATGCGCGCATCTGGCACCCGCCGATGCTCCCCCCGGACTCATCCCTGCACTTCGTGCACCCGCCGATGCTGCCCTCGGCGGCGTCGGAGGACTCGCCGATGTTCTACCACCCGCCGATGGCGCCGACCGCGGACGAGACGGACGCGCTCTTCGCCGCGTACTTGCACCCGCCGATGCTGCTGCCGAGGACTCGCCCCCGATGAGCTCGCTCCAGGTGGGTGGGTACTGACGACTATCTAACGCACGCACCTCAACCACCGCCAACGCCGTCGACGAGGACGACTCCTTCGAAGCCGCCGTCTGGGGTGCCCCGCATGCCACGGACTTCCAGCTCTCCTTCTCCGCCTTCCGCCGCAACGATGTCATGCCCTTGAAGAGGCGGCGCGTAAGCGCCTGCCATCGTGGGCCTCAGCCTCAGGCAGAGCGTCGTCTGGCAGGCGTGTGGCTCGTCTATCCCCTTCGGCGAGCCCACGCCGCCCGCCCCGCGTCGCCGCCCGCACGAGGATCTCGTACGGAACGTCGCACTGAGCATGGACCTAATCATCAGTAGCTACGACATCACCATTCAGGTTAGTGCTTTAGTGTGAAACGCTGTCACTTACCCTGCACGTTCGTGCTCGCAGGTGTGCCGCGGGCGAACACATTAACAGTGAGGCCCGCTCCTTGTGGTGTGTTACCCGCTGCGATGTGTTATGACATGAGCTGACGATATTTGAGCCTACCAGGGTGTGCGGCTTTCAGTCCTGCGATCTCGGTCGGGTGAGCCGCGATGGGTCTTCGTTCGGTGTTCAAGGAACATCGAGGCGGCATATATACGACAAGTGTGACTCATTATACTCGTAGCTAGTTCGTTATTGCATATGTCTGTATATCAGACAACTCACGAGAGATCATGACCATATCGCTCTGTCATAGTCTGCATATATATAGTGTGATAAGGCATCTTTTCTACGTCAGCTTTCGAATTGCCTTTGGGAGCTTTTAGTGGCTAGTTTATGTAGGCTCGCGGCCGTGCGGCCGCACGGTCGGACTTGTCACTATCCCCGCACTCGTCTCCGTCCTCCCGCGCTTGTTGTTGCCGTGTCATGCTCGCCCGACGGCCACACGCTCGCGTTCAGCTTCTTCCCCATCCCGGTCTCTGCACTCGCACACGTGGCAACCGAGGTCACCGGCATTCAGTCCACTGTTGCGCTCAAGAAGGCCCCCAATTCAACGCCGTCGTCCATCTCCACCCCGGATCCCGCCCCTGTCCTCGCGTCTGTGGTTGTTCTCGTCCACACTCTAGCTCCTTGCCCTCCTGCCGCCGTTGTCAGACGCGAAACCGCGTTCATCTTCAAGTTCGCCCTCGCAATCCCAATCAACGCTGTCACTGTGCTGATCCTAGGCTGGTCTCTGCCGCCACCCCCACGGTGTACGCTTCTGCATTTGTTCGAGCCCTATCACCTTCATCATGCTTGCAACTACAGTCACGGCCCTTCCCCTCACGATTGCTGTCGCCGCCATCCCAGTGGTCGTCCCTGTAGACATCCCGCGCCTGTGCCTGCGCTCTCTGCGGACGCCCTCTTGCTCCCCAGTGTGGGTTTGGAGTGCGGAACAGGTATGTGCTGTATTCCCCGCACCTTTGTCCACGCCCGCGCCCCCTCACACCAATATATACCTGTCCCGCGCTACGAATGCTGTGACTGGCCAACACGGCTCCGCTGGGGGCCTGAACATCCTACTGACACACGATATGACAGGACACTAACTCTCAAAACGCACCTCTCATATCCTCTCTGTCTCAACACTCCCTGCCTGGCTCTCCCTCTCATGACACGCGCTCCATATCCGAAGTCAAAAAAAGTGGAAAGGCGTCTTGCAGCCAAAAAACTGCGCGAAGAACTGGTGAGTTGCTGCTGACATAACTGAGACAGTGTTCTGAGATTCGACTGTCAGGCTGCTTCTCTTTGTGACGGCGAAGCCTCCACGTCTCCTGGTGGAGATAGTAAACAGAAAGGCAAGGAGAAGGGAGGCAAAGGCAAGGAGGAGGGAAAGAAGGGGAAGGAGCCACGAGTGCGCAGGGCGGTACGCCGATTGTTTTGTCCTACTTCCTGCCGAGCTTCGACCGACTCTTTTATCTTGCAAGCACATCCCTAAACCTTACAATGTACCAGACCCTGGTGTGGGTCATCTTTATGCAGACCACCCGAAAGCATGTCGTTCCCCCGAGGCTCTGGAACGCGAGGCGTCGAAGTGGGGCAAACGCGTGGCCGAGAACATCTTACGACATGCCCCTACATTCCAGATATCACAGTCCCTAGACGACCTACGGTCTTCAGCAAGTCGGAGCGAGGAGGCCCTCGCCCAGCTCGAAGCAGTCTGTGACTCTGAGCTCACCACGCTCAAGCCCATAGCCCAGTCATGTAAATATGTTGACAGGTTTGAGAGGCTTGTAGCGGTGTATTGTGGACATCGCATCATAATGGTGAGTGGCTTTCATTGACATGTATGTCAACTGAGACCAAGGGTTGTCAACAATAGGAAGAACAGTCTTCGGGGCCGTGTCCTCTGGCTGAGCAGTATGCAAAGGGCCGGGATCTACCATATTTGCAAGAACTAGCGTCACTGTTGGAGACTCGAGTGGTGTTTGATGGGATACCGGTAAGTCAATCTCGACAATCCTCACTAACAGTATGGTCGTCTAACATAAAAATACATCTCTAAAGACCTCTTACTTGCTACGATATCATGCCGCAACTCAGCGCCTCATGAACCATATCCCTCCTCGTGTTGCCCATGAATGCCAGAAGCGTCATGAGGTTGAGGTGAACGACCTTGAGCAGCTGATCATGAGGTATCTACTGGAGGGTGACGGCAGAGCTGAGCGGAAGGGTGTCCATCACATGGGAATGTGGATGATGCGGGGACATAGTCTCGGGGTGAGTCTAGTCTCTGTTTAATGTTTTCTGTGCTAATGTTTTCTACATTCAGCCCCTCAAGCCTACTGGCGACATGCACCGCGATCAGCCTCGGGAAGCCTTTGTGCGCCAGTGGTACCGTGAGACGCGTGCAGTAGCTAAGTTCCTTGCAGCACTCTTTGAGACATTGTTTCCAAACCATTATCAAGTGTACAAGAGGGCTTTCGACGCTGGTGTATGGCTGGAGGAAGATGAAGGGCCATGGCTTCAGCGTGCTATCGTCTGGAAACTTCAAGTGAAGTGCCACTTTGACGACAAGGATGATGGACCGACGGCCACGTTTCCTTGTGGTTTCTTTGACGGTGGATACATGGAGGTGCCTCAGCTTTTTGCTCGTTTCATGTGCGTCTTCCTTTTTACTCATTTCACAGTGCGCTTACTACTTAATTCTCAGGTACGGGCCTGGGCATATATTGATCTCTATGTCTGGGGCGCTGGCTCATCGTGTGTCGAAGTGGGAGCCCAGGCCAGTCCCAGCCCCATCAGCTGAAGGCTCAGACGGAGATGTGGTGAAGCTGACACCAGGACGGGTTGGGAGTGTTTTCTTCTTTCATCATGACAGTTTAAAGTTTTTGCAGCACAAACGTCCTGGTTTTTATAAGGCGAACCCTGATCACATAGATCCCCCTCAGCGCCGTCATTAAACTCACTTGCATAAGTTGTGATCAGTATATGCCTTATAGCAATATTCTGTAGAGTTCAATTGAGGGGTGAGCCCTGCTTATGCGCGGGCGTGGGCTCTGAGGGTTTTTGAGTGTTGAATGTTGACGCTTAAGGAGTGCAGCCAAAGCTGATTAGATAAGATTAGCCCATTTATCGTGACGGGCATGCCTGTGCCACCCAGCGTCGTTTCCCATTGACTGCCCCTACCTACCACTGCTACACCCATACACTCTTTTGGTCCTCCGACCAGCAATTTCAGATATCCTTAAGCGCAACTCATCAGTTATAAAATGTCTGGGCCTCTCAAGTATCAGCAATGTGCTCGCTTGATGCACTCGGAAGGCCACTCCGACGCAGTCAGCGTGGTCACCTTCAGCCCCAATGGATCATACCTAGGATCTGGAGGTCTAGATGGACGAATTTGTATCTGGAGCATGCCTCATGGTAAGCTTCTGTATGTCTTTTCTGGGAAAAGTGCAGTTCTCTCTTTGGTGTGGCTCGGGCGGTCGAACGACTACCTCGTGTGTGGCATGGAAGATGGCACCATTGCATGCCTGTCTATCTCAAGTGTAAGTTACTTAGTCTGCTCTTTCTACGCTATCTTTCTAACTACTTTCAGGATCTTATCCAACTCAACGGCTTTTGGGCGCACCATTATCCCGTGGAACGACTTGCCTTTAACGCGAAGACGAATTGGCTAGCATCTGGTGCTCACGAGGAGGTGAAGATTTGGTCTCGGTCCTCGGGCGGTGGGTTGTGTAATCACTTCGAAATGTTATGACGCCCTCATTGTTTTCAGGGTTGTGGTCTCAAATCGCGACGCTGGGTCCGCCTCCGCGTAGCGCATACACTACCGCGTGCGAAGTGATCGTGACCAGTCTACATTGGACCTCACGGCATCGCGTTCCTTCTGTTCTTTTAGTAACATACATGAGCCACGGAATTGTGTACGTTTGTGCTCTTTCGATTTACAATGCTAGCTCATCAGTCTCAGAGCGTTCGATGCGCGTACATGGGCTCGCATTCGTTCCACTCCAATTCCCGGTCGCATGTGAGTAGATCTTGGTGGTCTATATGGTGCCTGTCTCATCGCGTCTCTAGAGCTGACGCGAGCCTCTCCGACGATGGTCGGTTGCTCGCAATATCCAACATGCGGACTGGGTTTGAACTGTTTACAATGAACGCACCCGCGGAAATCGACCCCCTCTTCGCGGTCAAACAGGACGTCACCGCTGGCCGCCCAATTCCTATTCGTTTCATCCATAAGGGTCACGCCATAGTCGGGGGGACTTCTCATGGGCAAGTGAACATTTGGGATGTCCATTCGCGCCTGAAGCAGGCCTTAACGCTGACGGGTACGTAAACGAAACTCGACTCTCAGGTCAAATCCTTGCTCATCGGACCCTGTTCTTCTAGGGAAAACGTCAGTTCTCGCAGTTGCCGTACGTTGTTCGTTATTTCTGTTGTCTTCGTGCAGATTGAGCGAGTGCACCCAGGGACATTATAACGACATGCCCTGTGATAACTTCTTTATCGCTACTGGTGTCTTCAAGCCAGGAGATCCTTCGCCTATCATCGTTTGGAAGGCCCAAGAAGCTCGTACGCATTTTGTTGTAAATGTCAGACCTTTGTTCCATTGCTGATGCATTAATTTGTCAACCAGGGGCTCGGGCTCCATATGCCGAATCAGGACTTGAACGTTCATGGCACGCGGACACAAAGACATGGCATTTTTATGGCCACATGGTGCGCTCTCACACGCTCATCTTTTCAACTGAATTCCGCTCCTGATACCTGTGGCAAGCTCCTTCTGGTAGTGAAGTGGGTGGCAATCTCCGTGCTCATGTTGGGAGGCTGCCTATATTTTCTTGAGCTGTACTCCATACGTAGGGGCCTCTAATGTGGGCGGAACTAGTACTCGGACATATCGTATCTACAGGCATCATCGTGGCTTGTTACATGCTCACGCCACTCCCGGTTGTGCCTTGTGGCAATCATCCGAGACCGACTAATTATTACCGCCCTGGCTCTTTCTTCCCTGTCCTCGACGACATGCGCCACTCAGAGATGATCCTCAGCGTGCTCCCTCAGTGCTGTGTCGCACTCGCTCTTCTCCTACTCCTGCACATGGGCTACAGCTATGCACATCGACGGGTGCAGCCAGAAGTCACGTATTCTTTTTCCGCAGCTACCAAAGTCCGCCGTCACGGCCCGACGGTCCTCCAATTTGCGGCAAGAGTCCCGCCTGGCCATCGTTCCACACCTACCATCGTCCTGGCGGAGGATACACGTGAAAGTCGAGCTCGGTGAGCTTTTTGTACATGATAGTGCGCACCCCAAAGACGAAACTTCTCTCAGATATATCAAGAATGAAGAAGGAGACTCATTTCATAGTGGCTCTGATGCCAGCAGTGGAGATGAGGCCATAGCTGACCAGACCAAACCACGGAGCATTTTGGTTCGCGCTGTCTCCGCTACTCCAGTCAACCCGCGCCAATCGAAGAGGACAAACGTCGACGACACTCCATCGTCTGGAAAAGGGCGTGCATCATCTCGTCCGCGGTCACCTTCGACGCCCCAACATCGCTCAAGCTCACCTGAACCGTCCTCGTCTAACGCCCCTGCTCCATCATTGACTCGAGGCCGAGGCAACACTCAGAAGGCTACCGCAAACTCGGGCGCTGCAGGTGCAAGCCGACGTACTAGATCGAAATCGAGAGCCGCTGCGTCGAGCAGTGAGGACGAAGAGGAGATGGAAACTACGGTGAGTACAGCTAAAGCCACACGAAACCAGCATCACACACTGACTGCCTTCATTTAGTTCCTCAAACGACATTCGCGCGCCATACGCGACACCCAGAAATCCGAGGAGAAGCTCTACACGTGTTGGTTTCAGACCGAGTCGTCTGATAAGATTGTGGCACCACCCCGAGTCCACCGCAAATGCGGCCTTCAAGTTGGTGATCTCTTTTTGCACAAGTATGAAGACAACATTCAGATTTGGCTGAGGGAAATTGACAAGGGCACGGGTAAGGAAGTATGGGAGGAAGTTCAAGTGGGGTACAAGCGTGGCGATACACGCCGCCTTACCCTCACTCTCAAACTCCAAGTCCCATCCTGGGTAGGAGGAGATTGGGGTGCTAGACGTATCTCAGCCAGTAAGTCACTGTTGACTACTAAGGATGATCACTGCATATTAAGGGTTATCAACAGTGGAACGTGCGGCAGGACAGAAATCGGGGTAAAGCTGCTTGAAGATATCATGTGGTGGAAGTTTCGTGCACGATGTTTGAGCCATATAATGCGGATGACCATGCATGAACGTCTTGTACTGTGTAATAAATATTGGTCGCCCAGAGCACGCTAGGTTAAGTACTATGTAACTGTGCTGCCAACTTGAAGGACTCGGACGCGTAAAGCGGGCTAGCCCACACGACGTGAGGTCCTCGCCAACTCCAGACCACGCATCGTGCACTTCTGACCTTGCTGCGCCAGTCACGCGTACTAAAATGATATTGGTGCCTCGCGATGAGCTTACGAATAAGATGTTGAGGAGAGGTTGCGCCACGGTGGCTCTGGAGGGCGAACACCGGCAACATTCACCGGCCGCGGGCCGTGTGACCCACAGCGCACGAGCTCCTGAGCACGAGTGAGCGCTTAACGCAGCCACGCAACGGTTTGCCACGCGCGCCACCCAATTTTGCTCTTCCTCAGCCTTTCCCGCCTTTTGCCGACGACCGATGTCGTCTTCGGAACGTAGTGATTCTCGCTTCTCCTCCTCACGGTTCCTGCTCAGGGAGGACTCTTCTACTTGGCCATCGGGCTCGAGCAGTACGTGCACTACGCGAGCGCGCCACTAGATACTGACACCATTACCCCTTCCATCTTATAGGTTGCGATCTTAGCAAGGTCGTCCGCTTCGAGACGACTCCTCGAAACTTATCGGAGACATCTGAGTATTCTACCTATATCCAACCGCCACCACGTCCCTTGGGGCAGCGAGAGCGCCACGCCGGGTTTCCCGTTCTCGCCACTGTTTCCGCCCTTTCTTTACTTCTGCTAGCGGCGTTCCTGCACTTCGCCCAGCAGAATGATGCCCTATATCCCTGGATCAACAACGCCATAGCTAGTCTTCCATTTAGTCCTAGCGTCCACGATGAATCGGTTCAAACTCTCAGCCCTGCTCTCCAAGCTGCCGTCCGAGACCTCGTAATGGACACACTCCGCGAATACCAGTGCGCGAACGGCATCCCCAATCGAGGACTCGAAGAGTTCGCTCGTAAATCAAGTGGTGGCACAATTGTTCTCGGACTTACGTCTGGGTACAATGGTCTCTCTGGCTGGCTATTTCATCGTGCTTCCGACGCAACAACGGTGATCGATGATACCGGACACGCCGGTTGCTGGATGCCTCCATCCCTTCCCGCACAGATTGGTCTACGCACAGCACGTATGTTCACCCCGTTGCATGTCACAATCGAAGCTCCGGAGGCGCCACTCGAGGACGAGGCTGGACAGATGCCGAAAAACATGAAGTTATGGGCCATTGTGGACGGGCGATCGAATGAAGAGCATTTTACCGCACTCGCTGCAGCACACCCGTCACTCAACGAGCAGACGTCTCCAAGGATCGCGAAAGGGTTCCGTTGGGCCCCACTGGCATCGTTCACATACGACATTCACAACACATCCCGCACTCAATCCTTCCAGATCCCCTCCGTCTATACTGAATCTAGGCTAACATTTGGTGTCTTCGTCCTCGAAGTTCTGGACAATTGGGGATCGACGTCGACATGCGTTGGCGGGATTAGTATCTATGGTGAATTAGCATGATTTTGAAGGTATTGTCGGGCTCCCTTTTCACACTCCGTTTCACTCACAAGAACAACGCTTATAGATGATGTAACGTCTTTGTACTTCGGAGATGCAGTGAACTTGTAGCGCCACATCCCAATTGACCCTTGTGTCAAGCTTCCTCGCACAGACATGGCTCACGCAGTGTGTCGCTTCGCAGCCTGGGCAGGATGTGCGGCGCGGTCATGATGAGCCCGCTCGACGTTGTCAAGACCAGCCTCTAGTCCGACCTCTTCCGCGCCAAGCGCACTGACGTCGCTAACCACAGCTCTGGGGCCGCTGTCGCAGTGCAGAGGAACTTCCTCTGGCATTTCGTCGAGACGGCGCAAATCATCCCGTGTGCTCACTTGTCGGTCGTCACGCAGAGCGTGTAGACATTCGTGATGCAGAACGCGGAGACGACGTCGATCACCACTCTCGACGTTGCGCGCATCCTACCGCGCTACCGTCACTCTCAGAAACACCTCTTTCTGGTCAACTTCGAGGCACGACTCGGATCTGGCAGCGCGATATCCGGACCATCGCATGCAACGCGGGGGTGCAATATGGCTCACTGTGCTTGAGCCGCCGTTGTTTCCATTCACGCGCGCTACAGGCTGGCGATTTGCCCACCACCGTGGCTTCCGATGGAAACTAACTACTTGATTGACTGAGAGACTCGGACGTGATACCCATGTCGCAGGTCAATGAGATATTCGCGCTTCTAGCTGCATGGACATCTACGCTAACGGATCCGAAAGTCAGGGCACTATAGATATATGGCTCGAGCGCTTCTCATTACTTGGTGAACGTGCGCGATGGCGCCAGGCCTATCGTTCTCCAACAAAGGCACAGCGCATCTATCATTAGCCTACAGACATACCCCCAACGGACTACTGCTACTCCCAATAGGACAATAGGCTGCAATAGCTGTAGCCGTCAGCTGGAATGTTACAGGAGCCCCGTAGTAGATCGCGATTGTGCCACTCGGGAATTGCCTGAGCTGTCATAGCATTCCCTTATTTGCTTTAATGCCGTGAGTATACCGCATCTCCACGCCCTTCTGCCCTTCTCCCCTCTTGTCTCTGAGCCACTCACTCATATCCCCGCTGCTGGTCAGCGAACTGAATCACTCCTTCTCCCACATTCTCCCCCTCTATCCCATCTTTCGATCCTCGAGTCCATGCCACAAGACTCGTCTTCGACTTCGAATGCGGCTGGTCCGCCACCTGAAGCACCGCCCCCCAGCCAGAAACGGAGGATTTCCGGGAAAGCAGCGCACACGTTCACTGGAGGGAAGAGCCATAAGACCAACGAGGTGTGTGGTCATCATCTTGTTGGTACTGTCGACCTGCATGACAATTGTTCTACTGTTACCAGGAGTCGCATGCCCCACCACTCGCACTTGTCGAGGATAGTCGGTATAAGGTAAACGCTTGCCGTTTATGACATCATGTAGCTCACATCTATTCTATAGGTCGAGATCAGAACTGGGCCCCGCAACCCTGCACGCAAGCCGCCTAGTACACAGACCGTGCCGGCTTGGGTGCAGCCTATTCGCCGTTCCCGACGGGTTGCTGCCCAGGAGGTGTTGAAGAAGCAGTCGTCTATGACGTCTTTCCATACATCAGTGAGTGCCGCGAAGGTACATGGGAGCGTACGAGTTTTGGTTAAACTTATTATGCGCATAGGAGTCGTCGGGTCATACGACATCCTTCAGGGTTGTACCCCAACCGGCCTCCTCGGTCACGCCGCCACCACTTCGCCGTGAGCCATCCTTTCGGGTTCGTCCCCAAACCCTGGAAGAGCAACGAACGGTCGATGATGAGGACGTTGACATCGACCAAGAATGGTCAACACCCGGCGAGCCGAGCCCCTCACCCCAACAAGAAGAGGTCTTAGATCAGCAAGCTCGCAATTATCAAGAATTCGAGGAGGAAAAGGCTCGCTATCGCCGCGAGGTGGAGGCTGATCAGGCCCGCCGCCGCCAGGAGCTTCAGGTCAAGTACACTTGTTATCATCACGAGGAGCTCGAGGCTGATATACTCTCTGTCAGCAGGATCTTGAGGCTCAGCAGCTCTGCCAGCAGCAGGAGCACGAGGCCGAGCAGCCACACCATCAACAGGAGGCGTTCGAGGCGGAGCAATCATGCCATCAGCAAGAGGCATTTGAGGCTGATCATACTCATCGCCAGCAGCAGGAACCCGAAGCCGAACAGCCGCGCCACCAGGAGGAGCTCGCGGCAGAGCCTGCTCGCCATCAGCAGGAGGACCTCGAAGCCGATCAGGCTCACCACCAGCAGCCAGCAGCCAAGCATGCCTGCCGTCGGGATGAGGTTGAACAGACCCGCAGCCAGCAGGAGATCGACGCCGAGCAGGCTCGTCTTCAAGTCATGTATACTCGCCGTAGGCAGGAGTTCCAGGATGAGCAATCTCGCCGTCGTCAGCAGGAGTTCGAGGCACAACAAGTTCGCCGTCAGCAGGAGTTCGAGGCACATGAAGCTCGCCGCCAGCAGGAGCTCGAGGCCGAGGGGGCTCATCTTCAAGCCACGTATGCTCGCCGTAGGCAAGAGGTCCGGGACGAGCAATCTCGTCGTCATCAGCAGGAGTTTGACGCAGGACAAGTTCGCCGCCGTGCTTGCCAGCAACGTCAAAACTCATCCGGCGACGACTCAGATGCTGGCGACTCAGACATGGCCAATGCTGGCGACTCAGATGCCGACGACTCAAACGCAGCCAATGCCGCTGATCACCAGCGACGTCAAAATGTATCTGGCAACGACTCAGACATCGCTGACTCATCTGTTGTCGCCAGGGAAGTCGCTGAAGGAAAGGCTACTGTAGAGGAGGCTACTGGAGGAGAGTCCTCCGACGAAGACGTGGTCGAAGAACACCTTCTGGCGGAGCTGCCAGGGCCGATGGTACTGGATGATGCGGACCTAACACAGCCGCTCTCGGAGCAGGTAGCTTCCGCCGACGAAGACAGTCAGTACAACTTCGAAGACAGCCAGAATGACTTCGTTCAAGACAGCCAGAACGACCACGACACAAACGCGAATAGTTCCGAGGATGACGATGACGACGAGAACGATAAGGCCGAAGATTCTTCTGACAGCCAATCCACGATTCGCCCTCCACGTGCGACGGCTGCCAAACAGAAGCCCTCTGCTGGCACAAGCCTCCCATCGTATCGAGTCCCAACGCCCACCTTTGAGGAGATGTCACCACCAACTCCTCCTGTAGTACGTACCCTGCCCCCGCTCACACATGATTTGCATGCTTATAGTTGGCGCACAAAGCCCGAGACGCAGGGGAATAATGTATCAACGCAGCTCATCGAGCTTCTCCTCGCTCAGAATGCCCAGATGACTCAAGCTATGACAACGCTCGTGAAGGAGAACAGGGAACTCCGGTAAGCGAAAGAAAGCAATAACATTTAACACTCCTAATACGTTGACAGTTCCACTTTCGCGGAAGGGTTTGCGAAGTTGGAAGCCTGCATAGAAAGCATCACAAACCACGCCTCCCACGAAAGCTCCGAGCCTCCTGATGATGACGGCAACGAAGGTCCCAGCAACACTCGGAAGGAGAATCCTACTAGTACAGACTTCTTTGACGACGATGAGGACGAGGACGACGGAGATGCTGATGATGAGCTCCAAAAACCGACGAAACGCGGCAAGAAGGCAGTTCCCGTACTAAAGGATCCTCAGTACCACCCTGCCATCACATACCTCCAGGTATGTACGATGTTTAAAGCCCGGGACAACCTGGCTAACGCCACCAACAGAAATGTGTTCGTGACCATCTATTCGTACTCTCCGGTGTGGAAAGCATGGGCGAGCTTGTCCAGAAACAGCCCCCTATCTCCAAAGCAGAGATGAACGACTATGTCGCAGGCAACGGTAGCCTTGACTGCACCCCTCAACATTTCCGAGTTGACTATATGCGCCCCTGGAGGACTAACGAGCTCAACAAGTTGGCCCGCGAAGTCTTCATCACGACGTTCTTCGCCGCACGCAAAGCAGGAGAGTACTCCGACATCATCATGCCCCCGGCCGTCCTCAACCAGAGGATCATCGGCATCATTTTGGATAGGCACATGGAGTATCGGAGAGGGCAGTATAAGCGGCGAGTAAAGCCTCCTAGCGAGACAGACGAGGAGGCGGCGAAGAAGCGAAAGGCTAAGAACACACGCAAGTCCACGGTACGTTGTTACGACTCGTGTTCTCGTTTATATATTGACATTTGTTTCGTAGCTGCGTGGGTTGCGCGTATCCGTCATCTGCGACTTCGAGCTCGATCAGCACAAGAACCTGATGCGCAAGCTACGCCCTGCACATATGAGCGCAGACGAGACTGATGGATCAGAGAAGACTCACCCACCAACATTCGCGATCGTCAGAGCAAAGTGGCAGAGTCTCGAGTTCAAGATGTTCATGAGGACGCTCGACGCCCTATACCGCGAGACGTGGGCGAAACCTTTCGGCAAACGTGCAACTCCTGGCAACCCTCCCCGTCACCGTGTCGAGCACATTGGAGGGCCCGAGGAAGATGGGATAGCGCCAGTTGGCTTGTGGCGGAACTGCTACGACAAGGCTTGGCTCAAGAGTCTCAGGCCGCATATCTTGAACTCGCTACAGATCATCGACAAGGACTATGACTTTACCCTCCCAGAACCAAAGGTATTGTTGCAAGGGCGCGGCAGACGCGGGTGAGACGATTGTGAACTGTACCTGCAGCATGTACCAGTAGAGTGTTGCTTTACATATCTGTATTGCCCCCTGGGTGACCAGGCTGTTGACACTCGGTGTGAGACATCTTGAGTAGCGCTGACAGGCCTCACATCGGCCCAGGCTGCACACAGGTGTGCACAAGGGAGGTGAAGGCCGCGGTTCTCGAGGACATAGCTCCACCCACGTGAATCCATATCCGCTCGTGCGGCACTACACCCGGAAACGACGACCAGCAGGGTTGGGAGCTCCCGCACTAATCTTAGCTCTATGGATTCCTGTTATGGTTGAAGTCTCGTGGTAAGGCGTAGCTACAGCACACCTACACGCCCCTGGCGTAGCTACAGCACACCTACTCACGCCCCTGGCGTAGCTACAGCACACCTACTCACGCCACTGGTGTAGCTACGGCGTAGCTGCGAGCTGGCTGGTGCATGTAGCTACGGCGTAGCTGCGAGCTCGGTGGTGCGCGCAACTACGCTGTAGCTACAGGTTTGGTGGTCCTGTGGCCTTTCGCCACGATGAGCTCCTTGGCAGATGAATATCGAGGTTGCGATGCTCCCGGCAAACACACAGATTGCGACTTGCGCGCGCGCGCAATGTGGGTGCGACCCTGCTCTGCTGATCCAGGCGCTATGCCCAGGTCATGCACATGTCGCACGCGCGTCCGTCGTACGTACAATGCTCGCGCGCGCGTCCGTACAATGGTACATCGCACGCGCGTCCGTACAATGGTACATCGCGCGCGCGTCCGTGTATCGCTCGCGCGCGCGTCGTACATCGCTCGCACGGGTCCGTACACTACTCGCACAAATCTACGTACTAGTGCCTCAGACACCTCTAACCCTAGCAATATGTGCGGAATAGTTTACATGTTCCAGGTGATATACCTACGCAGAATACGTCCAGGGACAGGAAGCATATTGCCCTCATATCCTGGACCGGAACCAGCGCCGGAACCACGTTACCCGTCTCCGACAATATTCCGGTCCGTGATACGCTCCAATCACGTGTCACGTTCCAGGCGTGTCCTTGTGCGTATCCCGGTCCGGGGACAGGTAAGCCGATCCGAGTCCAGGATATGACCTGAGTCACGGCCGTGATATTTTGCCTTTTCCGGTCCAGGATATGTCAGCGGCTGTGACCTTAACAGGAATCCAAACTGGTGCATATCCCGGGCATATCCCGGGCAGGGCCATCCGCCATTGCCCCTCGTGATACAGCTGCGACACCCAACGTCTTCTCAAGAACCTGCTTATCTCCTGTCAGTTGTCGATGGAAAGAATACGCACTCGGATGTAGGAGATGTAGTCAAATCGAATTTGATCCAGATGCATAAGCCAAATACAAGTACCACCGCATAGGCACGCACATCTGCACAGATGCCACGAACGCTCCACCGACGCCTGTCAGGCTGACCCTGAGCGCGGGCCCTACCGCACGAACATCTCGAACTCTTCGGTGTCCGGACTCGTCGCCTCAACCCCACTGGCCCTTTTTGCCACCATTGTTCCCGTGTCTGCTTCTGTAGATGAAGAGTCCGGAAACGTGCGCGTTGCCGTAGAAACTCCATAGTCGCTCTCAAGAATGGAAGTGCCGATCGAGCCGACGACGCGTTGGAACATGATCGAGCCGACCTCGGTGTCTCCAGACAGCGCACTGGAGCCCCTCCTGGAGCCCTCATTGACGATCTGAAGACGTAGGAGAAAGCGCGAGACGAGTATCGACGTGAGGCTGGTAATCATCGCGCGCGTGAGTGACGACCATAGTGGGTACATCGCAAGGTACGGGGAAGGACTCACGGATCGGTGAAGATGGTGACGTAAGAGACAGTGGTGTCTGGCTGGTCGATCTGATAATACCTGTTAAAGTGGGGAAGCGAGCGGAGAGCCACGAGAGAGCGTACCGCTAGGAATGTGAATGCCAGGTGGAGAGCGTTCATTATGAAAAGGACGCTGTGCGAAGATTATGAGTACGCAAAATTGGAGCTTAGAAGATACGGGCGTACACAAAGTATATCGTTCCTATAGTTGAATATGGCGGAGAGGTCAGCGCTCACATGTAATGTCGACCAATCACGCGCATTATGGGCTCACCATCTCGCAGAATTACGCCAATAAACGTCTCGCTTCCCAGGGAGTGGCGGAGTCGTCCGTGCCTCGCAAGTTTGTTCCAAGTGGTCAGGACCAGGAGCAGGTCTGCAGTCATAAGACATGTTCTGGATACGATGGTGACTAGACACATTTGTGACTATCAACCAGACCTCTACAGGAGGATAAATGACGCGTACAGCTGCCAAACAAGGAGAACATGAGCGTGAAGACAATGGTAACAATGCGGGAAGCGAGACCCACTTTCGCCCCAGCTCATCTCCAACTGAGCTCGTTGATACGCATCCGAAGATGGGGACAGATAATCCGCTGGTTTCAACCACTTCTACCTGGTGAGCGTTAGCACGAGGGCAGTGATTGACAAAATCAGTAGCGTAGACACCAACCATATTGATACCGAAAGGCACCATCGACAGGAGGAAGACGAACAGCCCAAGGAACCGATTCCTGTCGAGCGCGTACGCACGTAGTCCCGAAAACGCTACACGGAGGGTGAGAAGACTTCTGCGCGATGGGTTAAACATGTACTCGCCTGCCCACACGACATATTGCGCGACGTCGAGGGCCTCCGCCGCTTTCGAGACCCGAGCACAGCTGAAGTTGAGAGTGCCAATGAGCCGCACGATTAAGGACGACAGTTGAGAAAAGCTCATACATCTAGATACTATGAGTGGGAAGACGCAAGGAGAGTACAATATTCACTCACTGCGTCTGTTTGCTTCACATAGTTGGACCCGAGCAGGAAGAGGAAATACCCTAATGTGAGGTAACGATTTACGATGAAAAGTGCGGCGGCTCCGGTGAACTTTCTACGCCAGAAGTAGTGGATCTCGTCGGACAGGTTGAGTAGATACTCGAATACTATGAGCCCTGCCGGAAGATAAGGATGTTACGATAGTGTAAATGCCCGTACCGAACGAGTGCGACTCGCCTAACGTCGCAATCGTGCAATATGCGGAGATCAAACTACCCAGAGTGAAAGGTGTGCATTAGGAGGATGCGGGAGAGATCCCAAGGATATGAACTGAAGCGGGGCGACGTACAATTGTGAATACTCTTCAACCAACGCGACATTGTCGTCGGATGACATCGAGGCGACGGAAGGGTGAAGGGAGGCCCAGAGGCATGCGGGGCCGTCTTATCACAGGACTCGTCGCAGTCGTTACGGCAACCCGAAGCAAATTGCAGCTAGCTTGACTCGCATCCTTCGGGGGTCTTTCGTGAGTGGGGCCACGGGGGGATAGTGGCGTAGCTCTTGAACCTAGGCCGTACCCGCATCGCGCCGCGCTACCACCGTCTTCTGGTTGACTGCGAACGATCACCCATCGCGGTGATAGGTCGCAAGTACGGCATATTGTTCTCCGGTGGCTCTGCCTCCTGAGTACGTTGAGGCGTCATCAATAGAGCGCTGCAAGAACCGTTTAAGTGTAAACAACGCCGCGAGCCTGTGGTCATCGAAGAGTGACGGCGAAGGTGGATGTAATGCGCAGCGATCTCCTCATATCAAAGCACAGGAAGAAGATCGTCATGTTTGCAACTTACTGAGTGCAACAAATGAAAGTAGGGGCAATTCAACGGCATACAGGGGACTGCAAGATTACCCGAAGGCTCGACAAACGAGCTTATGGACGGTTCCATACGTCGCTGTATAATTCGCAGATGTCAAGCTTCATGACGATGCTGCTGCCACCTGCGCATTCCGGCAGCGCACGTATCTACCAACAGAGAACCAACACACCTAGGTAGGCCATAAGACACGAATATCGTCCATATCAATCACGACTCCGCGTCTGATCAACGGAAGGTTTGACCGGAGGCATTTGCAAGCTGAGCATGCCCATACAAAATTGCTGGGAAGTCTGAGCTTGAGACTAGGAAACCATCCGTTCAGTCGTCACGCGTGAAGCTTTTGGGTATGGTGGTATAACATGGTTTGTATACTGTGCGTAGATAGGCAGATCCATGGAGGACAGAGGGGCGGCGAGACTACCATGAGGGAGGAGAGCGAGCGAGTAGAGAGCGACTCGTGCAGTAGCGCTCACGCTCAAAGCTGCCACGTGGCCTTGGTAATCATGAGTCCGAGATCGCCGAGCGCCAGTGGTGACTCAGTCACGTCGGACGGCTTGGCTGGAGGCCACAACGAGGCTCAACATGTGAGTACGTCGAGACCAGCCAGGCGGAATCAAAAAGCACGTTGAGAGTATGCTAGAGTAGGGATGAGATCATGGGCACGGCGAGGGCGCTAATTGCAACCACACATGCGCAGTTATACGAAATTCCACTAGCCGCAAGCTATGTTGAACTAACGACGACAGCCTATCGCACATCTCGCTCGACGCTGGGTCCCTACCCACTCTTTCTCTTGTACTACGACGCCAAGTACCTTATTGTCTTCAGGATCTTCAACTATTCATAGCAAATTCATAGCTCGTAATAAGTGAGTACTCTTAAATCTTTTCACTCAATGACTTTAATTTCAGCGTTCATCGGAACAATTTGTAGGCCCGCCACAGCGAACTGGATGTGGCTGCTCAGCACAGCCCGCGCGGAACTACGCTTCTTTTCCTCCCCAGAGGACGTTCTGGAAGGCTACGCCATCCTGTCGCACGTCTGGGACGCACAAGAGGAAACCTTCCACGACGTCCGCGCGATAGCCGCACAGTGCGCGAAGACCGGTGCGAACCCGCGCGACTACGTCGGGCCCAAGATCCGCCATGCCTGCACACTCGCGGCGGACCACGGGTACGCGTGGGTCTGGATCGACACTTGCTGTATCGACAAGACGAGCAGCGCAGAGCTCTCCGAGGCGATCAACTCGATGTTCCGTTTCTACGCTGTGGCTGAGATCTGCTACGCGTTCCTCCGAGACGTGCCCAGCGGCGATGCCCTACATGCAAAGCGATCGAGATTCCGGAAGAGCCAGTGGCACGAGCGTGGCTGGACCCTCCAGGAGCTGGTTGCGCCACGTTTAGTTGTGTTCATCTCATCGGACTGGGAGGTGTTGGGCTCGAAGGCCGAGCTCGCGGACCTGCTGGAGGAGATCACGAACGTCCCAATCAGCGTGCTCCGGATGGAGCAGGACCTCATTGACGTAAACCTTGCACGTAGAATGTCGTGGGCATGCAAGCGGAAGACGACACGAGTAGAGGATCAAGCGTACTCGCTCCTTGGGATCTTTGGTATCAACATGCCGACACTGTATGGGGAAGGCCACAAGGCATTCTACAGACTCCAAGAAGAGATTATGAAGACAAGTATCGACACGTCCATCTTTGCGTGGGGCCTTCCCATCGAGTTCGGCTACGAATGGCTCTTCATTGCCAAGAGCTTCCCGGAAGGTTATCTCCTTGCGCCGTCTCCATCTGAGTTTGATTTATCTACGGTCAAGAATACGGAATTCGTCCTTCCTTCTCAAAATAAACGTAGAGGAGTGAGTAGTCTTCTGTGTCTTACTGATCATCGTATTGATCTCATCATGATAGTCTAGTACGCACAGCTACAAGGACAATGTGGACGGCGTGCCGACCTTCGCAGTCACCCAACACGGTGTTCTCGCTCACGTCAGACTGGTTGAATTCACGTTCGCCTCCGTAGCCCTCTTGTCGTGTGACATCTGGATGCCGCCGCGCGGCTCAGACAAGACACGCAACGTCCTCGGTCTCTGCCTCTATCCTTGTACCGACTCTACCGCCGACCCAGACCGCCCGCTGTTTCGTGGGAGGTCGAACGGGCCAAGGCTCGTATATTTCGACCCCAACAAGTTCCCCGGCGCGCTCACCCTGGCGCGCTGGCGCGACATCTACATCACCCACGTCCCGCCCTTTCGCCACGCTGCCGCCGACGCTGTGCCCCAGCTTCCGATCTCTCTGGCGCGTATGAACGGCGCGCTGGCGCCACCGTTCCGTATACCGAAGGCGAGCGTCCTAGGCAAGAAACACCTGACGCTCCTGGAAGCGACAGAGGTCCCGTTTGGATGGACAGGGGATCCGCCTATAACACTCCTCTTCGACACGGTGTACTTCCGTCAACCGCGCCCAGATGGGACCGTTCCAAAGGACGGGAGCGTGTTCACGCATTATGTGACCTTGACTCTTGGACGATGTGTGGCATCCGCAAGCGATGGGCGGGGGGCGCATTGGGCGACGGTGGAGATCAAGGCCGCGGACGTATCGCGTGGAGAGAAGTCTCTACGCCGTCGGACTCCTGATGCGCACCAGTGCGAGACGGACCACATCAGTCTATGGCCCGCACAGAGTGAGCGGCGAGCGAGGCGTTTTGGGATGGTGTTCCCTGGTCCACCAGAAGTACCGCTGGACGTCGTACTCGCCTTCTCGATATGGCCTCTGAACGCGCAAGGGGATACCCTCGTGACGCACATTGACGTCAAAGTAAAGTCAGACGATCCCGCCGCGGAAGTCGCTGTAGCATTGCTTCATGTCGAGAGGTTGAGCAAGACTGCGTACCTCATCACGAAGCCGGATATTGTACGGAGAGCAAGGGAAGCCATGGAACTTTCATGAGCTCGATAGTGGATCGTGTAGTAATTGGAATATGGATTTTGGAATGTGATTGTGTAGATACACCCGAACCCACAGCCCAACGTCACGGTTATCTGGGTACTTCCTCGATGGCCTCGCATGACATCGGGATGTTCCTCGGCTGGACGTTCATATCAATCCTCGGGTTATCCACAGACCCACTCACTCCTCTCCGCTTTCCAGCTCTCCTCTCCGCTTGCCCGTTCTCCACGCCGTTATAATCTAGTTCAGAGGGAATGAATGACCCGAGCTGTCTGACGACTCGTTCAATCAACAATGAACGATCGGCGGTATCATTCATAGAATCCCAGTCTGTGTTCCGGTGTATAGCACGTTGCAGGTCCAAAAGAAATCTCGATACGAGTAGGCATGCGATCCTGACAATGAACCTTATTTAGAGTCAATGGTGACGGGGGCGTGAGAAGGGGCATACGGCTGTGTGAACTGACCAACAAAAGAGGCGGAACGATAGGGTCCCAGCCCCTGAAACAAATGGATTGAACGAAATACGTTCAACAAAGAGAAGAGACTTACTAGCGTGGTGGATAGTGTGAGATGTAACGCATTAAGTACGCATAAAATCCTGCACCGCCTTGGGTTAACAATCCTAATCCCGCAGAGCTGTCGCAATAGAGACATACACAAAATATCGCATTCCTAGGGGCCGCATCGCCATCAGTGACAGAAGTCAGGTATACCCGTCTCGTACGCCCACTTACCGTCTATGAGCAAGATACTAGGAAAGTTGAGTGTGCCGGTCATGTTGTTCAGTAATCCTCGTCTCGACAAGGAGAACCATGTCACGAGAATTAGGATAACGTCCGACATCAACGTGGAGCTCCTTGAAACGACTTCCATGTCTCCTCAATAAGGAGTATATTTAGTGATGGCGTATGAGGCCACACGTACCTCTGTCAACAACTGCTGAATAAGCGGTACGAAGACATCACTGGTGGAGACTGCTTACACTTTGTATCCGAAGTTGATAGATGACGTTTGATACACCACTCGACATCCAACATCAGGAACACTCTCTCCGGTGAACCCTTCGAAATAGTGGATCTAGATGCATATGAGAAAAGAAGATTAGCAGTGATGGTGGGTGACGTGCAAAGCTCACATACAATGTCGGTAGCAATTGGAACGATGGTGCTGAAGAAGAATACGAGTACGGATAGGAATTTATTCCTGCTGAGGGCATATGCTCTTAAGGCCGTAAATACTGGAACATGTTAGAAGCTAAACGCTTTCGAGAGAAAGGGCCAGTGCTTACCTCCTGGGAAGAAGAACTGCATTAAGAAGACAAAGTATGTCAGTTTTACCGTGGCGGCGCAGCTAGGATGTCCTCGTCAGTTGGCCAAGATCATAACTTCTTGGACAATAAAACGACCACCTCTGATAATAGAATGAGCCTTGCACGGTACACATACACATGGGACGTACGCTGTCTGACATAGGAATGAAGACAGTCAGATTGTATACGCTGCCCAAGAGAGCTGTGTATCTGTTGAGGTAGAACAGTATTGCTGCGCTTGTGCGCCGCCCCATCCAGAAAAGTTGTGCTTCCTCGCCGAGGGTGATGAGGAAGTCATAGAAGAAAACCACTTTTATGAATATGAATGAGAAAGTAATGCATCTGAGTAGATGTCGGACGTACCTGCCGCAGCGAGCGTGCAGTAGTCCGTAAGAATACTGGTAGGCAATTGTAGCGATTAAATAGAACGTTTATGGAGGAATATCGTGCGAAGCACATACGTATTCTCAGGATCTTCATCAAAAGTCTTGGCCATCTTCAAATATGTAGAGGGGCTCGGTTTGAAGCGTTGGTGTAGTGCGGTCTGATAAATAGAGGATCTACGCCTTATATCATGAGTCGTGCACAAGAGGCGGTGCATGCAAAATCACGATTCATGACGCAGCATGCACAACGTCAAACGGGTGAAACGACAAAAATTTCCGCCTAGCTTTGCATTGGAACAACAGTTTCTATACGAGGTAGAACACTCGTTCTCTTAGGAAAAGATCTTCCAGCCTCCAGGCCATGGGGTATGATATTGACGTTCGGCCCGAGGTCCATTGAACGCATGACCCAGAGTCGTAATCGTCTTACTTTTGCGAAATGAGAGGCTGCGGAAAGTGGAACCGGCATAACCAGGTCCCCGGTCCATAACGAAAACCGGATATAACGAATTCATGAATATTGTGGAACAATACGTCAAACCGCCTGTGACATGAAGAACGATGCATTAATAATAACCAACGATATGACGTGAGTGGTGAGTCGCATGATCATGCCGAACATTACCGAGTATAGTGACACTGGTATTCTTTCTACCCGCATCGAAAGCGCAACGAACGTAGATTTGAGTAGTACGATGGAAGAGGGATTTATGTTGATGAGTTTCAATGAAGGGCCTGAGACGGAGGAGCTGACAAAGTCGTGTTCTCTATCACGATAATCGTGAACATTCAATCTAAGATGCCACTAGTTGCCGCTATAAGAACGAACTTTATCGTCTGGAGACCTCCTCAATGCCGTCGAAATCATGGACGTGAACTCGCTCCATGTATGAAACCCCAGAAGCGCCCTCCCGGTTTAGCACCCCCTGAGGCTCGTCGTCTCCGGGTTGCTTCATCGTGGATGTTATATGGGCTTCAAAGCTATCGTCACTATCTGTATCTGAGAGAAGGACTGACCCCAGCTCTTCAACCGCGGTCCGGAACACGAGCGGATGATTCGTGAGCCCACTCGCTTCCGAAGCGACAAGCGAATCCCCATAGGTAGTTCGACGAATCGCTCTTTGAAGGTCCAAGAGGAATCTGGACACGAGAATAGACCCCATTCTACGAACCGCTCAGTCAGGGTACTTGTAGGACATCATAGCGCGTGTTATAACGTACGGCTGAGTGAACAGGCCTACAAACGACGAAGCCCTGTAAGGCCCGATGTTTTGCTGATAAATGGAGTTATTAGCGCGCACGTGTTAATTACTCGTTCTACCAGCTTCGAGGACTACCCACCAAGGCGACAGATAACGCCAGGTGAAGCGCATTTAGCCCACCCAATGTGCTAGTTCAACAAGAACATAAGCCCCAGCCTTACGGCGTGTATAGCTATGTGCGCCACTCACACAAAGTAGAGCATTCCTTCATCACAAGCGAACGTATCAGTACCTGCCAATAGGCTGATTTGACGCTACACGTACCATCTCGCATTAATACTCGGTGGAAGGTCAGGCTACTGATGGCATTATTCACGAAACCTCGTCTAGACAAACTGGACCATGTGACGACGACGAGGATCATGTCTGCAATCAAGGCACAACTCCTTGAGATAGCTGTCGTGCGGGGACTTGAGTAAGGCCTTGGCACCCATGCGCAAACTATGAACTGTCGTACTCACCCCTGAACGAAGGAGTGTAAGTGCGTGAAGTTGCGCGCAATCGAGAGGTACTTGCACTGTTTGTTGAGTGAAATGGATGGATGGGCGGCCATACATGCTTCGGCATCCAAGTCCAACTAGGTTCGCACCCGTCAGGCCTAGTGGGTACTGGACCTAACAACCAATGAGATTCCGAGGAAGAAGATCCATAAATACTCACGAAGCTAATTCCTATCGACAGGATCGGTCCGAGTAAGAGCACCAGACCGGACAAAGATTTGCACCTGCTCAGGGCGTACGCTCTCAGGGCGGAAAATACTTCACAGTGTTAGTTCGTGTATCTACAAATAAAGCGCACACGTTCTCCTACCTCCAGGGAAAAGATATTGCCCGAAATACACCACCCACATAACTTTGACGGTCGTCCCGCAACTACCGTAACGCCGTCATTTCGCTGAGATCAATACGGTTGCTAGTCAAGAAGGCAGTACCTCTGGGCACCACCGCGTGAGTACGACTGGGCTTTAATGGGGCATGCTAATCCCACGCACCGAGTCTGACATAGGAATAAAGATACTGAGGTTGTACAAATGACCCAAGAGCGTTGTGTACCGGTTGAGGAAGAAGAGAATCGCCGCACTCGTGAGGCGCCCTTTCCAGAACAGTTCGACCTCAAGATGGAGCGTGACAAGGTACTCGTACATGACTGCAACTACGAGGGAGTTTGGTTGGAGGTAATCGAACTCCGGAAAAGGAGTGGAAGGCGTACCGAAGGCTGCCAACGTGCAATAGTTTGTGGTCATACTATAGAGCCAAGTGAGTCAGGGTGGCCGCTGGTATGCAAGTGTTAGACGCACGTACACTTTCGTGAATTCGACCTTCAGCGTCATTGTCACGTCAGAAGACATGTTGAAATCCGCCAGAAAATCCGACTCAGAGTTCGGAGAACCTTGAGGACGAGGGTGCCACCTTTTAAATGCTCGGCCGTCGCGGAGGGCTATCGGCCGCGCAGTGAGGCAGCCTCAGAAAATGACGTAGTGCGTGCTACCTCAAACCGGCGAGGAGAGCTGAAAGACTCCGGCTGAGAATGCGATGCTCTTTGTCACGGCATTGCTTCCAAGTACGCACTAGGAGGCGTCACTCTGCGACACTTCTGTGGTGTGCCACGTGCTGCAATTTGTGGCATGGGCGTGGGCACGGGGGACGACAGCGGGGGTCAATACTTGGTCGGTGGGGGTGACTATATGGAATTCCTGAGCATGAAACGCTCGTTAGCCCTGGAGGTGGTGACAGCGTGAGGGATCGATGTGCGGACTCGCCTTGAACGCCAATCGGGGAGGTGGCCATCACGCCTTCTTACAGCCACGAGCGTTGGGGAGTGCGATGGCGAGGGAGCTACACTCATCGGATCCGATCGGCCCCGTCAGAAAGTGGACGAGTTGAATGCTCGACCAGGCCCTCGGTGAGCAAGTAAGATTGCCGGACCTGTGTCGATGTACACAGACAGGAAGTTTTACGATTAGAACATCATGGTCTTCGTTCGTGACACTGTACAGTAAGCCGTGCCAGACGTCGGATTCCTACAAACATACCCGGATAGCGAATGCCAGCGTCGAAGGAGAGATGGGGAGAGATAGCAGTTATCCTGCTCTGAAAGAGAATGTCGGAAGGTGGACCTGTACGTAGACGGCCCCGCGAGGTATCCAGCGCTTGGCGGAAAGATATCGGAAATCGATAATCCACAGCCGCTAGCAGGACAGCACGTCAGGCTAGCCGCGACGCGAAGAAGGGAGCGCGAAATAACCACTAATAAAGCGAGCTGTGGCCTCGCGCTTCCAGGTACGCTTCCGTAATGCATTCAGTTCGTCCGTTGCCCGCTTCGCGGAGGAAGGCAAGCTGCGATACGAATGCCACAGGCTTGCCGTTTGGGTCAGGCAGATTCCGGTCGCGCGAGTCAGTGGCTTCTAGCGGTATCCTTCTATCTGACCTTCACTCCTTACACGCCGAAACCGCACTTCTGTCGATCATGCTGGGAAGTTCGATACACTCGCTCCAGAGCCTTCATTTCAGACCATCTTTTCAAGAGGGGGCGACTTTGTGCGAAGGTGAGAAAATCTACAACTCCACTACGGAGTGTCGGCTACCTTGGAGGCCGGACCTTCGGTACGTCAGCCTTCTTTCTTAGAGAGGCCTTGGCCTACGCTACTCACTTGTCATGGTCGTACACCCGTGTCAGCAGAGCCAAGGACTTCGTTTCAAGCTCGAGTTTGGGTCGCACGAGCAATCTAATGCTGACGTTCGCGCGTTCGCGCATCATCGGGATCGAGAAGTTACAGCGAGAGGAGATATGTAAGTCCAGCGTACGATACACAGTCCCATAGCAAATTGCCCATACAGCCACCGGAGCATTACGCAGCAAAACCCTAGCAGAACAGTTAGCCCTCTCCGAGAACTACATTTGGAAGAGAGCACTCACCCCATGGACCATCAATGTCTGGCCATGTACCCACGACCCTCCCTCGCCCGCAAAGAACGACACCGCCTTCACCACCTCCTCCAGCATCCCCAGCCGTTTCGTTGGGTGCAAGTTCTCGAAGAAGTCGAGGAGCTGCTCGGACCTGCCGTTGCGAAACAAGCCCGTGTCGGTCGAGCCGGGAGCGACGGTGTCGACGTTGATGCTGCACGCGTCGAGGTCCTTCGCGAGCGCGCGTAACATCTGCTCGACGGCGCCTTTAGTGGAGACGTAAAGGAGGTAGCTGGGGGTTATCGTTGACGCGCGGACAAGGGGGTCGAGAAGAAGATGACGCGGCTTCCTGCATGGAAGATGGCATGCCATTGGCATCAGCAAGGGGTAGGTGTTCGGAGCAGCGTATGCAGCCTGCGACTGGCGCGAGAACGGGAACGCGCCTGGTTTGCTGATGTGGCACGGCGTGCTGCGTCGTGAAGAGGGGTCCCTTGACATTCGTGTTGTAGTGGCGATCGAAGACGCTTGCCATCCGCAAGCGAGGTCATGTCCGCCTTGAGGGTGATCGCCTTGCCCGCTCCCTTCGTGTTGTTCTCGTCTGCGACGGTCTGCGCTGTCGAGGCGTTGGAGACGGAGTTGACTACAACGTTCGCGCCTTCCGAGGCGAGGCGGGCTGCAATCGCTGCGCCGGTACTGCGAGAGGAACTGGTGATCGGCGCAACCTTTCCAGAGAGCGGGAGAACCATGAATGTTGTTATACGGGAGAGAAGATAGGGATGGAGGGGTACGTGCGAGGGTACGAAGAGCGATAGGGGCGATTGAGAGGCTGGCGGAGACATACCTCATCAACATCGTTTCCTATATGCTCTTGTCGCAATGACGACACTTTGTCATCACATCCTATAGTATCTCCACTTGCTAGCAACGTCTGAATAATCCCCTCGCCACGTCCTTGACTCGAGTCGAAACGAAGTTTCGTGCGGAAGGGTGGGTGTGTTCCTCCAGAAGGCGCAGTGATTGCAGTGTTGGCGCGAGGCTGCGATGGTTATGTTGGTAGCAGCGGGGAGCCTATGGGTCGTTGAAAGAATACGTACGATGCCAGACATCCGCGGAATCGCATGGCAAGGCGGGTTGAAGCCGCTACGCGTACAAGAGTTGAATATGAAGTATATCCACTGGACTCGGCCTCCATGACGTCGGAGATACGGACGACGCTCAGCTCAGGGGCCAGAGAGATCCACGATATTGGTCGCTGGCCTCTGAACGCGCAAGGGGATACGCTTGTGGCGCACATCGACGTCGAAGCGATATCTGAGGATCCGCCACGGAAGTTGCTGTGGTGACACTTCATGTCGAGAGGTTAAGCAAGAGCGTGCACCTGATAACGAAGCCCGACGTTGTAAGAAGAGCATTGGGAGCTGTGATGCATGTATGAGCCGGGTGACTGTGTACTAGACGGTACTAGGGTAGCTGCAGCATGTATGACGGGGCACAACTAAGACTTCCCGTGCACAGAATCCTGCAGAGTCCCACACAGTAGGTAACGTATGGCAGTAAGAAAATATCCATGGAATAAGAAACGTCGGAGTGGGGAGACCTGCGAGCGGGGAAGGGAAGGAGAAAAACGCACCTGATAGAAGCGCCACAATCCACCATGCCATGTTTTGAGAACTCAGACGACAACATTCCTCACAATGGCGACCTCGACCTAGAGACGGTTTCTCAAGGCCGTATGCTGTAACGGTCCGGGAAACGCGTCGTCGCCAACGGTCGTTAATCGAGGACGACTTAGACTTCGTTCCGAAACTCAGAGCTTGGGACTATCGGCAGTCAATGTGAGTTGCGAGTAGCCTAGAGAGAGCAACGGGTATAGCAATTAATGTAGTGGCCATGAGCACGAAGACAGACAGCGAGATGACTCTAGTTGATGACGAGGTTCTCAGCAGGGACGAGTCGAAGCGGCGATAGTCTTCCACTGAAAAGCGCCCACAACACTGAGATAAGGAAGGCGCATCAATATTCCATCAGAGGTACTAACAATGTCAATAGTAGAAGGGAAAGAAGGTAATTAACCGAATACAATGTCCGATAACCTGCACGTAAGCGCCTCATACAATGCACGCTAAGCTCACTTCTATGGCCCAGACGCTAGCTTGAAGCAGCCTCATCATAGGTACCCCACACTGCACCAGCCTATTCTCGAATCTCATCTCTCAAAAAGTCTCTCAAAAAGCACGTGATATCGTTGACCAACTGTCTCGGCGATTTCCTCCACCAGAGAATTCATCATCGACTTCACTTCTCTCGTCGGCCCGGGACGGCGAGTCTTGCCAAGTTTCGTGGCAGGTCTCCGTGTCTGGGGGAATGTACGACGCAAGCGACCCTGCGAACTGTTCGAACCGCTCAAAAACGAGCGTCCCCCCTCCAGCAGGTAAGGAGTCCTCCGGGGTGCCTCCTTGGCTCGTGTAGCTCGCGCCTGTCGCGTTTCGATGTGCTGTTTGGAGGTCCATCAGGAAACGCGAAACTAGGACTGCGGAGATGCTGGCATGTGAGTCAATTTGGTTAGTGTTTTACAATTTGGGAGGAGTGAGTTATGACGTACGCCTCTATGAATACTGTGACGTAGCCATAGCTTAGGCTCTCGAAAGCGACGTGAATCTGGAACGAAGTCCGAAGCACGATCGTGGGTGGTCAAACTTGGCTATTACATGAAGAGCGTAAGACGCATAGGACGTCGACGTACGGAGCATAAGGAGAGCGTGAGGTGTAGCAGATGCAGCAGAAGAAGTATCCTGAAAGTTTACATCAGCCAGCTTTTCGCTAATGATAGAACGAACGTTTCACGTACATGAAGTACAAGGTCCCTGAGAGCCAGAGTTGCCATTAAGCAATATGTGGACGACATATAAATGAACACTCGCCATTTCTAAGAAGCACTGTCGTGAACGATAGGCGGCCCCGGTGAACGAGGCTTTTCATTATGCTGCCTCCAGAGACCATCTTCCAAGTTATCCATATAAGCAGGCCGTCGCCAACAATGAAACATATTCGGCATATGATCACGACTGCCACAAAATATACGTAAATGATAGTGCGCGGCTTTCGAAAAGGATACACACAGCTGAATGTGTTGGGATCATGAGTAAGTTAGACAATGGGAGGCAGGTAGGCATGAACGCACTCTCGAGACAGTGCCAAGCTCATCTTTGAGTTAGACTCCGTGCAACCGTATATCGGATCTTGGGTACCGCTGAAGCCGAGTGGAAACAGCGCCTATGATCATAATAATTAAAGCTGGATATTGAGACCTAGGGCGAACCTCAGACTTACAATATTGATTCCCGGGGTGACCATGTTCAATGCAAAGATGAGAGAGGCAAGGGGCCAATTCTTTGATAGCGCAAGTGCACGCATTCCGGAGAACACTAGTGACATACTTGGTAAGTATTTAGTCATGCAACATGCGATACTTCATACAGGCCCACGGTACATATTGCAAGAGTGTAAAGCCTAGGACCACTTTGGCGGAAGTAGCACATCTATGAACGCGGATAGGTTAAGATCACTCGTAATGATTAGTCAACTGACAGACCTCTGAGGCAGTATTGATGAGAGAATATTAAATACTCCGAATTCGGAGAGATACGCACTTGGTCAGGCAATGGAGCGAAGCCGATGAGGTTACAGAGCCTCAGAAACAGAACGAGATAGCGGTTGACAAGGAACAATGTAGTGGCCCCATTCCATTTCTTATTCCAGAATAGCTTGACCTCCTGATCAAAGGTGACGACGTATTCATATGATACTAAAGCTATAACGAGGGCCAACTCAGGCTTCTGACGGGTACGGCAGTGACTGGGATGATTAACTTACCTGCAGTTGCTACACGGCTATAGGAATTGATCGCACTGTATTATCCAGGAATTAGTACCGTTACCCGTTACGGGCAAAACCAGTACCCACAGGCTCTCACGAAGAGATACGAGGCTTGAATAGTCAGTGGGAATAGAAAGTGAGAGTGGCATCGAGCGGACAGGAGCTGGAGTGGCGAAGAACACGTTGCTGAGAGCTGTCTAATGTCCGTCTGAACTTATAGAAGTCCTCAACATCAGTTCATAACGATACCGGCCTAGCACGATACCCACAACTCCATCACACAGAATTAACCGTGCAGCGGATTTAACCACAATATGAGTGAAGTTGAGCGTAAGAAACTCTGGGAAGTGACTCGGAGATCTCGGACATGACGGGCATGAACGTAGGGATCGTGAACCAAACATAAAGCCTGGAAACCAGGATCAAATATCAGTTCTACCAGAGGAGCGCTCGAACCCGGAGGGACCAAAACACCTGAACGCGAGGAGGGCTCAGCGTGCTCGCGTTTCTGCTTCTAGTCTCAATCTTAACCAAGGGGCTATACGGAGTCAAGCTTCCCCACTGATAGACGTCACGGTGCCAGATACGCGACGAATTGATCGATGTACGTCACTTTCGTGTCCCAGCAGATTGGACACGTTGGAGAAAAGCATGGAGGAAGTTGCTAATTCGAGCTCTGAAATGCTGATGATCTTGCTAGCTTCAGGTGAAAGCATGGACGGACTGGACGGATCGAATGAAGCCACGCAGCCTTATCATTGATAGTCGTGTTGGCACCTCAGAAGGCTGGAAAGAGGGGTCACGACGGTGTTGCAATACACGAATAGATGGAAGCGGACTTACTTGGAAGCTGTAGATGTATTTGATGTTCAGAACGGTTTTCGCAGGCGGTGCGCCTTCGGTGCACTGTGCAAGGTTCTCGCGACGGCGCTACGTACCGGCAGTTGCGCTAGCCGGTGAGTCCGCCGGGGATATCGGCCATGGCCATATCAGACATGATATGTGCTGGTTGGAGTCTCCGCCTCGAGGTCCGAGGCGTAGCTTCTCTATAATATCCTAAGTAGCAACGAAAGCGCGTCAACATCTCGCGGGACACAATCGTTCGGGCTTTTTATCAACTCAGGCTGCCGCATGCACAATAGAACTAGGCTGGCTCCGCGTGAAGGAAGTATCATGGAGATAGTACAAAGGTGTGTCCCATGAGACTAGGATACGTTCAACGACGTAAATGTAGAAAGGGTCATCTGGAAACCTCCTCTATGGCCTCGTGTGCATACTCCCCCTCTATACGCACACTTCTAGGGAAGTACTGTACAGTAAACTCATCCCGCTCGGTGGTTGCGGGACACCCGCGCATGGGGTTTATAGAAATGTCTTCGCTACTATCCACATCGTCCATCTCTGGGACGATGAATGATCCCAGTTGTCTGACCGCTGCTTCGAATACCATTGGAGGATCGAAGGCCACGTTGGTGCGTAGATTGACCAAGGAATCTCCGTCGACAGAGCGATGGATCGCTTTCTGGAGGTCCAATAGAAACCTTGATACGAGGATCGATGCGATCCTAGAGGAGATCCGTTCAATATACGCCTGAAATGTCGCACGGAATCGTTCATAACTTACGGCTGCGAGAACAGGCCGACGAAAGAGACCGTCTGATATGGGCCAAGGTTGTCCTAACAAGAGAAGTCAGCATTGAATTGCCAAGACGTGAGGGACTTGGCCATGAGGAAGACTCACCAACGTGACGGAAAGGGAAAGGTGTAGGACGTTTAACCCCCATAGAGTCCTGAAACAAACGGGTTATTGAGTATCTAATACGTAACTCGCTACGATACTATTGCAGCCTACACAAAATAGAGCATTCCTTCATTATAAAAGAACGCGTCATCAGTTTCAACGATGGAAGCGTCGCACTTCAACGTACCATCTCTCATCATCACTTGAGCGAATGTGAGCCTTTTGATCGCCTTGTCCAAGGTCTCTCGTCTAGACAAGCAAGACCACGTCACGACCACAAGGATCATGTCGGTTACTAAGGCACAGCCCCTCGTAATGGCTGTCATCATTCGCGTTCCAATGAACGTTTCAGAGGGGGAACACGCGTGGTCATGACGCGTCACGCTCACCACTCGAAATAGGTACCTACGACGTCAGCCGGAAGATCGAGTACGAGTATGGCAAAGGAACGCACACTGTATCATCGATGAAATGAAAGGCCGTTCGTTGGTACGTGCTCCTGCACCCGACTTCGGGAAGATTGTCTCCTGTGAGCCCTCGAGGGAATTGTACCTTTCGAGAGGTGTGAGCTCTCCCGGTCAATGAACGTCGCCACAGCACTTACAAGGCTGAATCCGATGGATACGGCCGGGCCGAGGAGGAGAACTATAGCTGCTAACAGCCTATTCCGGGTTAAAGCGTATGCTCGCAAGGCGGAGAACGCTAGACATGGTAAATTGGCACGCACGTGGAAGTTTTAGAGACGCTGCCTTACCTCCGGGGAATACATATTGCCCGATGTATACCACGAACATAGCCTTGATTGTTACGGCGCAGCTGGTACCGCACTATCAGCCTCTCGGGATAGACGCAGAGACTGGGAGAGAAGAAGTTGACCTCTGATGATAGAGTGAATAAGACGTCACGGCTGTTCTGAAAGCAATTTTACCCACAGAGTCTGACATGGGAATGAAGACAGTGAGATTGTACAGATTTCCCAGGAGCGTCGTGTACCGGTTGAGGTAAAACAGAATTGCCGCGCTCGTGAACCGTCCCTTCCAAAACGATTCGACCTCTAAATGCACTGTAATCAAGTAATCATACATGACCACGACTTCGGGTAGGTTCGGTTGGAAGATGGTAGCTCATACAGAGAGGCGAACGTCGCACCAGAAGCCGCCAATGTGCAGTAATCAGTGATCGTGCTACGATGCGGAGACGGATTAGCGAGAGCAGGCGACAGCAAGCCTAAGGAATGCGTACGCCTTGGTGATGTTTTGCACAAGAGTCCCATATGGGTCTGATGACATGGCGTACCGCGGGGAAAGGCAGGGGATGGAAGATCTCGAATAACTTACAGACGGGGCCCTTAAATCCTGGCGCCGCAGGAAGTCGTGAAACGGCCAGCCGCCCACAAACTCAGTCCCGCAGTGTCAGATTCGCCCGAGGGTATACGCTATCGGAGGAAGCGCTCTACTGTGGAAGGCGGCCCTTCCATGTATGTGCTAGAGGCGTCACTCTGCGACGCTTCTGCGGCGAGCCACGTGTTGCAATTTGTGACATGAACGTAGGCGCATGGAGCAACCGTGGAGTCGACACTTGGTCTATGGGGATGGTTATACGGAATTCCTGAGTATGAGATGCTCGTTAGCCCTTGGAGCAGTGACAGCGTGGGGGAGCGATGAGCAGACTCACCTTGAACGCTAATCAGGGAGGTGGCCATCACGCCTTCTTATAGCCGGGTGCGGAGGCGGGCGAACTATACCCATCGGATCTGATCGGCCCGTCAGGAGGTGGACGACTCGTCTGCTAGACCATGCCTTCGATGAGCAAGTAGGATTGCCGGACCTGTGTCGACGTGCTCCCTTGGTTCACAAACAGGCAGATGCACTACCGGAACATCACTATCCTCGTTCTTGGCGCTGTACAGTCCTGAACCGTGCCGGACTTCGGAATTCCGTTTCAGGCATACCCGAGCAGCAAATCCCTTGCCGCCAGCGCCCAAGGGAAGATGGGGAGAGATAGCAGCTGTCCCGCTCGGAAAGAAGACGTCGGAAGGTGGACCTGTACGTAGACGGTCCCGCGAGGCCTTCAGCACGAGGCGAAGAGATACCGGAGATTGATATTCCACGGCCGCTAGCAGGACAGTACGTCAGACTAGCCGCGACGCGAAGAAGGGATGGCGAAATAACCACCAATGAGGCGAGCTGTGGCTCACACCCGTTGCATCTTGCAGCCGCAGTTCCGTCGATCGTGCTGGAATGCTCGATACACTCGCTCTGGAACCTCCACCTTCGGCAGACTCAACAGGGCAGGGGGCAGCAGGGCAAGGGGCAGTTCTGTACAAAGTCTGAGTAACAAGAAAATGTGCAATTCCACTACGGAATGCCGGCTACCTTAGAAGCCGGCTCTTCGATATGTCAGACTTCTTTGTTCGAGAGGTCATGGTGTACACCACTCACTCGTCAGAGCCGTGGATCTGTTCCAGCTGGGCCAGGGCCTTTGATTTGAGCTCGCATTTGAGTCACGCAAGCACTCTAATGCAACCTTTCGCGCGCCGCTAGCCGCCGGAATTGAGAAATTACGGGCAGAAGGAAGTAGTGGGTCTGCACAAAGATGGTCTGAGTAACGAGGAAATCCGCTACTCCACCACGGAATGCCGGCTACCTTGGAAGCCGGCCCTTGGGTATGTCAGCCTTCTATGCTTGAGAGGTCTTGGTCTCCACTACTCACCCATCATAGCCGTCCATCGTGCGCAATCAGCCGCCGGGATCGAGAATTCACAAGGGGAGAAAGGATATACGGAAGTGCAGTGGTACAATACACAATCCCATAACAAAATAGTCACCGAACCATTATACAGCAAAACCCTAGCAGAACATTTAGCCCTCTCTCTGAGACCACCATCCAAGATAGGGTACTCACCCCATTGACCATCAACGTCTGACCATTCACCCACGACCCTCCCTCGCCCACAAAGAACGACACCGCCTTCGCCACCTCCTCCGGCATCCCGAGCCTCTTAGCGGGGTGCAAGTTCCTGAAGAAGTCGAGGAGCTGCTCGGACTTGCCGTTGCGGAACAAGTCCGTGTCGGTCGGGCCGGGGGCGATGGTGTTGACGTTGATGCCGCGCGCGCCGAGGTCCTTGGCGAGAACGCGCGACATCTGCTCGATGGCGCCTTTGGTGGAGACGTAAAGGAGGTAGTTGGGGGTTACGGTTGACGCGCGGACGAGGGAGGTGGAGAAGAAGATGACGCGGCTGCCTGTATAGGGAAGGGACGACATGAGCATCAGTATGGGAAGAGGGACGAAGCAGCGCATATAGTCTGCGACTTGTGCAAGAAATGGAGACGTACCTGGTTTGAGATGAGGCACGGCGTGCTGCACCATGAAGAGGGGCCCCTTGACGTTCGTGTTATAGTGGCGATCAAAGTCTTCTTCCGTCACGTCCGCGAGCACGTTGAGCTTCATAATCGCGGCATTAAGCACGAGAATGTCGAGCCGACCGAGCCGCTGGAGAGTATCGTCGATGAGGCGCTTTCCATCCGCAAGCGAGGTCATGTCCGCCTTGAGAGTGATCGCCTTGCCTGCGCCCTTCGCGTTGATCTCATCCGCGACTGTCTGCGCTGTCGAAGCGTTGGAGACGTAGTTGACTACGACGTTCGCGCCTTCCGAGGCGAGGCGGACTGCGATCGCTGCGCCGATACCGCGAGAGGAACCGGTGATGAGCGCAACCTTTCCAGAGAGTGGGAGAGCCATGGATGTTGTTATACGGGAAAAGGATAGGGATGAAGGGGTTCGCGCGAGCGATACGAAGAGCGATAGGGGCGATTGAGAGGCTGGCGGAGACATACCTCATCAACATCGTTCTTATATGCTCTTGTCGCAATGACGACACATTGTCATCACATCCTACGGCATCTCTACCTGCTGAAGAGGTCTGAATAATCTTCTCGCTAAGGTCCTTGACTCGAGTCGAAGCGGAGTTCCGCGCGGAGGGGTGGGTGGGTTTTTCTCCGATGGGCACAATGATTGCAGTGTCGGCGCGAGGCCGCGACGGTTATGTTGGCAGCAGCGGGGAGGATATGGGTCGTTGGATGGATACGTACAGTACCAGACACCGGCGGAATCGCATGGCAAGGCGGGCTGAAGCCGCTGCGCGTACAAGAGTTGAACATGAAGTGTATCCTCTGGACTCGGCCTCCATGACGTCGGAGATATGGACAACGCTCAACCCAGGGTCCAGAGAGATCCATGATATTGATCACGGAGGGTTGAAATGAATTGTCGAGGTCACCTCAATGTCCAGAACGCCGCGCGATAGCTTTTGTACGGAACAAATTGCAAGCATCGCAGTGTCAGGCTGGATGCCCTTCGACGTTCGCTGGGCGCGCAGAGCGATGAACGGTGAGATTGATATTCAGCGCCGACGCCGAGTCACATAGCAGGAGACAGATGGCACAGTACGTTGGCGACAACTAGTGGGAGATGCGTAGGAGAGGCGGTGGAAGCCCGGCTATGCCTGTTAGTAGGGCTTATTGACTTCTTTCAACCAGCTACAACGCCGGTATTGACCGTTGCACTAGAAGATGATAGATGAGATCATAGTCGCTTATCGGTGCGATTAGCTCTCTGGCGGTGCCGCTGGATGGGCCACGTTTACTCCTTAGCCGCCACCGCTAACTCGCTGCTCGCTGTGCTGCGCAGCGAGCAACCCTCGACCATGGCCCACCACCGGGCCCTCCTCTTCCTCTGGAGCCTCGCGCTGTGGCTCGCACTCGTCTTTGGTCAACCCTCGCGCGATGTTACCCGCTTCGAAAACCTCCCGGCAAGACTGTTCTTCTTCGATGACGCACCCGTACGTGCACCACGCGGTCCCTCTCATGACGCGTCTGCTCACGTTCGCGCTTGCCTCGGCAGAACGCCATCTACCACGACGTCGTCAATGGCATCGTCTATGTATCCCCAGATGAGGGCAAGACATGGGAACCTGCAGATAATGTTCCGGCCGGCCAGGCTGCAATGGTCATAGAGCATCCATTCGACAACAGACTCGTGCGTATGTCCCTGCGTCTAGTCTCTTCCCTGCTAAAGGTCGCGTCCAGGCCTTTATTCTCTCGCGAGGGAAGACACATTGGCGCACCGAGGATCGCGGTCTGACATGGCGATCATTCGACATGCCTCTCTCCCCCGCGCTCATAGGACGACCTCTCTCTTTCCACTCGGATTCCACAAAGTCCGGGTACATCCTCTACCAAGGCACAGCGTGCAGTAACTCCGGAGGCTGGGGATCTATATGTTACGATGAAGTGAGTGTTCGTCCTCCTCGCGCGATCATCCCCCTACACCATATCCCCTGTCCCCGCGAGAAGGGAGGTCTGCAGAACGCACAAGGCCGGAGCGCCGTTCCGGCCTGCGTTGATGGGACGTTCCTGGCTATTTTGGCCACTGATGGGCCTGGCATTCTCGTGTGTGGCGGAAGGTGCACGTTCGGTCTACGCAGACCTGCCCGCGCCGTCGTCTATCTCATTGCACACGCGTTTCGAGTTGGCTGCAGTATGGGCGGACGGCTTCCTCGTCTTATTCGCCACGCGTACATGTGGGATCTAACCGTTCTCTTGCAGACCTACTACACGACAGACGCGTTCAGCTCCGAATCCAGGCTTCTCCTCGCAGAGACTTCACGCTGTCAATTCGCACACAGCAGCAAAGACTTCAGGCATGAAGCCCACATAGACTTGATCTACTGCGTCGCCTTCGAGACCTCGTCCAACACCCCCTCCCACAGCCTCTCCGCCAGCCGCGTCTTCTCCTCCACCGACTTCTTCCAAACCGAGAAGAAGCTCGAGGACTTCGGCATCGGCAAGAACGCGCGGGGCGTCGTCGCGTTCGCCATCGTCTCCAAGTTCGCCGTGGTCGCGATGAAGGACCTCACCGACGGCTCGCACGGGGACATGCTCCTCTACGTCACCGTGGACACCAAGACGTGGGCGAAGGCGTCCTTCCCGCACTCGTCCTCGGCGCGGCTGCGCGAGAACGCGTACACGATCGTCGAGTCTACGACGCACTCCCTCGCCGTGGACGTGCTTGACCACTCCCAGGCGCCGATCGGCACGATGTTCGTCAGTAACTCGAACGGTACGTTCTTTGTTGAGTCCCTCAAGGACACGAACAGGAACGAGATGGGCTATGTCGACTTTGAGACGATTTACGGGGTGGAGGGCGTTGGTATCGCGAACGTTGTGCGGAACGCGCAGGAGGTAGACTCGCGCCGCGCACCGAAACAGCTCCAGTCGCGCATCACCTTCGATGATGGTGAGGTTGCTCAATGTCCCTCTCAGGAAGAATGAAGATACTGACATCATCCCTAACAGGCCGTACATGGTCCCGCCTTACACCTCCAAATGAAGACAGCGAAGGTCGTCGAATCAACTGCGACCCCGGAGACGATTCCTGCTCATTACATCTACACTCCGTCACGCTCCCGCACAACTTCGGCCGCGTATTCTCCTCTCCCGCGCCTGGATTCGTAATGGGTGTCGGCTCAATTGGAGACTATCTCCGGCCATACGAGGAGTGCGACACGTTCCTCAGCACGGACGGCGGTATCTCGTGGAAGATGGTCCTCAAGGATGCGCACAAGTACGAGTTCGGCGACCAGGGGAGCATTCTTGTTGCCGTCAACGACGAGGATGGAGTGAGCGAGATCAACTACTCGACTGACTATGGCAGGAGTTGGTGCGTCGCGTGCCTTTTTCCTCCTCTTTCTTTCTCCTAATTGTCCTCAACTTGATAGGAAACCGTACGATTTGGGAATCCGCCTCCGAGCCCGCATCCTGACCACCGTCGGCGACTCGACCTCCCAAAAGTTCCTTCTCGTCGGGCAAATCGCACGCGCGGACCAAAAGCCCAACGAAGGCCACTTCGCCACAATTTTCCTCGACTTCGCCTCCCTCGACCGGCGCAAGTGCACAGACGGCGACTTCGAGGACTGGGTCGCGCGCACGAGCAAGCACAAGTGCCTGATGGGCCACGAGCAGGTGTATAGGCGCAGAAAGGCGGACGCGAACTGCTTCGTAGGGGAGAAGTTCCGCGACCCGGTGCCCAATGAGCGGCCGTGCCCGTGCGAGGACGATGACTACGAGTGGTGCGTAGCTGCATCTGAGTAGCGGGGAGTGAGCTGACGAATGTGCTGCAGTGACTACAACTTCGTCAAGGTGGACAATAAGTGTATCCCCGCCGGGCCGGAACCTATTCCGAGTGACGTGTGTCGGGAACCGCACGAGACATACATGGGATCCTCCGGATACCGCCTCATACCAGGGAACACTTGCGACCGCAATCGCGGTATCAAGAAAGATGACCCTGTCGAGAAGTCTTGCAGGAACGGTAAGGCCTGTGTTTCCGGATATGACGTCATATGCTAATACGCTGGGCGTCAATGTAGCGCAACCGCAGGAAGGCCAGATTATCCACCAGACTGTGGGTGTACTCGTATACGCCGATGTTCACCGGGACTAACTCTTTCTGTAGTTCGAGTTCCCTGCACCTATTGTTCAATATGCCTACTTCCAGAAGTCGACAGTCATTCTCGTCCGCCTGGCAGATCACAGTATCTGGCAGTCGCCGAATGAAGGATACACGTGGAACCGTATCAAGCCCGAAGAAACTTTCCTCGCGTTCTATCACCACACCTTCGCCAACGACCGCGCATACCTCATCACCAACACCAACACCCACTGGTACACGACCGACACAGGCCGTTCCTGGCACAAAATGACGAGCCAAACGCTCCCGAACTCGTTCGGGCTCCCCGTCCTGCACTTCCACCCGCTCAAGTCGGACTACCTCATCTGGACCGGCAACGAGGGCTGCACGGGCTTCGGGGAGAACTGCCACGTGCAGGCGCACTACTCGCTCATGAACGGGCGCGACTGGAAGCCGATCGAGCGGTACGTGCGCAACTGCGCGTGGGCGCGCGACGCGGAGCTCCACACGGACCCGACCCAGATCCTCTGCGAGTCCTACCGCGACAAGCGCGGCAACCAGCGCGCGTTCGGGATGGACAACCCGCTTGAGCTCATTGGCGGCACGCAGTACTTTGAGAGGAAGACGAAGATTTTCGACCATGTTGTTGGTTTTGCGAAGTTCTCTGAGTACTTGATCGTCGCTGAGGTAGGTGGTTTACATTTTGGTGGTGTGAGCCACGGACTCATAGTTCGTCCTCTTAGTACCAAGCGGAAAAACGCACACTCGACATCCAGGTCTCTCTCGACGGACGGAACTTCGCACCTGGCGAGTTCCCGCCGAACATGCGCCCCGACCAGCACGTAAGTGGTGTATGTCACAGGCAATGGTAGACGTACTCACGTCCCAGGTTTTCTAGGCATACACGATCCTGGAATCGAGCACGAAGTCGGTCTTCCTCCACGTCACCACATCCGAGCCCCCAGCGCCCTACTGGGGGAACATCCTGAAGTCAAACTCCAACGGGACGTACTTTGGTCTCTCCATGGATAACGTCAACAGGAATGACGCGGGCTACGTTGACTTTGAGAAGATGGTCGGACTGGACGGGATTGCACTCATCAATATCGTCGGAAACCCTCACGAGGCGCCTCTGACGGGCCGCAAGCTCATCCAGACGAGGATCACGCATAACGATGGTAGGGGCTATAGGATGGCTCAGTCTGGTACTATCACTGATCACGCTCACAGGTGGCACCTGGCGCTCGTTGGTCCCGCCCCCAAAGGATTCTCTCGATAACCGTTACCCGTGCGATAGCACGAAATGTGCTCTACACATCCATGGCTACACTGAACGCTACGACGCCCGCGCGACCTTCAGCACTCCCTCCGTCCCCGGTCTTCTCATGGCCGTCGGGACCGTTGGCGAGTACCTGGAGGCCTACGACCAGAGCGACACTTTCCTCAGCCGCGACGCCGGCTTCACATGGGAGGAGGTCCACAAGGATGCACACCTGTGGGAGTTTGGCGACTCAGGCTCGATCCTGGTAATGGCAAACGACGAGGGCCCGACGGACCACGTCATGTTCAGCACCGACGAGGGTCTCAGTTGGCGCGAATACAAGTTCTCGGACGAGGCGATGCGCGTCAAGGCGATCGTTACCGTTCCTTCAGACACAAGCCGGCGCTTCATACTGCTTGGCTTCTACCCCCGCGCAAAGAACGCGGCGGTTGCCGTCCAGGTCGACTTCTCGTCCCTCACGCGTAGGCAGTGCGTGCTCGATCCGGATAACCCTGTGAACGACGATTTCGAGTTGTGGAGCCCAAGTGAGGAGCGCGAGGAGCAGTGTCTCTTTGGCCGCCAGGTGCGTCCCTCATACTACACCTACGCTATGACTTTGTGTTGACGCATTCTACAGACGCTCTATCACCGCCGCAGACGTAACGCTCAGTGCGTTGTTGGTGATTCACCGAAGGCGCAAGAGAAGTTCGTGAAGCATTGCCAATGCCAGCCGATCGACTTCGAATGGTGCGTGACCACGTAGACACCCCTGCTCTCTACCCTGTGACTGATGTCCTGCCTTAGCGAGTTCAACCACGTCCGCACCGACGCCGGCGAGTGCGTACTCATGCCGGGTCTCTCGCCCCGCGATCCAGACATGGCGGGCCAGTGTCGCGACGGTGCGGCGGAGTGGTACGAACTCACTCCGTACCGCAAAGTACCGGTGTCGTCATGCGAAGGCGGCAAGCGCCTCGATCGCGGCACCGCGCACCCTTGTCCGGGCATCCAGGGCCACAGCGCGTTCTTCTGGCTCATGATGCTCTTTATTCCTGTCGCATTCGCCTGCCTCATGGGCTACTGGTGGCACCGTCGCAGCCGCAGAGGGTACGTTCTCCCGTTCATATTTAGCCGATGCTTCACACACTGACGTCATCCCGCGCTCTCTCCATCCTCAGTGCGATCCGTCTACCAGGCGGAGACACAGGTCCGAGCTATGGCGTCGACTCTGGTGTGCTCGCAACACTCGCAAGCGTGCCATGGTTCCTCGTCGGCCTTGGAGGCATTGCGTACGAGTGGATTGCAGAGAAGGTCGAGTCGGCGTACATTCAACTGCGCGGGCGGCGCGGGTATGGATACCGGAACGTCGCGGTGGACGAAGATGCGCAGATACTGCGGTTCGAAGACGAGGAGTAGGCCGGCGTGGTTCTATCCGGAGTTCTCGTGAGTAGGGGAAGGAAAAGGGAGACGAAGGAGGCGGAGATCCTGGACTTGCTCTCTCCGCCGTCGTCACTTCAGCTAGTGTTTATTGAATACCAGTACTGCCTCTCCGTCGCGCCGCGCCGCTCGCTGACTGTCTAATTTGCTCTTGATACACTCTGCCCCAGTATAGCTTTGGATGTATACGCCTATTGTATGTATTGTCGTGTCGCTGGGAGCAGAACGCTCCCTCAGGTCTATTTACTTGGCACTTCACAAGATTGTTGATTGCACCTGAGCTTGACTGCTAAGTGTCGCCCGACGTCGCCGGTAGCCGGTAACTCCGGCCCGATCTAGACGCGCATCGCGAACGCACCGCCTCGCCACTCCGAGTCGGACCGGCAAGTGTTGTTGTATCCCTCGGTCCACTGGCAACCAGCTAACTCGACGGTCCACAATCGTGTCCAAAGTGAGCTCCGCCCCTCAGAAATGAACATGCATTCCACATCAATCCTGCTCAACGTGAGGCAAATTCACTCAGAAAAAGCCCGTGCGGCGAACTATCAGGTGCGCGGCGGTCTTCCAAAGTTCATTGCACTGACGTCCTTTCTGTCGCAGACTCTGGAATCCCGCGGGGTTCGGAACTCATTGCCCTCTCCAGTATGACAGGATACTCGGGCGCGCAGTCGCAGCCGGCAAATCTCTTACGGTCCTTGGCACCGCACAGAGGTTTCTTCCGCGCCACGCAACAACGACGAAACTCTAGGCTCCAGTCCACCTCCGCATATCTTTTGCAGCCTCTGTTCTCTGTGACGCAGTCTTTCTATCTGAGTGCTCCCCAAACGTGCCCAGCGAGAATATCTTACACTCAAAATTGCTTAACCGTCCACTTTGAGGTCGTCGGTGACAGCTCAAATGCCAGCGTGGAGCTCGACCTGGCGAGGTTGCGTTACCGTCGAGTCGTTGGACCATCTCAGGTCTCGAAAAACATCGCATTCCATGACATATGCATTCTCTCTCTGGATCTCGGACTGAACTCACGTAGCGCACCACGGTGGACGCGTCAGAAACTCAAGGAGTAGCTTTTTCCAGTCTAGTCCTTCGTTCCTACGTCACTCGCCGTAGAGCTGCGACGTGGATATATAACAACGCATTCGAGATCAGCACTACATCCAGCAGGTATACTCTTCGCGTACCAATCCGTCTCGCACCCGCCTCCCGAGTTCCCCATGGCATTCACACCAGAGAGAGAGATTGCTGAACGGTACATGCCTGCTTAATCTATGTGTGCTTCACTAAACTCCTGTTGACAGATTATGGGCGACTCAATATTGCAGACTTGCGGCATCCGGTGAGATAGCTGCCGTTATCGATTATGTCGCTGTCTAATCCACTTCATGCCCAGTATTCTTGATTTACGACTGTTTTATCACTCTCGGGAGAGAGGCTGAGCTCTTCTGGAGTGGATACTCCACGAGTGCAGCCATCCTCTTCTATCTAAATCGCTACTTATCCCTTCTCGGAAACATTTACTGCCTTAGCACGTTGATTCCCATGTCTGATAAGGTTCATCTCTTTTCCTCGCTGATTCATATTGAGTTCCCGTCCACTAACGATACTCTATCAGAGGTGCTATTTTCGGCCCGTTCCTAGTCGGCGATATGCGGTCATGCTAATCCCGCTACGCTAGCTGCTCAGTGACGATGAGAATCACATATGCCATATACCTAGGACAATATGTCTTCCCTTTAGGTTCGTCGTTGCTTATATTCAGATGCTTTTGCAATTAGTTAGGTCTGTCAGTGTTTCAGACATTAAGGATCTATGCACTCAGCGGAAGCAGGGTGCTCGTGATTCTTGCTATCTTGCTGGGTGGTGTTATACCCATGGCGGCCAACATTGTATGTCGTCAGGATGAGAGTCATGTTCTTCTAACTAATCGATACGCACATGAAGGCTCAATATTTCTTTGGACTGTCCGGAGAGGAAATGGTTGGCATCGGATGTTACACTGTATACGGAAATAGGTTCTTACAACGGGACTTCACGATGTGCGTGTCTAGTTTACCCTCTCCACGAGAAACTCGCATCTACTGACATCACACCGACAGTGGTACGACTTCTGTCATGTCTAGTTCGCTAAATAACGGCGTCTTATATAAAATCATAGTGACAATCATTCCCAGAGTATCTCTTATGGCAGTGGACGCGCTGTTCATGCTCGTTACCTGGTTTTGTTTATCTAGAAGAGGACTTCTTGGTCACCCTGCGCTTAGTCTATCGAAGGTGCTCATGCGCGATGGTGAGTTGAACTGAGGCAATTGAAGATATCCTTGCTGAAATTTGTCAATTCAGGCCTTCGTTATTTCTTGTGCGTTCAGACATGCTCATTCGTGCTCGTCGGCGCATATCTGATAACTTTTCTCGAAATAGTGCATTGATACTCCTTAATGCGCTCAACCTGGCTCTGTCGCTCACTATCGTATGTCTGCCTTCGACGTCTACCACCTCATAGCTTTGAATAACACACTCTACAGAACCGAGGTCTCTACAAGGCAGGCTCATACGTGAGCCTGTTCTCGCAGCCGTGAGTCGTCGCTCAATCATGAAAGCAATCAAAGCAGTTCTGACACGCCCTAGAATCAAATCCGCGCTCGTTTCGCGCTTTCTCTTGGACCTCCAGAAGGCGATCAGACAGAAGGTCGACTTGGAAACTCTCGGAGACTCACGAATGGATACAGTCGCAGAGGGGGCGCAGAGTCTCGTGTTCGAACGAGTAGTACGGCCGCTTGGTACCCCGATTGACCCGGATTTGGACCCCGAAGACATTATGTATCCCGATGGAGATAATGCTGCTAATGAAGCAGAGCTCCACGAGGGTTATAGCTCCAGCATCCCTTTGGATAACGTAAGAAGCGTGAGTAACAGAGAGCGTGCAGAAGATGATATTGTGGAAGTTCCCGTGCGTCATTTTCGCCTACGTTACACCGCAAACTCATGCTGACTACTTATGATAGCGAAGTCTTGGTGACCATGAGGATGTATGACGTGCTCTCTTGTATTCAGGGCATGGCTAACACTGGCACAAATGGCTAGTAGCGTCGCCCTTGTCAGTTCAGCGTTGTATGTGATTAGATTCCCTAAGAAATCCACAAATACAATTCAACTTGTAGAACTCGCTCATATTTACTGCGCATCCACTCCTAAGGAGTCATATCTTGGTAGCTCTAAGGAATTTCTACTCACAGAGATGCAGTTAAAGTAGAGTGGACAGCTGCAATCGATGACACGCGGTTACATCGACCACATAGACTCAAGCTAAGAGCCCATTACACCGACTTTGCCCCATTTATGACGTGCGAGACATTGTGAACTGTCATTGTGTGGGGCATCGAAGTGCTCATGTGGTCGGCGTGTGAGCCTTCTGGAACTCAATGTTCTATCATTCCGCGAGAAAGCACACGTGCACAGAGACGAGCATCCGTGTTCGAACCAATCTACAGCGTGTACGAAATCGTTAAAAAGTTACCGCATATCGAGTATGTATGTGAGATGCTCGGTATTGACACCTCGCTGTATGTACCGCACGTTATACAAACCGATTCTGGCATAGAGACACGCCCTGAACTGAGCTTTTCGCTCGGTATGCGGTATTCGCCATCCAACGTAGCTAGACTACCAATCCGACTCGTGTTGAAGCACAGCATGTCGAATATGGACATCATGCGGGGCACTCACTGCTAGGCGAACTTCAGACACAAGGTCTGATTGTAGAAATGCACTACGGCCGCTTCGTCGGAAGGCCGGTGTAGGCTTGCACTATGAGATCCAGGCCTCTCGGGATTCAAGGCTAAAGTTCAACCGGGCGAGATCTCGTTCTAATTCTGAGAAGAACCGCAATCTGCCGAGTCGGACAGAGTGTTGAAACAGAGATATCCGGAAGTCGGAGATGTGGCTACGCCTAGGCGCCGGCTTCAATTAACCCGTGAGAGGCGCACGCATGTTCATGAGCCGAATTTGTACCGTCGCAGTATCCACCATGAGGATAATAGTATCGATACGCAGCGAGTACCTCTACTGTCAAATTATATCCGATAGCCACAGAATGTGTCACAGCTACGCAAACGGCATCGTTAATGGAGTCTCGACGCTCTCAATGAGTCGCACACTCCAAGTACATAATTCTGTAGCAGCATCGGAAGCAGGGCAGACTATCTGGATATCGTCGCCACAATGTCTACCCCTCGGCGACGGTATAAGATATCCAGCAAGGCATCCTATCACTCATTCGCGCCTGGATATCCCAAATGTCTCCTGACCTACCCGCTTACCACACAGTGTGAGTCGTCCGTACGCAGGGGTACAATGCCAGGCTCATTAACCCACTCCGAAAGTGTTGGAGCGAACTATTGCACTCTAGCGAGTTCCGGTGTGTGAGCTATCCTACCTTTCCGCTTCCAATACTACGCACCGTACTGACTGGTCCTGGGAAGCATTCCTGCTCTACGACTTCGTGATTACCTTCGACACAGAGATGAACCTATTTTGGTCGCGTAGGCTAGACGGTGCACATATTGTCTTCTTCGTCAACAGATACTCGGCGCTACTCGCCGCCCTCTACAATCTCATCGCGTTCCTTCCAGGGATGCACGACACGGTCAGTGTTATGAGGTTTCCTAGAGGGACGACGCGAACTCACCGTTCTTCTGTCTGCGACACCTCAGAGCTGCACATCCAAAATTAGAATGCTACACGTCTTGTTCATAGCACAACTCTTCCCTTCAGCAGGTGAGACTGTCTATTGCCAGTAGGAACGTGACTCATATTTGGTAGTATTCGATGGGATGCGCACGTATGCCATCTCGGGGAGTAAACTCCTATCGCTTATCGAATTCATACTCGCTATCACACCTGTAGCAATTAATATTGTCAGTACGAGTCGCAATGCTACATCCGATCGATACCACTCACGCTTGATTTTCTCTAGGTACCGTTCTTCTGGGGATTAGCAGGACGAGAAGTGCTAAACGCCGGGTGCATCGCGGTGTTCAGCGACGGCACAGACGCGTCTAAGTGGATCTATAAGTTAAGTCGCACGTCTAGCATCTGCAGATATCCGGGGGAACTGACACAGTTCACAGACGTAAGCTTACAGACCATAATGGGCAGGGCGGTAGGAGACTTACTCGACCGCACCTATAGTCACTATAGCATCAAGGAGCTGCCTAATGGCATCCAACTTCATCCTAACGGTCTGCACATGGTGCCGACTATATAGTCGAAGCTTGTATAGTCTGAGTAACGTCGTGGAAAGTCGCACCTTCATGCATGTCCTTCTGTGCGACGGTAAGTACTGTAGCCGCGCTTCCGCGACATGATAATTCGCTCACCTCTCGTGCTTCCAGGGGTCAAATACTTCATGTGCGTCCCGTCGTCAGCCTGGCGTTCCCGTCCCACATTGACCCCTCTGCGTAGCGTCCTTTGCATCTCGAATGTGTTACACCTAACACTCTCGGTCCTTTCTGTGAGTTAACCCACATTGCATACTCCTCCGCCGTCATCTGGCCTAAATGCATCACGCGCAGGTCCAAGGGCGCCTCACTGGTGTCAGCAACGTTGGGCTCTTCATCCAGGGGTATGTCCTATCACCTTTCATCTTCCCACGTCTTCGTGTCACTTATTGCACATCGTATCACCTGAATGTCCTCCACCTAGCATCACCGCAATCATGGTGTCGCGTATGCTTTGCGACTTGCAGAGCGTGAATCGTAGCGCAGCCAGGGTCGATTCGGGGACATCGGTTGTCCTTGAATGGGCCGTAGGATCGCTCGGGGAACATATTGGGTCTGGTGAGCTGAAGGGTATAATGAGCGTCAGGGACATCACATTCGAGGACAACGGCGAGAACTGCTGGGACAGAGATAGTGACTCTGGGTCAAGCCGGAGCTACGAAACAGAGGCCCAATCCCGTTATTCAAATAGCACAATTGTTGTGGAATAGAGAGATCTAGCATTAGAGTCTTGAAGACGGCTATACACATTGAAAGCCCTGAGTGATCATACAGATAGCAGGTACATAGCGGCAGTGAAGAGTGAATCGAACAACGACGGAACATGAAGTTCCAGGGCTCTAGTCGATGACGCCCAGGTGGTCTTCTTTTATTGTGCCGATAGCAAACTGGGTGTGGTGCAGAAACACGCGTTAAGCACGACACGAGCTTGGTGCAGACAGAATAGCAGCAAGATGGTCACGTACGATCTCCGTCGCGTCCACACGCGTTCCGACAATCTTTAGGCGCACGCGTGTGTTCTTTTCGATGACCTACATGTGCGAGCACGTCGGAGGGGGCAGTGATGCGGAGAGACGGAGACACCGACCTGGTCTTCGGACGCAAAACACGGTGGGTTCGAGTTGGGGTCGAACCGGAGCTCCGGGTGAATGAGCTGCCACCGCGACGTGTCCACGTCAGCACTGGAGCCGCACGGGAGGTGGACGCGGCCACAGCGGCGCGGAGACGCATGCTCACCTGGTGCGATACGAACACCGTGAGCGGACCCACGTCCGCAAAGAAACCCATCTGTCCCACACCGAACCGCATGCTCGTGTCCAGCCCGCCCATTGTACACGCACGAGGGGAGAGGAGGGAGGCGCACCTTGTTCACGTTGTTCACCACGCCGTCCACGACCTGGCCCTTGAAAGGCTTGAAGACGATGGCGCGGTAACGCGTCACAAACTCGGCCTGGCCACTGCCAGACATGACCAGGCCCTTGCCGATGTCGAGGATGGAGACGACAGCGATGATGTAGCCGAACTCGCCTGAACATGTTCCCTCCACGTCCGAGTAGAGCTTCGATTCGAGGAAATTTAACATCCGTGGTCCAAAGTAAGACGGATGTAGGTGAATCGTGTGTGAGAGTTCCTTCTGCACGCAAGTCAGGTCAGCTAGAATAGAGAGTTGGCAAAGCAGGATGAATTACAATGAAGAACATGGTGGAGGAGAAGGACGGGCAACGAGCCTCACAAGACGGACGCTCGCCTTAGAATCATGGACCTACTGATATAGGCTAAATAAGCATCTCAATTAACAATGGCCGACTAGCTCAGCTGGTTAGAGCGTGGTGCTAATAACGCCAAGGTCGTCGGTTCGATCCCGGCGTTGGCCATCGTGCAACTCGGATGTTGCTTTTCGCATACTTCGCGTCTTCTTCAGCCACATCATTCATTTTACATTATCTTCCCCTTAGTTTTCAATGAACTTTCGCTCATACATCATGCGGTCCTTGGCAAAGGCATGTAGCCCAGGGAGCATGCCCCACTCACTCGAGTACCTAATAATGGGGCAGGACGAGGAGACACAAACATCAAGGAAGTCACGAACGAACTGAGAAGGACCAGAATAGGAAAGAGAGTGTACATAGAACAGAACACCACGTCAAAAGCACTATCCGTCAAGGTGCAGCAAACAGAGGCCGGCACTGGTGGAAGTATTTGGGCTCCAGAGCTCCGCCCTGAGAGGACGGGCTGGTCCGCGAGGGGGAACGCTGTCTGGTTGACTTTAAAGGAATTCATGATGGGAAAAGGGCCGCCGCGGAGCTGCGCTTCCGAATCCTAGCTTGCCCACAATTTGTGCTTGGGTTCAAACGGTACAAGAGTTTTGAACCACTCCAGTCTCAGGATCAAGCATAACCTGATGGGTTCCAATCAGTAAAGCACAGCCGTGGCACTAAATCTCTCTCAACAAGATCTACGTTCACATCGCCAACTACGAGATGGGCTCGTCTGCACATGGCAGCTCATGCTAGTATGCCTCCGCCACCCCTCCCGCGTCCTCTTCCTCTACCAAACCCGCGCATTGCTCCTCCACGGATGATTCCTGGGGTTCCCCTATCCGGGATGTTGTCACGAACTGGGTGATCCACTTCCATGGGCGCACCATCAGCTCTCCCCGCGGTCGAATCCGGTCCACCACCATTCGCGCGACCGCCACGATTGCGCGCGCCCTGCAGCGGCCCACGCCGCGCGCCACGCCCGAACTGGATCGACGGGGGCACAAGCGAGAGCGCGTCCATGCTGCCCGCGAGCGCGTCGACGTCCGCGCTGTCGCCCGCGGTCGCCTTCTCCTTGCCCTTTCCCCTGCCCGCTTGCGTCTGCCCGTTCGTCGCCTTCTCTTTCTCCCGCGCACGCTCCCTCGCCTTCTCCTTCGCGCGCGCCTTCACGCCACCCCTACGGTGCTTCTTCTTGTCGCGCGCAGGAGCGGGCTGCGCGGAGCCTGACCCCGAGGGCGTCAGTTGTCGCGGAGGTACCTCGATCTTCTCCAGAAGGACCTGATCTTCGTCATCATCGTCATCATCGTCATCCATATCCTCTGACGCGCCCGTCTCATCTTCTTCAGGAATCCGTTCCATCTCCGTTTCCGCATCTTCCTGGTCATCTTCTACATCATCGTAGTCGCCGTCCGAGTCCGAGTCGTGATCGTGTGCTGCGTCCGCTCCGCTCTCGCGCGGCCGCCACGGTTTGCGTAGCATGCTCCCGCCTGCACCCCAGCGGTGCAGGATGTGTCCGATGCCTTTGTTTGTCACTGCGAAGAAGTATTCCTTCGGGTACCCATGCCCCTGAATCAGGTGTAGCCGGCGCGTCTTCGGTGTCGAGAACTTGCGCGGGCACGTCGCGATATGGCACGCGAACTGCGACCGTGCATCGTCAGTGCTGGGCGCGCGAAGACGGATTGGGGAAAGCACTTACGATCTTCTCTCCACGGTCTTTGCGTACCGCAGCAAGCGGATCATGGCATTCGGTCTGGTGCTGCGGCATCCGAAAAACGCGTCAGTGCGCCGCCCTAACTCCTCGGCCCCAACGTCCACAGCCCCGTCCGGCCTGTGCATAACCACCGCACCACCGCATATCTATATACACCAGCCAGGCACATATCTCGAGAATAATGATAACGCGCGACTCACTAGCTCGAGCAACCACGCGTCGGGGAAGACGCACCCGCACCCGCGCTGCTCACAGACGTGCGCGTGGAACCGCGCGTAGTGCGCCTCCAGCTCGCGCATGCCGACCAACGTCGTCGGCCGATGCGGCGGGCAGCACGTCGGTGGAAGCTCGCAGATGAACGGCTTGAGGCCTACGTCGTCTCCGTTCGCCCCGTTCGTTGGGTGGTCGCCGTTCGAGGCGGTTGGCGGCGGGGTCGCGCTTGTGCGCGCAGCTTTCACAATTGGAGAAGTGGTGTGAGAGGAAGATGGGGATGAGGAGGGATCGTGAGAGAGGGGCGAGCGGGCGCGTTTGAAGGACGCCATGGCTGGAGAGGGCGGGGAGAGAGGCGTGGAGGGCGTGGAGGGAAGAGATCGTCTGCGGGCGCTCGCGGGGTTCTGACGGCAGTATACGTGATGTCGGCTATCCCGGCCCGGGCGCTGCAACGTACTCGCGAACTTTCCGTTCCGGAGTCCTCAATAGAAGGCGAAATGTTCTTTGCGTGTCATTGCTCGCGATATCCCAAAGATATGGTCGTCGTCACAAATGCATGCTTTTACTATCTTCCAATCGTACTTCGTGGAGGAGAACCCACACGTCTTTCGAACGCTTGCGCGAACTTGAAGTCGTGCGATGCAACAGAGTTTCATTGAAAGACAGCAATTGGACAAGGCTAGTACAAACGACGAGAGCAGCAACATAAAAGCAATGGCAACAACATTGAGATAGCAACAGAGTTCATATACGAGGCTACGCAACTCCCATCGATACCACCAACGCCGTTCGAGGACGTTCCTTTTACTCTTCGGCTACTTGTTACCATTGTCTTCCTTCGTACCTTTGTCTGCTCCACCCCTGTCGTCCTTCATCGATTCGAAATCGATAGTCTCCATCCAGCGCCTCATATCATCGCATTCTTTGTCGAAGCTCTTGAGCCATTCCACCGCCTGCCGCAGAACTTCGCCCTCCACGAGCGCAGACCAATATAGTTCGTCCTTCTCCTTGATCGTCTGCAGTGAGGAGAATGCGGATTAAAAAACTAGTCGAGCCACAACAAATGCAGGTGGCACTCACCTGCGCATACACTTCCCGCCACCGCGCCGCCTCCTCTTGGTTCACAGGCCACCAATTCTCAAAGTCCATGAATCTCGGATCCAGGATCCCATCGTACCGCATCCACGGCGGGTACTCCGCCGCGAGCACAAGCGGCAACGTCCCGTGATACTCCCAATCGAGGAGCGCCGTCACCTCTCCCTCGTCCGAGACCATGATGTTCCTCTCGTCGAGGTCCGTGTGCGAGAGAACGATGCGATGGTACTCCGGCTTCTCGAGACGCTTGAGCAGGATCGGGATGCGCTGTTCGAGGTTAAAGAGCGCCTCTTCGGAGCGCTTCCACGCAGCCATGTTGAACGGGTGCGGAGGGGAGATCACGCTGCGCTTGACGGAGAAGAGGAACAGGATGTAGCTTTTGAGGTCGTTGAAGATGACGGGGTGGATCGCGTCGGCGGTGATCGCGGGGATGGGCTTCACCTGGCCCTGGTTGGTGACCTCGAGGGATCCGATTTTCTGTGGCACCTCGATCTTGACTGTCTCGAGAGCGATGTGCGCGAGGTTCTTGACGATCGACTCCTGGGTGGCGGGGGGCACCAATCATCCACTATATCCTGCGTGGAGGCAAAAAGGATACGCACCTTGACTGCATCAGAAGAGCGCCCGAAGACGTCTATGAGTGGCGAGCCGGGCATCTTCTCCGTGAGCGCGAAGGACCACGGCGGCTCGTCTGCAAGGCGCACGAAGTGCATGACGCGCGGGACCGGAATCGGGAATTGCTGAAGCCACCGAAGAAGGTCCATCTCCAGGATGAATCTGTCCCGCTGCATGCTGTTCTCTCCGTCTAGATCTATCTCTGGGAGCTCCGCAGGCACCTCCGGTACTGGCGGTAGGGGCACCCGCGCGATTTCCACTCGGCCGTCTTCCGTCTCATACTCAAATATCTGGGGGTGGGAGAACACAGGTAAATCGGGAGTTCCTAGAGAGGGGAAGGAGGACGATGGTACCATTTTATCCTTTTCTGGCGGAGTGAGTACTCTAGTCCGCACGACGGGCGAGTTCACGAGTGCCTCGATCGACGGAATCAGGACCTCTTGGACGGCATCGGGGATAGTCCGGCCGATTCTCCAACGCTGGTAGTACTTCCGAGGGGGCTCAAACAGCTCGCTCTCGCCGAGGTGGTTCCAAAGGAGGTGGTCATGCCTCCGAGGCATTGCGAAGGGACGACAGGTCGAGGAGGAGAGGGGAGGGAAGGGAAGGGGAAAGGCGGGGACGAGCAGATCCTAGGCGGGTTATGTAGGGGAGTTCTTCTCAAACCGTCTTAGATTGTCCTTGCCCCACAAGATACTCGAGGTACCTGGAAGATCGGCAGCTGATATGTTAGCGCGCTGGTTTGAAGCACTTTCCCAGAGAGCACTTGCAAAGTGATTGTTCTACACGAAACAATGGCGGGCGGGACGATGGCCTCAAAGCCCTTATGATGCAGATGAAGGTGGTCACTACGGCACAAGTGGCAGCTGGAAGAGGGTCACACAAGTCCTAGAATCGAGATATCAGCCGTTTCCAGAGAACATACGTAAAGGTGCCACTTCCACACATACCTCGTGGGTACTAGCCTAGTAGCTTGACAGATTCCGCGATGATCACCAAAAGAGTACAAGGATATCGAGTGGCAACTCAACAATGCATACCACAGCGAGCTTACGGTTCTGTACAAAGTGATAACAAAGGACGACTAAGTAAGTTCAATGAAAACACACCGACGTCACTCCCGCGCGTCTAAACTCCAGCCCAGACAAAGTACTCGGCGCTCAGCCTCTCCACGACGGCACCACCGCCGCCTGCGCGCTCCCCGTGGGGACTCTCCTCGCCCCGCCCTTGGGCGGTGCCTTCCCCTGCGCGCCCGCACCCGACGTGGCGCCCCGCGTTCGCGTCGTGGGCTTCGCCGCCGCCCCAGCGGCTTTTTTCGCGTCGCGCGACGATGACGAGGTCGAGGACGCCGACCCCGCGCTCTTGACGCTCTTCGCGCTCCCTCCTCCGCTCGCGCCCGAGCCCGTCGCAGGCCCGGATAGCTTTGCGCGCTTCACGTTCTCCTTCTCGAGTGCCGCCCCCGCGCGCGTGCGCGGGACGGTTGGCGCGCTCGTGGGTGTCACCGCTTTGCCTTTGCCCGTGTCCTTTGTGGGTGGGACGGTTGCCTTGCGCGCCGCAGAGGGGGCGGGGGCAGGCTGCCTCGCGCGGAGCGGTCGCGTATCCCGGCACTCTTCTTCCTCGTCTTCCGCCACGCCCAGCTCCTCCGCGAGACTCCTCACGGGCTCCCGCGGCGGCGGGAGGGCCAGCGCGTGGGTGGGCGGAGGCTTCGAGATACTCACATCCATCGAGCTCTCACTCTCGTCCATCTCTGTGAGCGCGTCGAGCCGTGGGCCGCTGTCCTCGGGGCTGTCGGGGGACGCGTTGAGCATAAGGATGCGGCTAAGGGGAGAGGGTTTCGCGGGCGAGTAGGCGTGGATCATGCGCTGCGCGAAGGGTTTCGCCACCGGGAACGGGCGCGCGGAGGGGGTGCTTGGCACTGGGGGAGGAGGCATGGAGTGGGATGGCGCGCTGGATGAGGAGGCGGAGGAGGACGAGTGGGCGCTCGAAGAGCCAGCGGAAGAGAGGGGTTCAGGTGTCGCGTCCATACTCTCGTCGTCATCGAAATTTTCAGAGGATGTGGGTATCTCGAGTTTCGGGATGGGTGGCATCGGTGGAGGAAATGACGACCGTCCGCTCAGTAATGACGGGAAGGATGCAGCTGGAGACGGTGGAGGGAGGACAAAGGCATCCGTGAGCTGTGCAGGAGATGGTGCAGGAGGAGCAACCATGCTCGTCTTGAACGCGGGTGGAGGTCGAGCGGGAGACGGCGGAACAGCTGATGGTGCCACTGTGTCGGGCAAGACCTCGGTCTCAAACGATGGCAGGACTTTGCTCTTCACTTTGGGAGTGGGTGCGAGCACACCTAGCCCGGAAGATCGCCGCGAGACGCGAGTCTTTCTAGGACTTGCACCCTTGACCTTCAACTTTCTAGGAGAGGAGTGTCGTGACTTGCGACGTGTGACCACGAGAGGCCGTATGACTGGCGCCGCAGCAGGATGTTGCGCGGATGTAGAGGTGCTCTCTGCCGGAGCCGGAGTAGGGGGCAGTTCAGCGAGCATCTGCTCTACCTCCCATGACCGCTTCTCCTCTAAGAGCTTCAGTCGCTCAGCCTGTAGAGGCATTGATGAGACAGGTAAAAAGAGGCATTCATTGTTCGTACCTCAATAGCAGCCTTTTCCCTGCCGAGCCTGATAGCAGCCTCAGTGAACTTTTGACGCTCTTCCTCCAGTTCTTTGAAGCGCGCATCGAGTCGTTCCCTCTCTTCGTCTCGCGCAGGGGCCGTTATGAGGTCGACACTCGTCTCAGCAGTGTGACTAGATGCGGATAGTTGTTCTTCTGCGAGCCGATCGAACAGTTCTTGCGTCTGGACGGCGGACGCAGCAGCTTGTTGTTGAGCTTCCTCTAGTTGGCGGACATGTGAGAAATCATTGAGCATACATGTGAACTACACTTACCAAGATCCGCGCGCAGCTTGCCGATAACGCCCTGCAACTTCTCGACCTCGTCGCTCTCGGGTACTGCAGCACGCTTCGTAGTGGAAGCCGTTCCGTTGTGAGAGCAGTTGCAAGGAGGGGAGGCGGAGCGGAGGGAAACCGATTCCCGGAGAGAGCTGAAAAGCGAGCTGAACGTCTCACCGGCAGTTTCTACCGGACCACCATCGAAGAGAGCAGTAGATGTCAGTAAGGGAGGCTGCTGAAGACGTGAGATCATATATACAACATGCTATCGAGGGGCGTACCTCAAGAGTAGGCTCTGCCTGTCCCGCCGTACGAACGGCATGAAGGACGCTCTGCAGCTCATTCGCAGTCGAGAGCAATAAGCCCCTGAGCGCCCGGTTCTGCTCGAGCAGTTGTGACCGCGCAGACTCTACTTCCTCCAAAGCCACGTCAAGATAGCCAGTGCCCTTCCCGTGAAGTTGAACTTCCGACGCTTCTACGACATCGAGGTTCGCACAGTAGAGACCTGAGGGCATGGAGCCGATCTTTAGCTGTGAGTCCGTAATTTTGCCCCATCGCTCAACCATGCGCTCTTTCTCCTTCTCCAACTTCTTGATTTCTGTGTTGTGCGTAGTGCGAAGGGCATGCAGTGTTGTGCGGGTACGTTGCAGCTCGGCTGTGGTGTGTTTGTGGGCATTCTCGGAGGACTGGAGAGATTTGGTCGCCGCACTATAGTCCACCCCATGATAGAAGATTTGAACATTCAAACGAAAAAGACCTATCCAACACACAGCGAGAGTGCTCACGTCATACGCGACTTGTGGAGGTTCATCTCTCGCTCTGCATTTGCTGCCTTGTCGGATTGTGTCTTGTACATCGAAGTGAGACGTTCATGGTCGTATGTAAGCGTGCGTAGTTTGGTCGACAGATCCTCTGTTCGGCCCATGTCGTCCTAGAACTTTGTTGAAGGACATTTTCCGGCTTTCTGGAACTGATGGTACTCACTATACGCTGTCCGAGCATGCTCAATATGCACTTCACCACGCGGTCCACATCTCCCTTGGGTAATCCTTCCAGAGACAAACCCGTGTCGTGCACAAAGCCGTGAGCAATGAGTTGTGAGTTGACATATTGGAGGCTGGATGTTGACGAGTATGAATCTGTCGACGAGCCTTCGACGAAAGGCGAAGCGAGGTCGGATAGGGATGGTTCCAGTGCCCAGTGCACAAGACGCCTGGGAGTCGCTGCAGGCATCACGAAAAAGCCAGAGTAAAATCTTCTCAGTGTCTGAGTGCGTAGAAGGAGGGAGGCGGATGTCGCGGATGGATAGTGGATGTGCACTTGCAGGCACTTGCTGCTCGCCATACGCGCGGTTCGACCACAGCGCGTTTTGACACGTGACCGAGTCGTGAGAATATCACAGTCGCTCAACGTGCCAAGCGCTCGCGTCCTATGCTGGACCCCTCCGACAACTTCAAGATTCAGGTTGAGGTTCCAACTTCCCAGTCGCGTCCCAATCCTACTGGTCTCCAGTATTTCCTCAGCGGAAACCTCTATTACGTTGAGCCTCGGATGTGGGTATCTTGACTTGCCTGTTCCGCAACAATGCTCGTCTGAGCACCGCGGGCGCCATTCGTCAAGGTTGACAATGACATCAAGGCAGTGTTGCGATCCAGTGCACGCAGTGCGATGGTAGCTGTAGTATTCCCACAAGGAAGCTTCAAGTTGGTGGCCCCACCGAGCTTTTCGCACTTGCATTCAGTGCTCGAGGTTCTCTCTGTGTCCGTCACCTCGCGCAGCCCAGATGACTGTCCCACCTTCCCCCGATGTTCGAACGCCTGCTGATTTTGATTTCGAGGTACGAGGGCCATTCTTCGACGACCATGGGTCTCTGTTAACGTGTATCGGTACAGTCATTCCACTTATCATCTCGTCCAGTCAGCCGCAGGGCATCGCCAGATCCCCTAACGCCCACGAGAACACCGGATTTCTTGGATGCCGATAGTCTCGAAAGCGAACACCGTAGCACTGACCAGTCACACGATTACGGGTCTGGAAATGGTTCCAATGCTGCACACCGCCCTCGTTCAGACAGAGCAATTACCATCGAGTCAATCGATCCCATTCAGAACATGCAGAGAGCCAATCTTGCAGGCGTCGCTACTGCGCGACCACCTCAAGTCAATTTGCCATATCGCACGTCTAGTCTTTTTAGCAGCGCCCATAGTGCAGTGGACACCGCATACTACCGACGCGCGGTACGCATCTCGCCAGTCCATCCCCGACGTGTGTAGTACTAATATCTTTCCTTGATCGTATGTAGACTCTCCCGGCTGCGCAACCTGTACTAGAGACCAACACGGCTTCTGGAGGGATCCACGTTGTCAATTTGCCGTCTACCGAAGCCTGGAGCACATGCGTCAGGGTTCTCCGTGACTACGATGAACATATGATCAAGGGGTGGAAAGAAGACGTTGACAGTCTCTTGGTCTTTGTCAGTATCCGCTTCTCAATGCCTCGCTCACTCACTCATGAACGTCCGTTCCATAGTCTGGTCTTTTCTCCGCCGCAGTGACAGCGTTCAACGTTGAGGCGTACAAGTTCTTACAAGAGGACCCCCAAGAGACGTCAGTTGTTCTCTTGAGACAAATATCATCTCAACTCGCTGGCGGCCCCGTGCCTAGTCCAAGCTCATCGTCGCCATTCCGACCCGACGCCCGCTCCATCAGGATAAATATCCTTTGGTTCGCAAGCCTCGTGCTGAGCTTGGTGTCTGCTTCCATTGGCATCCTCATGAAGCAGTGGTTGCGCGAGTATATCAGTAACGCTGCCAGCTCAGCACGCGAAAGTGCACGCATTCGGCAATTCCGCCACGAAAGTTTTATCAAATGGCGCATCCCTCTCACTATCGCACTCCTCCCCATTCTCCTCCAGATTGCCCTCGCACTGTTCTTCATTGGCCTCCTGGATCTTCTCTGGAACCTCGATGCCTCTGTGGCTAGCGTCATCACCATCATCGTCACCGTATCGCTCTCCTTTCTTGTCTTCACCACCGTCTTACCCACGTGGTATGACGACTGCCCCTACAAGTCTCCTCAAGCCCTGGGCGTCTTCCTCATCTGGCAGGGCTGTGCTCACCTCTCGTCACTGGCTGCCACCAAGCTCTACGAATCATTCGGCTGGAACCGCCGCGCCTGGCCCCTCTACATCAGCACCGGTCTCTTCAAGCGCAGGCGCAGACTGTTCGCCGCTTGGCTCCAAGGTCTTATTCAGCGGAAGCGCATCAGCAGCTGGCGGGATCGCGAGAAGAACATCGTAGCGGAAGTGGGCGCTCATCTCGACCACAATATTCTGGCGGGCGCAGATGAAACATTCATGGACGATGAGCTCCTCGAGCGCGTCCTCCGTGCGTGCCTTCACGGCACGGAATCGCCTGCTGCCGTGGACTGCTTGCACCGTATCGTCACGCACCGCGCTGATAAGCTGGTCGACGGCGTCCCTCATTGGAAACATTCAGAAGACGTCAATGGTGGCGTTATCCTGCTCCTCCACCTAGTCGTTGATATCCTTCCGCGGATTGATGCTGGCGACGATGCAGCAATCATCAAGACGTTGAACATGGCGCAGCAGCTGTGCCGTGCAATTCCATTCGAGACCGGCCACACAGATACCGTCATCCTGTATCGCCGACTCTTTGATATCCTATCGACGTTCCTCATACACAAAGAATCAGTTCAGCGCTCTGCCTTTGACCTCATGCGGAGCGTCTGGTACCGTTCAAGCGCACACGTACAACCCAACGGCGAGTCTTGTGACTGGCTTGACAATCTTTCCGTGATCCTGATCCCCTACAATGCAGTCATCCAGAGCCTTGCCGCGTTCGCGCGCTCATCAAAATCCTCCAATGACCTTGGAACATTCCAGCTCGCATGCGAGATGGCGCTCGCGTTCGCAACTGCCCCAACCCTCCCTGACGTTGTCTTCAACGGCGTTCGAGACGACCTCCGCCTGATCCTTGACGACCTCGAGTCGCACCTCGCCGCCCCAGACGCGGATCCGTCTGCCGCCCTCCCAGGACAAAGCGCGGCAATCATCCTCGCTCTCGAAGAGCTTGCCACACGCGACCCATACCTTGTCTCCGATGGCCTCGTGCACATGCTCGACCGCGTCCGTCTCGAGACCACCGTCCACCCTGCACCCGCCACGGACGGAGGCAGCGACACCGACAGCATGGCGAGCTATCTCCGGCGCCGCCTGGCGTCCGCGATTGCCCTCAGACAGCTACGCACTCGCCGCGCTGCGTTTCGCAGCCACCCTGGGCCACAGCGCAGGAACGCAATAGACGTGCAGGACGAGGACGACGTCGCTGCCCTCAACCTGCGGCTGCCGAACACCCCGGAGAGGAGGCCGAATGGAAAGCTCTCGGCCGTTCCGGAGGAGGGTGCCCAAACTCCCGCTCCGACACATGAAAGTCCGACGGAAAACCGACCCCGACGCCCTGCGGTTTCGCTTGTCTTTGGGTCTGGGCTTGAGCAGCCAGAGGACGAAAGCTCAAATGGAACTAAGCGCGTGTCCGACCCCCGCCGCAGGGACTCTCCGACACACCTTTCGCCTGTGACACAGATTTCTGCTGTGACATTCAGCTCTCCAACGGCTTTAGACGCTCCTACAAGTCTTGCACGATGATGTCTAGCTTGGATCTGTTCTGAATATTCTAGTGCGGTGCTTAACATCGCGTGTCAAATGTTTACCATGTAGGCAAGCGGGGACGTATGCACTAGTCTAACCATTCTGACACGCTACGGCTTACCACATCTCCTGAATGCCATGGATTGCCCTCGTTTTCGTTCGCCGTGGCGCGTCGCTCCGCGCATATCGCATCAAGACCCTTTGGTCCCCCATCTCTCACGTCCACAATTTCTTCGCCTACGCACACCTTTGCCCACGCAGATACCAGCAGTGCCATATTAGCGTCCCCTGTGGTCACGGCCTCACTCCGATGTCTCGCGGGCCCAACCTCGGCTCACAAGTCGCCCCATGTGTTACACCCCTCGTCCACATGGCCGCCCCCAGATTTTCCGAGCTCTCCTCACTCACGCGTTTGTTTGACTTCGCTTACTTGTGTAGACAAACAAAGGCGTCGCGCGTGCGGAGGTGGTCGAGCCGCCGCCCGTGCCGGCGCCGTGTCTATGTCAGGTTAACTTCCGGCGCCTCCGCCCTACAACGCCGCCTCACATCGGATACATCGAGACGCACCATTGGTCGGGCCCAGCAGTGCTTGCGACACGAGCGGCCGCCGTATTCAGGAGGCGGCACCTCCTTTGTCTGCTGGTGATGTCGATATTGAGCTCCACTGGGGCTGCGCCAGCGCCGGCGCAAAGGATCTCGGGCCGATGGTGGCGTAAGCGTGCGGCGGGTTCGAGTGCACGCGAGGAGTCGAGGTGCTCCTGCGCGCTGGCTGCGGGTGGTCTCATCGACCGATGTGACGGCACGATGGCGGGGCCGCCCGTGCGGCATCACTCTGCAAAAGCCGTGCGGCGGGCGGATCGCGTCGGCGCGGGTTGTGGTCGGGTTGAGCCCGGGAAGGTTCTTGGCGCTCACCCGAGCCGACGCCTTTCAGCCCGATGTGGTTTGTAAGTGCGCACACATCGTGTATATGAGCACGTTACCGATCAGACTGTTCCGAGTGCGTAATAGGTTTCAAGTTGTTGCACAGACGTTAGGGTGGTGTGATAGTATGTCCGTTACACTCACAATTGTTAACAAAACGATTGGAGGGGCGATTGCTCAGGGTCTTACTTGTACGGAGGCATGAATGAGCGTATGTGAAATCTCGGCAACTGTCAATGTCCAGAATCGGATTTTGAATGTGCCGTGCAGCAGGCGCTGATTTCCCTATTCCTATCCCCGTGAAATTTACTCGTGTTTCATCCGAAAGCCAAACAGTCTTCGAAGGAAGCTTTACTGATGAAAACGGTAATCATCTCGGGCTTGTCATCTATGTAAATCACCAGAATATCAGGTTAAATAGAGGAGCTGCTAAATTTGGTCATACTGTGCAATTGAATGAATGCCGCTTTCTCCGAGCACATCGGGTAGTAGAAGCGCGGATCTGTTCGAATGTGGTGAGTGAAGGCTCGATAGCTGTTCGCAGCAATGTTCGTCAATGTTTTCCCATAATTATCACGCGGTCTTACGATGCGACAACTGAACGCGCATAAATTTGTGAGGTGTTTGGCCAGAATTTCAACGTGTACCACAAACTGAGCTCATATGGAAGTGTCAGCCCGCCGCTTAGAACGTCTCTGGCGTCGACTAGCCATGCGATTCATTCCCAGCGCATCCTGTCTTGTGCCTGACTGACGTCGAACGCTCCGGCGCGGTTTCCAGCCGGAGGATACATCGCTGCCGAGCGCGACTTCTATGTGGTTTGCCCCTGGCGCCAAAGGACGTAGACGTCATTGCGTCAGCCAGAACGGCGGGATTCTTCCCTGTGGCGTGTAGCTCTGGGGCTCCTACGCGTAAGATTGGTGGGACATGTTACAGTCAATCGTGAATTAATAAAAGCATTTTGCTTACAAATTGTTGTGACCCACAGCCAGGAGTTGATCTGTGGTCGCGCCCTTCCGCTCGCGTTGTCGGATGGTCGTAGCGATCGTCGACTCCGCCGCCAGCGGCTCTCTCAGTCGATTGTTTACGTTTTGGGTTCTAAGTATGACGGGGTAGAGTGTCCCGAGGGTGGCAGGCACCACATAGTACGAAAAATCCACAACCCCTCCAGGATTCTGCAAAGACGGAACACAGTGGCGAGACGATGGTGGTTGATGACCGAGTCGTCGAAGTCTCAACTTGGTTACGGGAAAGCGTGTCCTCGATGGGTAGCACAGCCACCAATGCCGGATACGGAAACTCCGGTCGCCGCGTCTGGAGCGCGGCACGCGCTTCGAATCTCAACTTCAATCCCGCGCTTAGACGTTTCTCGGCCACCTTCTTGTGTGAGTTCCCTCAGCCCTCAGAGCACTCGTCGTATTGTTCCGTCAAAGGCCTCTTAAAGAAACGGTGGGAGAGATTGCTCCAGTTTCAGTCACAGTGGACAACCGTTCTACCTCGGCCATGATTGCGCGAGGAACCCGCGTGCATTGCCCTCAAGAACAAAGATCGGAAATCCTTGACGAGACATCAGCTCGGTCGAGAGTAAAAGGACTTATACTTTGAATCATCACTCCCGCATTTACGTGTCGGAAGAGCGCCTCACGCTGCGCCAAACATTGAAGTTGAGCATGCCACCAAATTCGCACCGCCGAACTTGATATCCATAAATTCCCTTTTCGTCCAGACATCTCGCTAGAGCGCACCTGCCGTATTTTACAGGGTCGGAGGCTCCGATACTATCACGATGTGGCTCGATGCGGTTTGTATGGCACCGTTCTCCGCGGAACAGCCATGCGACACCAATGCATGATCAGGGTCTTGAGTGAGGCAAGTGATGTCCCGTCGTCTAACCAACTTCAGTATTTATACCGAGGCCTCTCTCAGATGCAAAGCACTCAACACCTACCTCTCATAACATCTCTACAATGTCTGGTATGGAGCTTTCTTATGACATGCTCACGTCCAGTTCCTCACGCGCACTACCACGACAGACCATTGGCGCATGCGGCTCAACGTCTATCTTCAGGGCAAAGGCCTCACCCAGTATCTGAGTTGGGGGAATAAAGCGCAATCCGGTCCACTAAATAGGCCAACTTGGACCATTCCCATTTTCTGTAAGTACTTTGTCTCTACTCCCATTACTTTGAGTCGTTTTGAGCTAACAGACTGCACAAGTTAATGGCGTAGAGTACGGTCGGGGTTCAGCTCTCTCGTTAGGGGATGCAAAGGAACTCGCTGCAGAGCAAGCCTTGGCCCGTCTACAAAGAGAGCGGGGAGCCTAGTGATTTCGTTCCTTTGGATCGGCTCGGGTCGTGTGCCGGATTTTGCGCCTATACTCTTCTGGAGTAATCAGCAGCGCCATAGGCCATATATGGGGCACACAGCCACGGATAGAGTACTCCACACGCATAGATATATAATGCACAACAACATAATCACATAATAGCTCCGAGAATATCAAGTCTTGTTCATTTCTGAAGCGAGGGGATGAGAACTTTCCGGCCCGTCACCCGGGACGCCCGCAAATCGTCGATGACCTTGTTGACGTTCTCCAGCGGCTCAACAGAAACCACCGGAGAGATAGCGCCCTGCGGACAACACAATTTTCAGCCACGTGTCCAGACATGGTGGACGAAACGCGTTACCTTCTCGAGGAGGTCCAGGGACGCCACCATGTCGCTCTTGGAGCCATACAGGCTCGTCAGAACTGCGCCGTAACCTGCCCATGAGATATCTAAGGCTGTAACACGGCATGTGCAGTGCTCACCATGAGTGCGAAAGACCAGAAGGTCCGTGGGGCTGAACGCGAACATCTCTCCCGACACGCCGACCTGCCACGAGTGAGCATCTCTTCCCGCGACCTTTTTTCGAACAAAGCGCGCGACGTACAATAACGATCCGCCCGTGTGGTCCGTCGAGAACGGCGCCATCAACCTTGACCGCTTCCATAGCGAGGGCAAACGCTGGGAGGATGAAACATCAGCCTTGCACCCTATGTACCATATGGCACACCGTATAAATTGCACCGGGGCCGAACCCTCCGGTCACGCGGCACGTTGGAGTTTGCGGCTGGGTGCTCACATTGCGCGGAGGAGACGAAATCAATGACAATATCGACCCCGAACCGATCGGGGGTACCGAAGGGCTGCGCGGCGAACATCTCCTCGAGCTCGGCGGGATGGAACGCCTGGGTAGCGCCGAGGGAGACGGCGAGCGCGCGTGCGGCGGGCTTGTAATCACACGCGAAGACGGTCGCGCCGTAGAATTTCGCGAGCTGGACGGCTTGGTGCCCGAGTCCTCCGATGCCGTAGATGAGAACGCGCTTGGTGCTGCCCGGACCGAGCTGGGCGACGTTGTGGACGGCGTTGTAGACGGTGATCAGCGAGTCGGCAGCGAGCGCTGCGACCTCGGGCTTGAGACCGTCGGGCTACAAAGGGCGCCCCCCACTACGTTAGTACGACACGTGTCGATCACAAGTAGAAAGAGGGCTCACGACTGGGATCAGCTCGCCGCTGTCAACGACGAGGTACTCAGCAAAGCCCCCGTTCTCGCCAATGCCGATGCTGTCCATGAAAGACGGAAATCCGGGGAGCGGGTGCGGGCTGTGCGGTACCGGATCGTAGACCGCATACATCTTGCCCGCCTCTATGCCCGTCACATTCTCTCCATGCCTACAGTAAACCATTAGCATAACCGCAGCAGAAAGATGGATGACAGGAAGAAACTCACTTGACGACGAGGCCGACGTTCTCGTGGCCTCCGATGTAGGTTCGATCGTCGGGGATGTCATCGCTGAGCAGGAACGTGTCGGAGTGACATACTCCCGCCGCTTCAATCTTGAGGAGAACCTGGTTGGGCCCGGGAGTAGGCTTGGGCACGTCCTTAATGACGAACTCGTTATCGCCGTTCAAGCGAACCGCAGCGCGCATCGTGCTCGAAGTCGTATGCATGCCTGGACTTGAGACTATGGTGGATGTGTAGAGGTGGTGTGTTGCGTTCGGGATGCTGGATATTTTGGTCGATGATCCTACCCTGGCCAACTTCTACAGGTTTATATACCGACAGATCCTATAGATGAAACATGGAAGATACACCTGCAGGTGTTGTCCGTTTCGTCGAGTACGGGGCGTTCTGCTGCACCTCCAGCCTCCCGCCGTTGCGCGCTTGTCGGGTGCACGGGCGGGCGTGCTAGTCGTAGCGGGCGCAGTCGTCGGGCGGCGGGCGCAGACTCGGAGAGAGCGTCCACAAAACACTGCAGAGAAAGCATACAATACGGTCAGCGCTGCCTGAAGCACATCCAAAAATACTCCACTCACCGGCGAACGAGAAGACTTGGGGAAACGGCACATTTCACTGGTCACTTCAATGTACCTATTCAGGACACTTGCCTGGGAACATGGCGCTCCAGAGACCTGAGACCTCCAAAGGTTGACATCCCGCCCTAGCAAGTCATCGGGGAGGTCAAATACACCACTCACGTCAATCCGAAGCCCCATATGCCCGGCGCAAATCCTGCACTGCCTTAGCGCAGGCGCGTACAGCTCTGGATGCATGCTCCATACAGGATTGTCCCTGGGGTATCCGCCGGAACATGATACTCGCAACAGGACGCGCGCATGCCAGCCACCAAGCCGGCGGCTTGTCGTCTTGAGCAACATCCGATACAGCGCGAAGCAGGAAGCAGGAAGCATGCATCATACGTCCTACATAGGGGCGCCTCTGTGAGCCGGGGTGAGACATCTCGGGTTCGTCTAGCGTGCGCGCAGAGAGGCGCCGCATGGCGGCGCTGAGTCCTGACGATATCAGGCAAGTTGGCTATGATTTGCAGCGATGAGGCGCGCGCCATGTCTGAAATGCGCGCGCGAATGGAGCCCGAGCCTCGTCTGGCATTGGGCTCTGTATCCGGAGAATCCAGTGCACTGCAGGGGCCCCCGTGCTACCCCATCGCTGGTAAGTCCGAACTTCCGACTTGATATTGAATGCCACTAACACTTGCCAAAGCGAGTGCGCGTCCACAGGCTCATCGGGTTTGTCGGGGATCCGATGTCTGGAGGAAGAATACTTGTGCTGTCTTATCGTCAAAAGCGCTAGAAGATTCCTCAGCACTCAAGGCGACCCTCCAAGGCTCACCGCCGGGCGCTGCCTGGCTGACTGGGAGCACTATCATAATGGTGCATTTTAGAAACGCTGTCAGTGAAGAAGACCCTGTACTAAAGCGGACGCCACTCACGTAAATTGCTTATCTTTGAAGGAGAACACGATCATTGCATTGAATGCTGCTGAACGTCCCGCCAATATGATAGAGGGGAAACCCTAGGGGGAAACTTCGTAGTACGGAGCCTCACTGCCAGTGGGCCAAGACTAGCCGCGGTGGAGAGGGGAAAATACACGTGGCAACCCGAGCAAGCGCGCGTGCCTTAAGTGCGGGAATCGCCGACGCACGACATCTCCACGTGGAATGAGCTCCGCGATCAATCGTCCTTGGTCTTGGCCGACTTCGAGGCGACTCCGTCGAACCCCACAACTAACTCTAGACTTGCTAGTACTACTCTGACTTGTTCGGGATGGTCAATATACGCGTCGCGCGGGTACGCATTAATCGCTGTCGCCTGTCGCCCGCCCACCCGTCCGAGGAGCACGGCGCTGACAAGTACACGCTGATTCTCACACGTCGTGTATATGGTTACAGGTAGAGGACCTGTCGGGCATGCAAGCATGCAATCTGCAAAACCTACCGGAGAACTACACCATGCGATACTGTACGTTACGTCCGCGAACGCAGAACTCGCGCGTCCGGGCCTGAACTTACGCACACCCGTTCTGTCCCCTCACTCGCGCGGATCCGGGATACGCAGACATCTTCTACCTCCTGTCCTGCCCGCAACTCTCGTACGTCGCAGAGGACGAAGGGCGGATCGTCGGGTACATCCTCGCGCGGATGTAAGTCCCGATGCTAGATTGACACGTCTTCCGCGTCGCCGCCCTTCCCCGCCCGCCTCTACCCCGCCCGGCGCCGGTCCGCTCGACCGTAACTGAGTTCAGCGCGAGCTTCGAAGGCTGACTGCGGTCCGGGGTTGCGTGCTCATAACGATATATATGCGTACGCTTTACAGGGACGACGACATTGGGGAAGGCGAAGAGCCGAAGGGGCACGTCGTGTCCATATCTGTCCTGCGAACCTACCGGCGGCTCGGGCTGGCGAAGAGGTTGATGGTGCTGTCGCGTGAGTACTTGAGTGCTGTGATCCTCGCGTGCCTCGAGTTGGAGACTGACACGGGTTGGCAGAGGAAGCGATGGCGAACGTCTACAAGGCGTCGTCTGTGATGCTGCACGTCCGAAAGACGAACCGCGCGGCTCTGAGCTTGTACAAGGACACGCTCGGGTTCCGCGTGCAGGACACCGAGAAGGGGTACTGTGAGTGCCTAGTATATTAAGCTGCTCGCGACATGCTGACTGGGGCTGGTCTAGACGCGGACGGGGAGGACGCGTACGTGATGCGACGTTCGTTGAAAGAGCTCCAACGCTCGTCGTGAATGGTTTCGCTACGGCTAGGAGAACATAGCTAGTGCCTGAAGCATTAGGAGGTGATCAAAGAATGACGCACTGCTGGTGCTGTGGCGTGGAGAATACCGGGAGCCCAACATGTACGGATGGAATTTCGACTGCGATAGAATTTGCTTGTCTGAGACATAGGACTTCTGTGTGTTCTAAAGCGAGGACTCCTACTAGAGATGGTTCGGTGAAGAGTCGGATACCGAACGACGCGGACGATCGAGGGGCTGGGTGGGCGCCACCGGTCGAGTCGGCTGCGGGGGCGTGCCTGAGCGAGATTGACGTCACCGGCCGCGGACCGGGAAAAAGGCCCAGGCCCGGAGCGGATATGGCAGTGGAGGCGCTGGGCGTGAGGAAGAGGCGGCGGGGGTTGGGTGGCCCGCCCGAGCCCAATTCGCAACATTCTTCTCCGCTCGTTCTCTCACCAGCCAGCACGTCCTCCGCGCTGCCAGCAGCCCGCCGCTGCGCCCTGCGACGACCGTCGCCCGGTCCTCGTCTACGGCACTTACTTCTTCGGACACCCTCCCTGGCTCCCCTCTCAGTCCTCGCCCGACCATGCTCCCCGCTGTCTTTCGCCCCGCCAACTCCTTTGCGTCCTGGTCCGCGTCCTCCACCAAGCGCGGCGACGACCTCACGCCCTCCAGCGTTGCCGAGAAGACCCTCAAGCTCCCCGACATCGCGCCCTCCGACTCCCTCCCGCCCCCTGTCCAGCAGGATGCGAGCTCCGCCGGCCGCCGCTCCGCCCGCGCGAAGAAGAACGCACGCGTGTCCGGCGGGCTCCGCGTCCACTGGGACCGCTTCGTCCGCAAGCTTGGCTCCGGCACCGCCCCCTCCTCGTCCTCCAACATCGAGGAGAGCGTCGGGGACAGCAGCGGCTACCCGCGCTCGCGCCAGGAGCAGCCCGGCGCCGCGGACGCGCTCGACGAGAACGTGGACGAGGTCGTCGTCGACCGCGAGTGGTCCGACGAGATCAAGAGCTCGTCCGTTACCCACTCTGAGCATGGCGGTACCCCCGACAAGAGCGGCAGCAACCACCTCAACGGCACGAACACCGACCGGGACAGCTTCGCGGTCCGCCCGGAGGGCTTTTGGGGCATGTGCAGGTTGTTCATATATCTCCGCTGGAGGATATGGCCCGTCACGTACGCGTTCTTCTGCACGCGGTTCATGGACGAGAAGTCGGAGATGCACTATAACAAGGAGAACTGGTTCTTACGAAAGGTGAGCATGTCCGTTTGGCTTGCCTGTGTTCCTTCTTGCCTTCCCTAGCCGTGTTTTCTCGGGGTGTATGCTGCTCCTATGAACACGGCCGGTTCGTGCGCCGCTCGCACGTCCCCTTAGTCAGAGGGGTTTGCATGCTACTCCCTCGCAATGACCTCCCTGCGAGCTTCACGCGCTGCTCATCGCTGCGGCCATGGTTTTTTGAGTATTCAGAGGGGGTACGGACGGACGATCGAGGAAATTGCCAGGGTCGATTTTCGGGCCCGCGGGTATTCGATCGCAGAACCCGCGTTCGGATTCCCGTCGATCGCCTCGTCCCCGCGCACGTGGTGGACCCGCCGTTGGCCGTTGTGAATCGTGATCAGAATCTCAGTCTTGACGTCACGTCACCCCGCGCTGCAGCGCGTTTGCCTTTATTCGAATCCCCAGCCTCACGATATGGGGCGCACAGGCGAACGGGCGATGCTGACTGCTTTATTTCCCTTTCCTATTTTCGCAGAACCTGGCGCTCTGGTCCTCGGCCTTCCTCATCATCAACTGGGCGTTCGGCATCGGGTTCGTCCCGCGCCCGATCACGCTCGCGGACCAGATATTCCTGTACGGCATCGCGTCCGTGTTCAGCATCGTCGTCCCGCCCATGATCGTGTTCGACTGGCCCCGGGACCGCCCCATGATCTACCAGCTCGTGCTCGTGTTCGCGATTTGGGTCTGGGCGGCGTACCAGATCATTTACATGTGCGTCGAGTTTCTTTTTGGAGGAGGGAGCGCTTTTCTTATGGCGCTGTTGATTATGCAGATACTTGTGTGGGCAGTACAACCCGGCCCATTCCCTGTTCAGCTGTAATGGGAAGGACTATCTGTCCTTGTTCTAGTGCGTCTCGCTCCTATCCACCACCATGCCCAGGGATACTTACGTTGGTTCACCACCACAGCTACACCTCGGCACTACAGACCATCGCGCTGTTCGGCTTGAAACTGCACAGGTTCCCCGCCATGCTCGGCGCCGTCGTCTTCTTCATCCTGTGCGTCCAACCCTGTTATGTCCCCCGTTCCACGCGCGCACGCTCACCCCGGGTTTCCGATTTTCAGCACATGCGGCCTCGTCCTTCCCGACCGGAAGTCCTTCGTACGCAGTACGTCTTCCGGAGGGCGCTCGTTCATAAGAATGGGCATACTAACCCCCTTCCAAGACCTAGTCAACTTCATCTGCTTCCAAGCATTCCTGCTCTACGTTCATTACATGCGCGAGAACGTGAGTCCACCCCGCGCCCCTCGCCCTCTCTCTCATCTCCGCTTCTCACGGACCTCACTTTCCATGACATCGTGCATACCATCGAATCGACACAGGCGGAGCGCCGGCTCTACTCCCTCCGGGACCAACTCAAGACCCAGTTTCGGGCGACGCAGAAGGCCCAGGTGAACGAACGCAAAGCGTCCGAGTCTAAACGTCGTCTCACTTCGTACGTCCTTCCCTCTTCTCTTCTTTGACGTGGCACAAGAGAGAGCGTGAGTGCTTACGGGGCGTGGGTTTGGCAGATACGTCTTCCATGATAAGTCTGCTCGCTCGCTAGGCACTTGCGAGTTCCTCAGGCTGACGCTCCCGTTTGGGTTTGGGTTTGGCGCACTGCACAGGTCCGAGTGCCTTTGAACACAGCGCGTGAGTCATTCCGTGCCGAGCTGTCCCGTTCCTTTGCTGACCGGAACCCGGTTTCCAGTGCTCGCGGTGCAGAACATGCAAGCCTCCGGTACGATCACGCAAGACATCGAGTTCAAGGCACTCGAGGGCAGTCTGAGCATGATGTCCAAAGGTGCGCCTCTGCTTCCCCCAGCACCGCCCCACCCCGTGCTCCGCTTGCTCGTTCATTTACGCTCGTGTCGATGCTGATGCTGATGCCTTACTCGGCTCCGCGTCCTTCCTCCAGTACTTAATGACGTGCTAGATTTGTACGTTCCCTCCTTCCGTTCGAATGACGTCACGGACGATTGGGCGCTAACTCAGAGACTCACGTTTCTCTACCTTTCATGTTTTGATGATGGGGAAAACACAGCAACCGGATGGACAGCGGGCGGTTCGAGAGCGTGCTGAAGCCGTACAAGTTCCACCAGGTGATGCGCTCGCTCTTCGTCCCGCTCCGGCTCGCGACGGACGCGAGGAGGCTGGAGTTCATTACGGACTTGGACACGACTATTGATGATGTGCGTATCCCCTTCTTCCTGTTCTCCGCTATGTGGTGTGGTGTTGCATAGGTTGATATGCTGGTTTCGACTCGGGTTTTGCGGGTGCAGGTTGCGCGCCGGGCGCTGTACGAAGCGTTGGGCCAGGGCGAGGAGGAAGTTAAGCAGCGCCTGAAGATGCTCCCCGCGGAGGACGGCATCGTCGTCGGGGACGAGACTCGCCTTCGGCAGATCATCACTAACCTCGCGAGGTACGTCTTCCCATCTGCGCGCCGCACGTCGCGTGTTGCTAACTATTGAGCGTGTCTAGTAACGCGTGCAAGTTCACCCCCGCGGGTGGGAAGTTGACGATCAAGACGAAGCTCGTCATACCCGAGCGTTACTCCAAGGACGACGACTGCTCAGAGGACGGTGAAGGCGTCGACGGGGATGCTTCACGCTCCGATGAGGGCGTCGGAGAGGGCGAGGACGGTCCCCGCAACAGCGGGTCGACGCAAGCAGAAGCCGAGGCCGAGGGAGAGGGAGAGGACTTCCACCACCGGCTATCGAAAACGCACCTCAACCAGCACAACGTCCTGCACGCGAAGCCCGCGCCCCCGCTGGAGTGGATCGTCGTGCGGATCGAGGTGTCGGATACGGGGTACGGGATCAGGCCGCAGGATATGGTCCAGGGGAAGCTCTTCTGTGAGTCTTGTCCTCCTTCTCTTCCTCTTCCTCTTTGTTGCGTGGTTTGAATACGAGGGCTGAGTGGGGTGCTGCAGCTGCGTTCAACCAGACCGAGCAGGGGCGCCTACAGGGCGGGAAGGGGACCGGGCTCGGGCTGGCGCTGGTGAGGCAGATCGTCAAGCTCAGTGGTGGCCGGCTCGGGGTGCAGTCGAAGGTCGCAGAGGGGTCGACGTTCTGGGTCGAGCTTCGTAAGTCCTCTCTTCGACTTGCTCTCTCCTTGATGCCGAAACTGAGTGTGGCTGCGTTAGCGCTGGGTGTTGGGATCAAGGCTCTCCCGGCCCTTACGTCCCCGAGCGATCTTGACGATGACGAGTATGGAGGCAGTCCGCGGCAAGCGGTTTACTCGAGCACGAAGGATCCTTCGCAGAAACAGGAGAAGCACCACCCGCACTTCCGGACGTCCGGGCAGTTCAGTCAGTCGTACTCTTCGTCGGCTTTGCATAGCATCATGGAGCAAGGTATGTGTCCACATCTCACTCCTACGAGATTTTACTTAGCAGTTTTATGGTCAGGCGGTCTGGTTGAAATTTCGACGAAACCTACAGAAGGTCCTCTGACACGGATGATCGGCGACCCGTCCACCGGCACAGAGCTACAGACACCCGGCGCAGAGGATTCCAAAGACGACACGACACCCACCAGCGGCTCCGAACGACCTTCGCTCTCACGATCCTCCGAAACGGCTCGCGGTCTACACCTCACGCACCTCCCGAAAGCAGGCACCTTCACCATCGACGGCGCCCTCGTCTCCCCCGCACCCTCCGCCGGGACCTCCGGCTCCGGTTCCGGGCCGAGCCAAGCCGCGTCCTCCTCACAGCTCTCAAGCGCCCCCGGCGCAGTGCAATACGAGACACGCCTAAACGTGCTCGTAGTAGACGACGACCCTCTAACCCGGAAACTCATGAGCCGAATGCTCACGCGTCTCGGGTGTCGCGTCACGACGGCCGAGAACGGGGAGATGGCGCTCGAGCTGATCCTCACGGGCCAGACGACGCACGAGACGCCCTCGTCCGAGGACACCGGCAGCGGGGGGCTCTCGCTCGACGGGGTGCTCACGGACTCGGGGCTCTCGAGCGCGGGCGGGGAGAATCGGTACGCGGTGGTGTTCTTGGATAACCAGATGCCGGTGCTCTCGGGGCTTGATGCGGTCAAGCGGTTGAGGGAGATGGGGAGGAGGGACTTTGTGGTGGGTGTGACGGGTAATGCGCTGCTGAGCGATCAGCAGGAGTACTTGGATGCGGGTGTGGACCAGTGAGTGTTTCGTTAGGTCCTGTTGAGTGGTCTCTGACCTTGCACGTTCTGCTTCAGTGTGTTAACAAAACCTGTGCTCGAGAAGAGTCTCAAGAGCATGCTCACGATCGCCGACGAGCGTCGAAGACGAGGGCCTGAGCCACAACCCTCACCACCTGCATCATAGCGACACCCACGTTTCCCTTGTTTCGGCTGTATCCTCGCTAGTATGCTCTTTTCTTGGGTCGTCTGTCGTGCTCTCGGTTGCATCGTCCTTGTACCTCTGTCTGTATATATCCTCCTGCATGATTTGTTGTTGATTTCTCTTTTCCTTTGTTGTAGTCGCATATCCCTGCCCCGCATCCTACGTCCCCGCCTCCCACCTACCCCCTATCCACTCACGCCTTGTGTTCCGTGCTGTCTACGCCCTTTGATCTCATGCTTGCGCTACCCCCCTCTCTCGTACATACTCTCCCGCGATTCCAGCAGCACTCCAGCACTACCACGTCGCCCATATACGATCGCCACGCTCGTCATGCTCGCATCTGCCCCTCTCTCGCTCACTCCCCATCGTACACAACGCATATTTTACTCCATCCACGCACATCTCCCTCATTCCATCTGTCCCGATCTCATACTGATACGCGCTCCTCTCGCGCCCGCATCTATCGCGCGTACCCCTCGTGCTTCGTAATCGCATCTATGCCACTGCCAGCCATTGCCGAGCGTGAAATCAGAGTATCCTATAATGGCGGCTCACGTCCCCGGTACTTCTACAATGGTGTCGACCTCCCGCCGCGTGGGCGTCCACTCTGCAACACCATGCTCCTCGTCCGTCTGTCCCGACATCGGCGACACCGGAGACTCATACTCCATCATCTCCTTCTCGTCCTCCTCTTTCCCCTTCTCCCCGTCATACTCATCGTAATCATCCTGCAGGCTATCCACGGGGGTGATCGACGAATTCAGCGAGCCCATAACGCGGTCGAAGACGATCGTGCTCATCGCGACCGTGGACATGGTCCCCGCAGGGTCGTCCGAGACCAGTCCGTGCACGATCCCGCGGGACGATCTCCGGTTGGCTGCTTGGAGGTCTAGGAGGAAGCGCGAGACGAGTATCGCGGTGATTCTGCGGAGGTGGAGCTGAGCGGGTACGCGAAAGACTGGGTAGTGTGGAGGACGTACGGTTCTGTGAATACGGTCACGTTGCTGGCGCTGCCCTGCGGGTTCTGGATCTGCGCGTCCGGGAGTGTGAATGGTTCCAAAAATGTACGAGTGGTTGTAAGACTTACAGAAAGCATCGTCAAGATGAGGTGCAGGGTGTTCATGAGGAGTAGGATTCTAGTCTCGTGGGCTTAAGCAAAGGTAACGCAGCGAAGATAGGGGGTGCAACTGACAAGAAGTATTTCGTTCCTGAGAATAACCATATCGCGTGAGTGTCATAGCTAGAAACAAGGATAATGAGAAGAAGTACGCACCCTCTCTGATGAGGATGTTCGTAAATGTCTTTGTGTACGTGCTCCTGATGCTTGCTCGATGCCATAGCGCCGACCAGGTAACGTATACCAGGATCACGTCGGCTCCGATAAGGCAGGACCGCACAGTAATCGTGACTAGTCGAATGAATGCTACATGTAAGTGATGCGCTCTGAGTAGACCACCGGTGAAACGACCACATACGCCTGGAATCCCGATGAGATCCGAGCAATAGTATAGTAGGAGACGTGAAACATACCTGTTCACCAGCCAATCTGGTAACGACGTGCTCCCCGTACAACCCAGGACGGGGATGTTGGCACCCGATATGTGGTACCTATACCACGACTGTGCATCATAAGCAGCTGTGGTACCAATGAAGCCAATTTTCGACTCACGAAGTTGCTTCCCAGGGGAACCGCAGAGAGCAGGAAGACAAGTAATGCCAAAGACCAATGGCGCGCCAGAGCGAGAGCTCGAAGCCCGGAGAATGCTGAACGAGAAGCACATGTTGAGTACAATGCGATCGTGCGCGTACGATATGGCTCGGACATACCCGCCCAAGGGAGATATTGGATAGACGTGAACCCGTATGCGGTGCGGGCTAACGCCGCGCAGCTCTATCAAGGGCTTCTTTCAGCAGGAGCGAACCAGTATCTCAGGTGCATGTACCATACACACCTTGTCCGACACCCGCGCGAAGCCCATCATGTTCAGAATGTAGATTATCAAGACGATATACCGATTCATGAAGAACAGGACCGAAGCGCCGTTGATCTTCAACCGCCAAAAGAGCTTGATTTCTCGCCTGAACGTGATGACGTACTCATAGAAGATGAGCACTGGGGAAAGCAAGAGACATCAACCAACATGAGACTGCCGAGGGTCGGCAGGAAAGCCGAACTGCGACTCACCGCATGCAGCCATGACGCAGTAAGCGTTCACGGCCCTGCACAGACGAAGGCGTGGATGAGCACTCTCTCCGGCAAACGTACACTAACATCAATATGACACTTACAGGTTCGCAAGCTCAGCGACGAGCTCTGCATTCTGGTCATCCTGGGACGACATCCCTAGCGGCCTGCGGTGGCGGATGGCAAGGGGAAAGGTGCGACACCGCACAGCATTATCGTCGACGGGGAGGCACCCAAGTCTTTATCATGGCGGTCTCATGCAATGCCAAGCTCCAGGGCGGGCGGAAGGTGGATTTCGACACGGACCAGGTAAAGATTAGTGCGCATCGCGGCGGCTCGCCCAGTACCGCAAAAGGATTTACCAGCGGCCACAGGGCGGCCACGCGAACAAATTTCCGAGGGGAAGAGAAGGTACTTTCGAACTTTGCAAGGTCCCTGGCGCGTGCTCGTCGTTGCCAAGTTTAGGACCGCCAGCTACAAGCAGTTGCGGTTGAGGAGATAGCTCCGGTAAACAGGCGAAGACGAGGATAAAGACGCGGAAGCAAATCGTGTGCGCAGCTCATTCCGTATAGGGATGTCGTGATCGGCAATTACCGCACAGCTTGTGCATTGCCGACTCGTGCCCGAGAGTGGGACGCGCACGCCCTTCTACCCCTGCTTTGCTGTGCTACATACCAGACTTCCTTTCTGTTGAACGAGACCAATTATGCACTACATAGTATAATCATACAGACCACTTTAAATGTCGGAAACCTCGGTATTAGCCTCCTTATCCCCAATCGACCTTGCCTGTGTCCGTTCATGCTACTCCAAGGCGTGCTGCTCGTTCATAGTCGTTCGAGATACCGGTGTCACGGGAGAGCTCCTATCCGACATCTCCAATTTGTCCTCCACGTCCGTCTCCACCTCCTCATCGTACCCACCGACCTCACTGTCCACAGGCGTGATCGACGAAGCTATCGAGCCCATTACACGCTCGAACATAATGGTACTCGTCGCACCCGAGGACAGTGTCGGCAAGTGCCCACTGCCCCCGTCGGACCACCGCGCAAGGCCCTGGGCCGCCTTTTGGTTTGCCCCCTGGAGGTCGAGAAGGAAGCGCGATACGAGCATCCCGGTAACGCTGTAATTCTGCAGATCAGAGAGTGTACTATCATACGGACGAGGTAAGCGGGGCGTACGGCTCGACAAATATAATCACGTTGCTCCCGCTGCCAAGTGGTGCTTGATTCTGTGCGTCTATTATAGTCAAAGCTCTGTCGGCAATGCAGATAACACTCACTGAAAGAACGGTTAAGGCGAGATGCAGGACGTTCAACAAAAGCAGTACACTAGAAACGTGCGCTTGAGCAGAGGTCGTCGTGAAGAGACAACGGGGACTTACAGGAAGTAGATCGTCCCTGACAAATCATAACGTGAGCCCTGCGTAAACGCGGCAAGGAACCGCGAACGGGCAGATCGACTCACCGTCTCTCAAGAGTATGCTGGTAAACGAATTCTTGAATTCGCCCTTGATATTTGTCCGGCTCCTCAACGAGTTCCATGTGATGTACACGAGGATCGCGTCCGCGAGGATGAGGCAGGACCGCCCTGCAACAGTGACTGGAGACAATCGTTACGGGTTAGTACTTCGAGTTCATTTGAGTGTCGGAGAATGAAACCACATACGCCTGGTAGAGTCGTCAGATCAACAACTGAGAGAAAGGAAGTGTGAGACTCACGCGTTAACCAGCCATGTTGGTATTGATGCGCTCGCCGTGCAATTCAATATGGGAATGGTGGCACCCGTTATATTGTACCTGTACCATACCTGCAGAACGTGAACACAGACAGCACGCTTCCTAGCAGCAGCTAACTTACATAGTTTGCAGCAAACGGAACCATGGAGAGGACGAAGACGAGGGTCGAAAGAAGCCAGTTGCTGGCTAGTGCGAACGCTCGGAGGCCTGAAAACACTGTAAACAGAGCTTCATTAAGAACCGTAATAATAGTGATGACCGCGATATCTTACCTGCCCAAGGCAAGTACTGGAACGCCGAGAATCCGTATCCGGTGCGGGAGAGCCTGGTGCAATCCTGATGACGCTTGTTGATAACGCGAAGAGCAGAGAAGCATACGCATCGCACGTACCTGGTCCGGGATTCTCGCGAAGGCTACCATGTTCAAGATGTAGATCGTCAGGACCGTGTACCTGTTCACGAAGAACAGGACCGAGGCGCCGTTGAACTTCTTCCTCCAAAACAGGTCGACTTCACGCCTAAACGTGATGACGTATTCGAAGACGATGAACACTGGAGGAAGCGGACACGCGCATTGAGCAGATCGATATCTAAGATGTTTGGGGGAGGACTTACCGCATGCCGCTAGAACACAGTAAGCATTCACGACCCTGCACAGACAAAGTCAGACTTCATGACGACGTATGGGATAAACGAACAGGAACGCAGCACTTACAGGCTGTCCACCTGGACAATGAGCTCCGCAATCTCGTCGTCTTGAGAAGCCATCTCGAGAAGCCGTCGACCGTGAGGATGGAGGAAGAGGGCGAAGAAGACCGGCTTTCATCACAGCGCAGTGGGAATGTTGAATGCTTTATCGTGGCGACCCTTGGCGAAGTCAGGCAAAGTTGCGCTCGAGCGCGGATCAAGGAATTCGGTCTTCTAGCGGCGCCACGATCTCCCGATACTGGTCAAGGCTTCATCAGGCCTCAGGAGGAGGGACAGTGGCTATGCCACGTGCGCGGGCGGCGAGGAACATTCGAACGACGTTGGGCGCGTGCTTGTCCCTGCCTGATCCGGAGGCCAAGCAGGCACAGCGAGGGAGGAAAGGGGAAGAGAGACTCCGGTGAGCAGCGGATGAGCGCGAGGCGGGGTGTGAGCGGCTGAAAATCGTCGGGCCTCGAGGCGAAACAGTCGCAACTATCAATGACAATAGGCTGAGGCGGTGTTGGGGGGCTTGTGCTTTGGACTTGTGCTGCCTGCCAGCACCTTCGTGCTTCAAATTGGACGGTTCAACGGATTTGTTCGAATTCTGGGTACTTACGGTGAGTATGTAATCCTTAGAGGATAAGAGCATAGCTTGGTGAGAATCTCAATTGATAGTGGATCGGCTATAGCTGAGTATTAGTCGCAGACCAGACATGCAAAAACCAAGTATGCATATGATCAGGCATTCACAAATCACCGGAGCACCGGGTACCTTGGTTCCATGAATGCGTTTGAAATCGGAATGAGCACGGCCGCGGTCCGTGGCATTTGAAAGCTTCAAAGTAGGAAGTCCGAGACGGTGCTAACCAAACGTACGCTGTCAACATCTATCCATTCATTGCGCATCTAGTTTTTACAAACGCACATGAGAGAGGCCATAGACCAGTGGTATGTCAAGTGGAAACCGACTCACAGACCATAGCGGTATTGAAGCATCGTAGGATCCCCGGGAGGAGTCCGAGGATCATCCTGGGCGGCTCTCAAAAAGAAGACACGGCCGCCTTAGACCGAGCGCTGATGAATTGATGGCACGTGTCGTGAGCGCTTGAGCATTCACCGGCGCCTAGTATCACTGGCAGCTCCTAACTCTCGCCGTCATTTAGCAACGCGACCGAAGGCTGAACTAGGTGCTCAGAGCTCGGCAACTCCTCCCATAGTCCACTCACGGTAATTAGAATCTGTAGCATGACTGGAATGATTTGAATCTCTATTGCTGACTGCAGCTCCCATCTCCTTACAGTCAGCGACATGAGTCAGATATTCAAGCAAACTCAGCGACATGACGAAAGCCCAGGGATGCCGCAGCCCCACGTCTACATCCGTTGCTCGGGTTTACGCACTCGCCGCCCAAACGCGGACGGAGTTCTCATAATCGCTGAGGCTGGGCTGACCCACCAGTTCCCGGGCCTCGAATAGAAGGTCAATCCGCGGACTCGGACACGTCCGCGGTCGGCCTGAAGCAGCGCAAGTACGTCGACCCGTAACCTTCGTCTGCCAAGACTTCCGCATCATATATGCGGCTGGAAGACCTAGAGTGGAGAGCAACTCGTCAAACCCGGCCACCACCACTAACGCTATGACCTCATCGCCCTTCGCCAACATGGTGCCTACAGCACTTCGGTATCATCCTTCGCAAGCTTCGGATCCCAACGAGGATACGGAAGAGAATTCAGCGAAAGCTACCTTCGACGACCGGATCGTGGCGATTGAAAACGTCCGCGGGCGGGAGAGCCAGTTCGTCCTTGACGTACATGGCTTTCAATTCGTTCACCATCCTGCGAAACACACGGCGTTCGTCGACCGCGCGGCCATCGTCAAGGAGTACTACCCAGAAACCGCACAGCTTGTCAAAGCACTCACGCGTGCGACGCATGCAGTCGTTTTCGACCACAGTGAGCATCCGTCTGGGTTCGTTTCACCGGCGCTCGCCGTTCTGTTGACTCGGCCGCACTGTGCCGCGCCTACAGCCCTTGCCCGCCGAAATCCGATCTGCCCCGTATTTCGCGCTTCGGCAGCCGTTTCCGTCGACGAGACGCCAGAGTCAGCGGCTGCGCTCGTGCGGCGGCACTTCCCGCCGCGAGACGCGTCAGTCGTCCTCGCTCGCCGTTTCCAGATCGTCCACGTCTGGAGGCCGATTGGAAACCCGGCGCTCGACTGGCCGCTCGCGCTGTGCGACGCGCGAACGGTCGACCGGAAGGAGGACCTCGTTCCTGTCGCGCTGCCCTCCCCCACCGGACACTTGGAGGAATCGTACGCCGTCCGGCATCGTCAAGGGAACCGGTGGGTGTACTTGAGGGGAATGACGCCGGCGGAATGTGTAGTGTTCAAGGGGTGTGTATTCTCAAGATCTCCGCTATGCTGCATCAGGTCATTGCTAACCGTATGCGTGTTATAGATTTGACTCGCAAGGCAATGACTATGTTGCCACGTTCGCGCCTCATGCTGGATTTGAAGACCCCACAACCCCAGAAGACGCGCCGTTTAGGCACGCCATCGAGCTTCGCGTCTTCGCTTTCTACTAGATATACGTGGTCTGCGCGTTTCTATTACGTTCTCATGGTCTAACAAGAAGCTGTCTTCGTGATTGCCTTTGTATTGAGTATCCGGTATCAGGCCTTCGCGTGCATATCACGGAGACAGGAGGTTCACACGAGTAAGTGCAGCTTGGTCATGATTTTCAGTTCGATAACGTCTGAACACGTTCTTAGGTATCCTTTGGTGTACGATTATAACTATTGATGATGTCCGAGGCTTTGAGCTCCAAGCTCTACTATATCTACTGTCTTTCTATTGCATGCATCCGCGCCGTGCCGCGATCAGGGCTTAGTCACCACATTCGGCCACGTCGAAGCTCGATCCGAGAGAAACGGGACCACATACAGGGACTTCCGAAGTATATGGACTACGCGGGCTTGTTCGAAACGTGGAGCAAGTCCCGCTATACTACGTGTTTGGAAAGACTGATTTGTCATATGAGCTCACCCGGGCCGTACTTGTGCCCATTGACGTTCCCGCAGCCGAATTTCGAACAATGTACGGGGGCACGTAACAGCTGGAGATTTGTTTGTGATCTGGGTACGCTTCTCCTCCATGCCTGGTCATCTTGCGTAGCTCAAGTCTTTGTAAAGCTCTCGGCAGAATGCCACGCTGATGGCTTCGAATCACACGGCGGGCTGCGGACATAGCTGCTACACTCGCGGTCACTTATATGGGATGCTGTTCATACAGATACGCTCGTCCTCCTCAATCTCTCATCGACTTCTATCCTCGCAGTTTCTCCTCGGTACCAATGAAGGAAAGCTTCGTCGACGTTCTCATCGTTGGGGCCGGCCCTGCCGGAGTGATGTGTGCGAACGCGCTCGCACACGCCGACGTGAACGTGCGCATCGTCGACAAAGCGTGCGTAGTATTGGAATCGACCATGTACGACTACAGTTGCTGACAAGTTTTCACTCGTAGTGCGACGTCTGTGAGGGCCGGCCAGGCTGATGGACTACAACCGCGAAGTTTGGAAGTGCTACAGGTGCGCAATGAATGCGCTCGTTTTCTCCCCATTCCTATGCCTGATGCGCTGTTCGAAGAGTTACGGTCTCCTGGAACCGATGACGCGTAAAGGGGAACAGCTATGGAGAAACGTTGGTCTTTACACGAACTTGTGCTTTGTCGATTGTCTGAATGAGACACCTTCCCCTTTATAGGTGTTCTGGGGTCCGGAGGATGACGGCACTCTCAAGAGGAAGAGATACAACAATGGCTATTCCGACGCCGTTCAGCACGCCCGATTTCCTTTCTCGGTAGGCAACATTGGCAGAACCTTCAATCCTGGATATATTCTCATCTGATCTTCGTAGGTTATTCACCATCAAGGAGGCATTGAAGATGTCTTCATTAAGTCGATGAACAAGAAAGGGGTACAAGTGGAACGCTCCACAATCCCCACGTTCTTAGAACTTTCTAGCTCACAGAAGGATTTACGTGATACGCACACGTACCCTGCGAAGGTGTGTTTAGGAAACTTTAATATCCAACGAAGGCCCATTGATGAGCTGGCACAGGTGGTCCTCGAGCACTTCGATCGCACTGAAGACAAGACTGAAGTTGTACACGCCAAGTTTGTTCTTGGCTCGGATGGTACGTTGCTCAGCGTTTGCCCATCTATTGAATTCGTCTTGCTGATGAGTGTTTAGGTGCCCATTCTTGGGTTCGTGGAGAGCTCGGCATCAAAATGGAAGGCGAAGCCACAGGTGAGCAGCACACCCTGAACTCTCTCTGCTAACACAACTCTATTTTTGCTCACGCTGTTGATATCTCTTAGATTCGATCTGGGGCGTCGTTGACTTCCTGCCGGACTCCGACTTCCCGGACCTGCGCACGATGTCTTACGTGCAGTCGCGCGATGGGTCAGTGCTCTTCACGATCCCACGCGAGCGCGACCTCCTTCGCATCTACCTATCGCTCAAGGACGAGGACGTCATCGACCCCGCCACCGGGCGCGTGGACAAGAACCGCACGAACCCGGAGAAGATCCTAGACCAGGCGCGTGCTATCTTCGCACCGTACAAGATGAACGCCAAGGATGGAGTCGTAGAGTGGTGGACGGCGTACATCAGTGAGTCCCGCGTTTCGCCCATCTCATCCGCAGTACGAACGCTGATATTGCTTTGCCCTCAGTTGGGCAACGAATCGCGGAGAAGTATTCGGTGCACAATCGCGCGTTCATCGCGGGGGACGCGTGTCATACTCACTCTCCTAAAGCGGGTACGTTTTTTTTCGTGAGAATCGTTGACTTTCATCCAACATACTCCCTAGGACAAGGTATGAATGCGAGCATGGGAGATACGCACAACCTCGGTGAGCTCCACCTCTCTATTTGGGGCGGAATCACCCTGATGTCTCGACGTAACTCGTACAGCTTGGAAGCTGGCGTATGTCCTTCGAGGCTGGGCGAACTTATCTCTCCTCGATACGGTACGCCTAGAGATTATCTACGCCGGAACATGCTGCGTATTGACATCATTTGCGTAGTACACGTCTGAGCGCCGCGCATTCGCTCAAGAACTCCTTGACTTTGACAAAATCTGGTCTAAGCTCTTCTACACGCAACCTGGCTCCCAAAATGGCGACTCCCACAAACAGTTCCTCGCGTGAGCTGCTTCCCCCTCTCCCACTCCTTCCCGAGGAGCCCCACACTCGTCCCGAGTCTCACCTCATCTCGCACAGACTGAGCCGGAAGTTCGGCGGCTTTACGAGCGGGATCGGCGTCCGGTACGCCCCGTCCGTACTCATCAACCCTGCGTTTCAATCGGCCGCGGCGCGGGTGACAGTTGGGGAGCGCATGCCCCCGCACGTGTTCATACGCGCGGCGGACGCTCGGCCGTTCGAGCTCCACGACCTCCTTCCCGCCGACACGCGCTTCCGCGTGCTTGTCTTTGGGGGCGACGTCGGGAACCCTGCGGCGCGCGACGCTCTGCAGCGCGCTGCAGACGCGTTGGCTGCACCCGAAGGGTTCTTGCAGAGATTCGGGAGGGAGAGGGTTAACGTGCCGGGCGAGTGGGAGGTGTTCGACGTGCTGTGCTTCGGGGCGTGCAGGGCGGAGGATGTGAGCTACCTCGGTGCGTCACATACAGCATCCTTTTGCTTCAAGAATCGTCATAGAATGCTGACTGTCCTTCCTGATGTTTAGACTTCCCGTCGTTCTTCCGCACTCACTGGCGCAAGTGCGTGACTTCGCTTATCTATTCGTGGATATTAAAGATTATACTAATGCCTCTTCACAGAGTTCTGCTCGACGACGCGGACACTCAGGGGAAGACCGGTGGCGGAGGGTACGAGAAGTTTGGCATTGACCCCAGCGTCGGTGCCTTGGTCGCTGTACGGCCGGATGGCTATGTGGGGATGGTGGCCCCTCTCGACCGTGCGGACGCTCTCAACGCTTACTTCGAGAAGTTCATGATGAAGTAGCGCTGGTCAGTAAGTAGATGTTTCCACATCGCGGTATCGTGCGAAATAGATGAACGTTGAGCCATAAGGACTTCATTAGACTCCCACAGACTGCCCGCGCTGGGGAATACACCTACAACAGGACGGGGCGCATGGTGTACTACTGCATATCGCCTGACCTGTATTCATGTTTACCTTGCATCCCCAGGACGGGCCATGTGATTGGGCGTGCCTGTAACTTCTTGACGAGCATGAACTATTGACGAAACCTCTAGAACCCCCTTATCGATGGTCGTCGCGTGTTACCCGTAAGCGCGTGTGCGGAAGACAGTACATAGGTTGGAGTAGCGCAAGCGACACTTTCTTCCTTACCCCGCCACTTCCTCTGCTGTGCCGCCGGGTTAGCTTCCGCTTCTCTTCCTGCACCTTGATCGCACCCCGCCTTCATTAGCTACAATATCTTGCATTGGGAGATGGAGTCCAAAGAGAAGCCCTTGATCAAATTCTGGGACAAGGACCATCAGTGTGTCCAATACGAAGGCTACCCAGATTCGTACCAGTCTTGGGAAGCTCAAAGCGGGGAGGAACACGAACATCCGAGCCTTTTGAGTCGGATCGAGGCCGCGCTCGGGGGCAAGATAGTCCGTACGGAGCTCCGCTCGCTGTCTCCGAAGAACCTCGTATGTCTTTGTCTTTGATTCCTCGATTTACGTGCCAATGGTCACAGCTGTGGCGGATCTGTCATTTGACCGACTTGACTGTGGCAGATGCTCGAAGTGGTACTGGATGACGGACGCAACAACATCGTCCGCGCTGCGATTACTCCCTCTGCAGAGGAAGACGGCGAAGATGCCGTGAGATATCATCGCGAAACCTTTGAAAGTGAGACCGCGCTGCTCGTATGGCTCAAAACCCATACCGAGATCCCCGTGCCGGAGGTCCGGCACGTTGTTCGTCGCTCAGATGATGAGCCATACGCGTTCGTCGTACTTGAGAAACTCCCGGGCGAGCCTATTGGTATCTTCGGTAGCCTAAGCGTCTCTGCCCAGGTGCGTACCGAATCCTGAAATGCCGATCATACACTCATTCTCTCCATTTCTTCAGGAGCAATCCACTCAAGAAATTGCCCGTCTCATGGCACACCTCACTACTTTTGAAATGCCTCAACGCATTGGGGCGACGATGGTGGGGAAGGATGACACGATCACTGTCATTCCCCAGGTTTCAGCGCTGGGCCAACTCTCAGCGTATGACGTCTTTGATACGCTAGAAGACTACGTATCCTACCGCATAGAGGCCAGGCGTGCGGCCCCATTTCTTATTGGGGAGAAAGTGGAGGCACAAACTGCAGCAAACGCAGCGCTCGCGCGCCTCAAGAGGGAGATCCAAACTCTTCTAAGCCGTCTTTCATCCCCAGCCTACCGCCGCTGTGTTCTTAACCACGATGATCTAAACGAGACCAATGTTCTCATTGACGACCAGGGCAACATCACAGGCGTCATCGACTGGGAATTCCACTCTACTTTACCGCTTGTGCTTGCAGCACGTTACCCCGAATGGCTGCGCTACGATGGCATCCACGATCCAAGGTTCGCCTTGCATATCGAAGGCGGGGCTTCTAAGCTGTGGCACGTGGGACCCGACGACGCCACGAAGCTGCGTGCTTTGTATTCCCAGGTACAGCTCTTTTCTACTCTTATGCGCGCAGTCCTGAACGATGGTGTGACGGTGCTGTAGGTCGTGAAGGAATACAGCGAGGACTACTGGAAGGCCCTCATAGACGGAGAGGTGCTCCGCCAAGCTGTTGAATGGTTGACATACCAATTCCGTGATGAAGGTTGTGTGAAGATGGTGGAGTGGATGGATGCAACATTTCCGGTGAACCCCAATGCATGAAATGTCAGAGTCTCATCTCTCCAATAAGATACCTCAGTGGGTCGTGGAGCCCGAAGAATAGGGATATAGTAGACCATCCAACGTATTTGGCGGCACGCACGCACGTATTTGCGTAAATTTCTCGTGTTGAAAGTGCTCGGTGCCTATAGCCGACAGCTAACTACGAGGTGAGAGGTAGAGCACGGACAAGAAAACACGGCGAGCGGGATAGGGTACAGGTACTGGCGCAGCTGTGGGGTACTTGTACAACAACAGGTCGACAACGGGCGGGCAGAAGCAGAAGTTAGGCGGTAGGGCAGATGGAGAGAGAGGGAACGGAGGGGCAAGGAGTGGCACAGGGTGTGGAGAACAGAGCTAACGGCGGGGTAGGAGAACGGATTACGGGGGCGCCCACAGGAAGACGGCAGGCTGCCGTCCTCCTGTGGGCGTCGCACAGAAGTATCCAAGGGCAGAGAGGAGAAATAAGGGAAGAGCACAGCAACGACGGACGGGCGCCGAACCAACGAACAAGCCAACGCGGCGACAACGACGAAAGTGGCGACAACGGCAACGACGGCGACGAGGCGCACGCGAACTCGCCGACTCGCCGGTTGCAGACGGGAAAAGTAGACACGTTCAGAAATCCATGTCGCCCGCCCATCATGGAGCGTCGGAGCGACGCCCTTGATGTGACGAGTCGGGCCGTCACACGCGTACGGTGTCGTCGTCGCGTCGAGCGGAGCAGGGTGCTCAAGCTCTTGAAGGAGGATCCTCAGCGTCCTCAGCGCTTCAACAGCCGGTGGAGTGCCATCACTCCCATCAGGTGGGCGGGCGAGCATTTCTGAACGTGTCTAGTCTCCGTGCGTCCGTGGGCGGGCCACAAGCGCCCACGCACGGATCACGGCCCGCCCTCCCGTGCTCCAATGCCAACTTCGTCCCGCATCCTGTGGCAGGGGGCCCCTTTACGCGTTCTCGGGGTCGAACCAGGCCGCAAAGTCGCGCTCGAAGTTGCGGCTCGCCTCGATGTTGAAGAGGCTCGGGCCAAAGTCGACCGACCCGAACGCGCCGAGCCCTGCGTCGTCAAGCCTCGGGCCGCTCCTGTCGCCCCCGACACCGTTGAGGGTCGCAGACGGGGTAAGCGACGGGGCTCCCATCCCTCCCGGCTGCTGCATCCCGCCAGACCCAAGCAGCCCCATCGGCGGCCCCGACATCGCCATCCTACGCCGGAAGATGGCGACGATTTGTTGCTGCGGGGTAGACGCGGACATAGTTAGCGGGGCAAGTCGAAAAACAAGAGCAAAAAGCGCCCACCTTCTCCTCTAGCGTCATCTGCGCTATGTCTTTCTCCCCAATCCCCATCTCCACCTTGATTAACATCAACGCCTGCGGCGGAATCCTGTTAAGCTCTCTCCCCAGGTCCGTCGTGTGTTCCGGGGGCCCGTTTGGAGGGAGTATACTTCCGCTCTGGCCCCCGACGATCTGTATGCGCGTCAGCGGCGCATTCGTCCCAACACCGAGCAAACCGTGCGTTGGGAGGTTGGGTGTGGGTGGCAGGCTGCCCGCGGCACAGCAGTAAACGGATCGTACATACCTGTTGCATTTGCGATGTGTTCATCATCCCCCTGGAAGGCTCTCCCGTCACTGGCGGGTCCATCGATGGGTTCATCGAGCCCATCTGTAAAGTGTCTATCGGATTCATCGTCCCCGGGTTCGCAAGGCCAGCCGATGGCTGGCCCTCCTCGAGTCCCGTCGACGGCTGGGTCTGCTGTGGGGGCGGCCCTCCCCGCGACTGCTCCAAAGGGCCCTCCTCCATCGGCTGCTGCCCTTGCTGTTGTGGCTGGTCCTGCTGGGAATGCATGTCACCTGTATCGCTATGTGGAACGAGGACAAAAGCCAGAAGAGATGAGAGCGAATTTGGAATGATGTACACGCAGCCTTGTCTCCTATAGGCTATAGCTAGCACAGATGTTCGTCGTTCGTTGGTGGGGGCAGCTCAAAGGTTGGTGATCAGTGATCACCAAATCTGGCGACAGGGCCCTCCGGCATTTGCCCATCACCGAGGCTCTCGCGTCGCGTGGCCATGGCCCTTGAACGACGCGTCTCGACGCGACTCGCAAGCCGCGCGGCGCGCGCGACCGCGACGGCAGCCTCAAGCGCGAGCTACTGAAGTTCATACTACAACGCTCATTATCTTGTGCTTTTCCTCGACGCAGCCTGACCTCCTTGCCTTGGCCGTTGTTATTGCCTCCCTCATAAACGAACGCGACTCGCTTAGTAGAACGCAACCTACTCATAAACCTCGTCATGCTGGTGGAGGCGGAGAAGTGTTGTGGGCTCCCAGTGCACCTGAACAGCACCGGCTGTGGTAAGTGCACTTGCCACCCGATTTCTCCCCCTTTCCTGATATCAAGATCGTGACACTACCTAAACCTACTAAGTAGTATGACTTTTATGCAAGATGAAACGCCAAGACGACTCGATTCTCTGCACGCCACGGGGGTTCTGAGTCGCGGCAGACCTTGTGATTGCGGAGCTCCCATGGATTTCTGCGAGAAAAGGGGTGTAAAACACCTTTTTCGTGCTTCTGTGATCTTCAAGAACCGGTCTTTGTCGGCGACTGTGAAGATATCCGCTGTTTTCGGAAGTTTTTACTAGACTCGTGTCTACACGGGTGTTTGAAGGCAAGGGAGCCGTACCCGTTTCTTATCGAAGGTCTGAACAGAAGTACATATTACCTAAGGTATGCTGTCTTCGAGTTGTAAAATCCTGCTTCGGCGCTCACGTGTTGCTTTAGTTGTGTAATGTCACCGTTGAAGACAATGCCGACGCTGGCCCCCTTTCGATTGAAAGCGGACATCCTACAACGATTCCACAGGCTACACCCGGACCGATGACGTTTCCGAACGCGGAAGATTTCGGCCGCGCAAGAGCCCATTGGAAGTAGGTCATCGTTCAAGTAATTCCGTTGCCAGTCTGAGGCTTGGCACAAGAGAACGCTTCGTTCAATTTTCCTCCGCGATCTTCTAAGCAGCAAGCGCCCAGCTAGAAGATGGCCCCTCTCAAACCCTGATATCCTAATATGTCAATGCTCGTTCCTGTACCAGGCTCTCACCAAGGTATGTGAGCGATTTATAAACTACCGAGCGCAAGGTGGCCAGGGGTCGAAGGTTCAACCTCGACCCCCAAGGTTTTGGTCCCGGGCCGCAAGCCAAACAGTCTTCCAATGCATGTTGACGGCTTTTCCAAGATCGATGTCCTCATTCTCGGCGCAGGGCCCGCAGGCCTGATGTGCGCGAATGCCCTGTCTAGTGCAGATATCAGCGTGCGAATCGTCGACAAGAGGTATGTGGTGGCGTCTGCACGACTGTTTTGTCTGCTTAACTCCCCTTTAGGCCCGCCGGTGTTGAAGTGGGCCAAGCAGACGGGATCCACCCTCGGACTATCGAAGTCCTTCAAGCAGGCGAGTATCACGTTATGTTGTTCACGTAGGCTGTATGCTCACGATGGGGCCTGTTTCTAGAGCTACGGGCTTGGAGAGCGACTTCTACGAGAGGGCGCAAGATTCTACCGTGCCGTGGGTGCAATATTCCTACGATAGCATCGCAATTGTTAGATCATTCATACAGGCTTTCTACAATCCCGGTCCCGAGGGCGGCATTGTGGTGAGTGACGTGGGTACGGTGTAGCACAAACTCAACTGACGTCATTTCTAGAGAACCCAACGAACTCCATCTATTTTCTCACCAACGGCCCGTTACCCGTTCGTAGTACGTCTGGTTCTTAACCCGTCACAATGCACGCTGAACAATAGTCGCCAGCTCACAAGGCACCAAGGCGGCATCGAGGCCCTTTTTCTCGATCAAATGAGAGAAAGGGGACTGTTCGTCGAACGTCCTACGATTCCGACTTCAATTGAACTGTCCGAATCCGTGTCCGATATCCGAGACCCGACCTCCTATCCGGTCAAGGTGCGTCATGGCGTATGATCACGGCGCATATAGTTCCTCACGTGCATGTCAAGGTTACTCTGCAACGTCTCGATGCTGACGGGACCGATGAAGAGGTTGTTCGAGCCAAGTTCGTCATTGGAGCCGACGGTGCGTCTTCCAAAACGGCGCATATAGCCTCCCAATACTTACTTTCGCGTCGCAGGCGCTCACTCATGGGTGCGCAAGGCCCTCGGTATTGAGATGGCGGGCGATCAGACAGGTATATCAGCCAACTTCCCCGTTTCAGCGACGATCCTGCTCACCACCAACCCCTCAGACTCTATGTGGGGTGTAGTTGACATGCATGTGGAAACCGACTTTCCCGACGGGCGGGGATGGACGTTCCTCCATTCGCACCACGGTACGCTCATGAACATCCCGCGCGAGAACGATCTCGTTCGGTTTTACATCCAACTCCCCGATGACACGGACTTCGTCGACAAGCAAACTGGGCGTGTGGATCGGGCGCGGGCGACCCCGGAGAAACTGATCGAGACGGCGGTGAAGATCTTCGAGCCTTATCACGTCGAGAAAGTCGGCGAGGTGGAGTGGTGGACGATCTACATCAGTGAGTGTTTGAGTTTGGGATCTGACGAACTGTTGCGAAGGGATCACTCTTTTCATAGTTGGGCAACGTGTGGCGCGTTCTTTCTCGGTCAAGGATCGCATCTTCATCGCTGGAGACGCTTGCCACACCCACTCTCCGAAAGCGGGTGTGTGATTATGTCCTGTAGCACCTCAGCCTGACGCTCATAACGCTCGAAATTGGTGCAGGTCAAGGAATGAACGCCAGTATGAATGACTCGCATAACCTTGGTACGCTGTTCCCTCAAATGTGTAGTACTATCCCTAACCTTCCTCGAAGCGTGGAAGTTGGTGTATGTCCTGAAGGGATGGGCCGACATGTCTCTACTCAGCACGGCACGTCACGTTCTGTTCCTCTGCGTACCTACGAGCTGATACATTTGCTATCAGTACGAAGATGAGAGGCTGAAGTTTGCCAACGACCTCATCAACTTTGACAGGCGATGGTCATCTCTGTTCAGTGGCAAGCCGCGTACCGATGACAACGCAGACGGAGTATCCCACGAGGAGTTCGTGAGGTTAGCCCTCTCGTCTTCCTTCCGGTTTAGCAACAGTGATAACGATTGTTCGCATGTCCAGCGTGTTCGAAACGTTCAGTGGTTTCTCCAGCGGCGTCGGTATCCGGTACCAGCCATCCACAATCGTCAACGAAGCGCACCAAGCGCTTGCCTCCAAGCTGATAATCGGCGAGCGCATGATTCCACACGTGTTCGTTCAGGCCGCAGACGTCCGCCCCGCGAACATCCACGACCTTCTCCCCTCGGACACGCGTTTCAAGCTCATCATCTTCGTCGGTAACGTGGGATGCGCGAACCAGATGGCTCGCCTGCGCGCACTGGCGGAGGTCATGGACTCCGCCGAGAGCTTCCTCCACCGATACGGCCAGGGTGATTACAGAATGGTATTTGATTTTCTCTGCGTGTGCGCGGCGGGCAAGGACGACGTCGACTGGACGGGTAAGTAAGCCGCCATCGAGCTGCGTGATGACGTCATTTGTTTACTTGCGCGCGCGGTATTGTTCAGACATCCCGAAACTGCTCAGGCCACACTGGACTAAGTACGCGTCCCTGTCATACTCCTTGCCGACAATGCCTGACGTATGTTATTTGCTCAGAGTTCTTCTCGACGACGTCGACATGCATGGTCGCGAGGGTGGTGGCGGCTTCGACGCGTACGGAATCGACAGGGAAGCTGGTGTGATTGTGGTCGTTCGCCCCGACGGATATGTCGGGGCCATTGCATCTCTTGATGACACGGATTCCCTAGCAGCCTACTTCGCGGCATTCATGACCGAACGCCGCGAGTAACCAGTATTTGCAATGAGATAGTAGGTCGCCCAAATATCCAACATCCCCTCAGACGTGCTCTGCAAGAAACGAGAGATCCTCCACCACGCGTCTCGACGCCAAGCCCTTATCTACGATTTATAGGTGAGGACGCTTGTTTGTTCGCTGATTCTAGACTTGACCGACGCGCTCACCTCTATATTTCTAGCTTCACAACATTCCAGTCATGATAGCTCGACGAGCGGACATCGCGGCGATGGTGACGGAGGCTATAATTAGAACGCAGGCCTTCTGCCCAACGCCTCTGCGTAGCTGCACGCGTGGGCGGGTGCGACATCCTGCGCGGCCCCATGCGCCTCCTTGTGCCTTCGCAGACATCCGCTATACGCGATCAGCAACGTACGCGTGGGCCTCTCACTTCGAGTTATTTCGAAGCTGAATCTAACACCGACTGCCGGCAAGAACACGAGAAGGCACGCGTGGCCCCGTCGCACTCGAACCTAGGAATCAGTATGGCGATGCGAGGCAGTCCGCCTTCCCTCAGATCGTGGCCGGGTAGTCCGCGACATAGTCCACTCCGACCTTGTCTTTTGCGACGGGTAGGAACTAGGCCCTTACGACGATCCCGCAGCTTTGCTTCATCCCTGATCAACAGATGTCGGTCTTGCTGGTGTGATTGAGAGCGAAGTACGTCCTGCTCCCGATCCTCAGCATCTCTTTTGGCTAACATCCCGCTCACGGACCGCTTCGGACGGGATTGTGGGCGACGGCCGATGTCTGATCCGCCCAGTACGCGCTCCTCTTTCCTCGAATGGGCTCCAGCTGACCTGGAACACGCATGGCCTGCCAGATAACGCTGACGGCGTCGAGAAGGCTCCGGCCCATACGAGGGCCGATGGCGTTACTATCCACCTTCAATTCAGACGTAGGATGACGCCCGGACTGAACTTCATCCGGGCGGGCCCATGTCCGCCAGGCCGCGCGCGAGGAAGACGAGCATGCGGGGATTGTGAGCACGGAGAAGTGGCCATGCTCTGGCGCCGCAGAGAGAGGGCTAAAAATAGACGTGAGCGGTGATCAGCCCGTCTGTTCCGCACGGTGTTGACCGCCTGCAGCCGCTAGCATCATCCTTTACCCCAAGGAGAGGTCTATCCGCATGGCAGAATAATTGACAAGCACATGCAACTCCGGGGAAACCGTCGCGACCTCGGAACCGAGCGCTTCAGGGCGCTTGCTGATAGCGCAAACAGCGCAAACATGGCGAACCCGCACATTCCCACGAGCCCGCGACCTGCGGATGCCCGCGTGGGGTACCGCCGGTACCGCGACCAGGAAACCAACAAGCTATCGCGTCTTCCACATCGCCGACGCGGGTCCACAGGTCCCGCAGCTGGTTAACGTTGTGGCGTCTCCAGGTGCAAACGCGCCGCGTGGAGATCACGAACACCCCTCGATCGAGACATCGTCCACCTGTCCACTTGCACCTGTCACCATCGCGCGGGACTTTGTGCGACGGGTCAGAGAGCGCATGGCGGATCGAACGACCCCAAGGAACCACAGCGCATCGCCATACTTCTCTGGTCAATCACCCCAACCACGCGCCATCCCGCCAATCGTTACCGCCGTCCACCCCGCCCGCACCATGCGGTTTCTCTCGTCCTCCGCGTCATTCATGGCGCCCTGACGAGGTACTTAAGCCCTCCAACTCAACGGTCAGTCTTCACCAGGACATCTGTTCTGCCTCCGCCCTCCAGAGCCCTTCGGTTCCTCAGCTCGTTCACTCGCAGCTCGTTCAACCCACGCCGACCATGTTCTGCAAGGCTACCCTCCTCACTGTCGCGCTCGCCCTCATGGCGTCCGCCGCGCCCACCGTTTCTCCCAAGAAGGGCATCTCCATTCCCTTCCAGAAGCGCGCGTCTGTCAAGAACGCGGACGGCACGTTCAACTTCGACAAGTACAAGATCGAGACGGTGAAGACGAAGAAGTAAGTAGTCCCGCTCTCCCTCCGAACGCGCCCTGCGCCGGTATTGACGGCGTTTCCCCATTGCAGCAAGCACCGGGCGAACCTCATCAACCTCCAGAAGAACGTTGGCTCCCAGGCGTTCAAGGAGGGTGCGGAGATCAAGCCCCTCGCCGTGCTCCCTGAGCACCTCGCGAAGCGCCAGAGCGAGTCGCTCACCGACGAGGACGACGACGTCGAGTGGGCCGGCACGATCTCCATCGGCACCCCTGCGCAGAAGTTCCTGATCGACTTCGACACGGGCTCGTCCGACCTCTGGGTCCCCTCGTCCTCCTGCACGAGCTCGACGTGCAAGTCCAAGGACCGTTACACCGCTTCCTCGTCCTCGACGAGCTCGAAGAAGAGCGGCACGTTCTCCATCGAGTACGGTGATGGCTCGACCGTCTCTGGCCCCATCTACACCGAGACCGGTAAGTCCAGCACACACTTTGTGACGGCTGCACAAGCTGACTAGCACATTTAGTGAGCGTTGCCGGTGTCAAGGTCACCAAGCAGTACATGTCGGCCGTCACCACGCTCTCGAGCAGCTTCAGCGACGACCCGATCGACGGCATTCTCGGTCTTGCCTACCCCGCCATCTCCAACCTTGGCGAGGTACGTTTACTTTTCTTCTCCGTCCCTCCTCTCACTCATGTCTGCGCTTCTGCGCTCTAGGACCCCTTCTTCGTCACCGCCATCGACCAGGGCGTCGTCGATGAGGGCGTGTTCGGCTTCTACCTCGCCTCGTCCGGCTCCGAGCTCTACCTCGGCGGCACCAACTCGGACCTCTACTCGGGCTCGCTCGAGTACCACGACGTCGACACCTCGACCGGCTTCTGGCAGATCACGGGCGCGAAGGCGTATGTCGGTAGCACCACCGCCAACTCCGGCTTCGAGACCATCATCGACTCTGGCACCACGCTCGCCTACGGCCCCCCGTCCGCGATCAAGACCTTCTACTCGAAGATCTCCGGCTCGGGCGTGTACGACTCCAGCGAGGGTCTCTACTACTACCCCTGCGACTCGCTCCCCACCATTGCTTTCTCGTGGGGCGGCTCGAAGTGGGAGATCACCGAAGACAAGTACGTGTCTCGTCCGCGCCGCGCGCCGCGCACTCGCTGACTCCCGTGCTCCCTTTCCAGCTTCAACCTCGGTGAAACTACGTCCGGCTCTGGCAAGTGCGTCGGTGCGCTCGGCGGCGAGGACCTCGGCCTCGGCAGCAACGTCTGGCTTCTCGGTGACGCGTTCATGAAGAACGTCTACACTGCGTTCTCGTACGACGACAACGCTGTCGGCTTCGCCGCGCTCTCGTAAGCGCGTGCTTGTGCTCACAGCTTCGTTTTATCGGGTTATGGAAGGGAGGATGTGTCGAAAAGTGTAGCATTCTGCGGACTTGTGCTCTAACTGCTTTGCATGTACCATTATCTGTGTACACGACAACCGCTGCACGCCACTCACTCACGATCACAATTTATACCCGTCTTTTCACTACTGCTCCCTGTTACCACGTCATGGACAATGGTGTATTCTATGAGCAGCACGAAGGCGCTGCCTTCTATCTGTGAACGGAAACGGTGAAGGAAACGTTGAGACTGGCAATATCTGCGAATTTAAGTATGGCGTGTTTGATCATCTTCTGCAAATCTTCTGCGGAATACCAGCTAGTTCTCGGTACAGGCTACGGCCTCCCTCGCAAGCTCACAGTTATAATTAACCATTTTCTCGCTCGCGCCGTCCGTACTTACGTCTTCTCACAACCGGCACCACCGGCGATAGTCGCGAGCGAGGTCATTAGACACGTTCAGAAATCCATGTCGCCCGCCCATCATGGAGCGTCGGAGCGACGCCCTTGATGTGACGAGTCGGGCCGTCACACGCGTACGGTGTCGTCGTCGCGTCGAGCGGAGCAGGGTGCTCAAGCTCTTGAAGGAGGATCCTCAGCGTCCTCAGCGCTTCAACAGCCGGTGGAGTGCCATCACTCCCATCAGGTGGGCGGGCGAGCATTTCTGAACGTGTCTATTTCTTCGCGCGGTGCCAGGATGACGTCATGGCACCGGCGGTCAACAGATTCCTTATAAGCGCATGTTAGTGACGTGGGCTTGAACGTTAATACGTCCTTATCTCTCCTTAATACCCTGAACATGCCGCCGATAGCATACGAGCCCGACACTCACAGGTTCACTTCCTTACCTCAGGACATATTAGCTCAGGATGTAGACGAGCGTGAAGGTGCGGAAAGCTTTAGTTCGGCCCCGTTCATGTCCGCACAAGTCTCATCTATGCGTTCTCTCAGTTGACAGGCTGTACGAACACCTCGCAGGCCGACGAGGTGCAGAGGGATCGACGATGGACCCCGGCACGCGGCCTTCCAAACGTACTTTACAAGGCGTATGGCGATTCCTCCGCCCTCACCGTGCAGAAGCCCCCGCGAACACGAGAACAACGGAGAAGCCTTCTGCACACACGGAACAGCCTTTCGGGCAGCCGCCTAGTGCAGGCAGGGGAAGAAGCAATCCTTCAGAGGGTGAGCGAAGGACGTCTCCCGAAATTTGGGAATGGGGTTGACGTGTTCGACTAGCCGCAGGCTGGCCTATGGGGTTCGACAACTACTATAACCGAGATGATTTCTCGAGGTATCCGCACTTCGCAAACGGTGTCGTTCATACATACCCTCAGAACCATCATCCTACGCAGTCGATGGGCGTATCCGGTAAGTGGATCAGCTGACACTTTTTTTGATCGATGCTGATTGTTAGGGGGGCGCGAAGCAGCCTCTTATTAGAGAAGCATGATTAATGCGAGAGGTTGAGCGAGGTGCCCCAGTTTGTTGAGTGCGAGGGCGACCCGTTGCACACGTTGGTGCACCCGGCGTCATGGACTACATGTACGATATCCTCACATAATGCTGTTGTCTTACTAGTATTTTGGAGACCGTCTCTGAGCTCCCTGGATTCTGCGGAGTGCATGACCCATGAGTGGGGTTGCGGCGGAAGAGAGCCCGGCAATCGCAACTACATCCGACATTTTTGTGGTCGCCGGTCAAACTCAATACCACACGGTGGCCGTTCAATCTTCGGCGCCTCCGCTTCTTCTGTATTAGATCCTGTCTTTACTCGACCACACAACGTTATGCGGGGAGGTCACGTATGACCACCGATAAGCGCACTACATAAGGGTTGGCAGGGAGTCATAGGCACTGCCGCGCGAGGACCAGCTATCGCATTCTCTCACACAACCCTCTGCTCCACATTCAACCTCGAGCCATGTCGGACAGTCAGTACTACACCCAGGTCCTCTCACTCGAAGATTTTCCCACTGATTGTAACGCAGCTTGGCGTATGGAGCTTAACAATTACTGCCAGCGAAACAACCTGATGGGACATGTACAATGGGCACCGCCTGCACAAACTGGGCCTCGAGACCGTCCTGTGTGGACACAGGCTGTATACAGTGAGCATGGCTCATCGCAGTTGTGAGAACAAATTCCCACATAACTCTGTCTGGGGTCTGCTAGTCGGTGGCATAGAGTACGGTCGAGGGAGTGGACTTACCCAAGGCGACGCGAGAGAACTTGCTGCTGAACAGGCTTTGGGGGCTCTCATGCGACAGAGGGGTGGATGAGGTCTTGACGAGCATCATCTTGAGAGAACATGTACAGTGGAGGAGCCATTGGCGGAAGAAGAGCTCCGAAGCAAGTGCTTACCTTATCGTAGTAGCGAGCGTGGCCATTACCGGTGGCATCACGACAGAGTAGTCAAGCAAAATATTTAGCGGCGGTGAAACCTGGAGTCTCGGTGAACGTGACATCCCGATAACTGCGGCGTGCGTTGTGTATGAGAGTCGGATTCATCCGAGGAATAGGTAAATTCTGAGGCGACTTCGTCGTTGACATTCATCAGTAATACACTCGGAAGGTAGTAATCTATACATAATACGGTCAGACGAGGGGAATGTGGCAGTGGACGTACAAGCACTCCGAAATGTGATCATTCAACTAGACTCTATGATAGGTCCGTTGAACGCGCTAAAGCTCTATGGTCTAAGTGATCGCATCTACCATCTATCAGCCCCACATAGCGAAGAAAGAAAAGGAACCGGAACCAAAGCACGATAGCCATATCCAGTGGTCTCAAGCCCAACCAATCACATAATGAACGTACTCGACATCTGCGCGCGGACGAGAATCCTCCACCTCGCATAGCATAGTTTCTTTCTTCAAGGTGCGTAACCTGAGTTGCGTGGTGCTTTTGCCCCCGATGGCATCGCTTTGCTCGACGAACGGGAAGACCTCTTCGACAGCCCGAGACTCGTACGCGTGGGTTGGCCGAAGGGGCATAACCAGATGAAACCGAGGGAGAGGAGCGGGGTCGACGCCATGTGTGGTAGCTGGCCGGCGTAATAGCGCAGAGACGCAGTCCCGGATCCAGATAGCGTGCTGAGGCTCGTAAATGACGTCCGCGCCAAGAACGACATCGAAGGGCCGCTCGAACGGCGAGTCGGAGCGAGCAGCAGAGCTACCGTTTTCCGTGGAATATCTTGACCAATCCAATGCGTGAGCGGAAAAGGAGACGTGAGGCGGCGCACCAGTGGGGAAGTTTGCCTGGATGTTACGATCCAGGTTCTTGAGCACCGTCGGATGGTAGTCCGTTGCAGTGACGGTCGCCTTGCTGCCCTTCACATCCCCGGTAGGCACTAGCGCCGCGAGAACCCTTGCACAAGCCAGGCTGACCAGCCCTGTCCCCGCTCCAAGCTCTAGCACCCGCACCTCGCTCCCGCCAAGCAGCCCAAACCGCACTGGATCCTCCACGACCATCTCCGCCAGGAGACATGCGCTTCCCCACGTTTGCGTCCCAACAGTGGCAGACTCCGCGTCGACGGCAATAGGGACATCCGTCAGTTGTACGGCAACTTCTGCGTCCGCGCCCAGGAGCGGCGCACGGAACGCGAACGTGCGGGTGAGCGTGCGCGCGGCGGCTGTTCCCGCACAGACGGCAATGAGAGCCGCGGCGTCGCGAATGAGCGCGTCCACCTCGTCCTCCGCCGTGGTAAGAGCTTCTGGGTCATCCTCCTCTGTTCCTGCGGCGGGGACCTGGAGGAATGTCGCTTGGGAGATAAGGCCGGTGAGCCAGCGCACAGCGTACGCGCGCTCGAACTCGTCCGCACGAAGCAGGACTAAGACGTCCTCTTCCTCGGCATTCGCAGGAGTGCCGGCAGCGCAGGACGGTTTCTTAAATACGGCCTTGCGATCCATGCGACGGATCCTTCGGACTGGAGGATTGTAGATTCCGCGGAGGTAGCCGATCAAGGCGACGAGCTCATTGAGAGAGTGATCCCTTATGCGGCGAATGGGAGGAAGGCGAGCGGTAGGAGGAAGGAAAACAGCGCGAGTCATTCAAGATTGCTGGGAGTAACAGGGTCGTAAAGAGGTCGTCGTGGCATAAAGGCAAGTTTGAAACGCCTAAGGGCCTCTTCCGCCATCTTCAAACCAATTTGAATCCGCGGGCTGGGAGAAGCGCTCGTAGACGCACGTTTTTCGGTCACCGTGGCCCGGACTAAATATCAGCGACTTCAAGTTTCTCCCTCCTTGGCCGTTACAACCGTGAACTTTTTCGACTCCTAAGTCGTTCTTTCTCCTTATCCAACAATCGTCTCAAGGCCTACTCCAGATACATCTATGCTTATCCTACGCATACGGAACTCCCAGACGCGCACGAGACTATTGTCTGCCATGGTGTGACACGCTGGCCAGTTTCAATCCTCAGTTCCATGGAGCTCCTGGAGAGCTGGGGATATGAAGGCAGCATGAATGTTAGTAAAGATGTCAAACAACCGCATCTTCCTGTTCGTGATCCCTTTTGCTCTGTGGCGGCACTCGTCTGATGTTCCTCCCCAAATAGCACCCGAGTCTGCACGACTCAAACTTCCTAACGCTCACGGGTTCTATGTTTGTTGTTCCTTGCTTGCCGACGGAAGCGTTCAAATGTGAGAACTTTACACGTGCACTGTCAACGGTACGTGAATACCTGACGCCCTATAATATAGGAATTACCGCAGCACTGGGCTTCCTTCGCCTATCCGCAATCGTCCGGCAAACTTCAATATGACCTGCACGCAGCCTGCAGGATTCTACACGTACTCTTGCTCTATCGTGCGCTTGTCGTTGTCTCCAGCCTTCTCCAGCCACGTACCCATCTCGACTACCACAAGCCATGTCGCTCTCAGGCTGGAGGAACAGCGCCTCTACAGTGAATGCGCGTATAGTGATAGTTCGTTGGAATTCCCGAACAACTGGGTTCAATAACACGAACGATGCTTTGGTGGGTGTCGGGCTAGTGATTCTCATTCCTCCCCCATCCCCATTAACGACTCCTGCGAACAGGAACTCCTTCAGAAAGCGTGCGCCCATTTTCGCCTTCGTGCCTCTGGAGTTGGGTATGCCCTCCAGGGCACCATAGGCGGCGTTACGCTCGAGCTGTCCGGCGACATGTTGAATCGTCTCTCTGACCAAGCAACTATTGCACTGGTCGCGGTCAACGACAACGGATGCGACGAGAGGTATCACCGCGTCTACGCAAATACTTCGACAGTGGAGGCTCACTCTCGTCGTAGTCTTGAAGATGGGCAACCACCTCCATACCCAATCAATGCTATAATTCCCCGTTGGAAAGGTCAGATCAACGTTGCGGTAAGCCAACCTGACTAATGCTGACAGTACGAGCGAATCATGTTAACGCGGGGCTTGATCCAAGGTCCACGGCATTATTGCGCAAGGACCTCCGTCAAAGACATTCCAAGTCGACGTCTCTTCCACCGACCTAGTGGTTGACCTCAAAGGATATATATACAGACTTGAAGACCGCACTATCAGTCAACAACACCTGGAGTGGGAAGGCGTCGAACTCAAAGATAATAGACGACTTTACGAATACAGAGGCCTCGGAGTCGGTAAAACCATCCAACTCACCATCGAGCTTCCTCGCGGGGCAAAGCCCGTAATATACCTCTTTCCACCCGAACGACTTCCTCACGCAGACGTCTCCGTCACCCTCGTTCCGCAATGGGCATTCACGCACATCTATCCCCTCTCCTCCCCGAAGCCCCTCAACAATGGTGGACAGAAGCTCACATGGTCCGTCTCCGCGCAGCCCGACGGCACCCTCGTCGAAACGTCCTCTGGCACCGAGCTTGCCTATCTCTTCTGGGAGGCAGAGGCTCGGTACCCTGCGCCTCCCTCACCGCCCCTCGTTTCTGAGGACACCCCAGTGTCAGCATCCGCACCACCTACTCGAGTCCTCATAGAGCACTTTGACCCCTCCTACCCTTCTCTCTCTCCCGATTCGCCCACAGCCGTACTCCTCCCCTTCGTCGAGCTTCTCCCTTACCTCGACCGGACTCTCAAGGCGCTCACGCTCCACGTCTCCGCGCGCAACGACTTCATCACCTACTGGCTGCCCAAGCTCTCAAAGCAGCCGTACGTCGCGCTTCGTTTCCTTCCCCAGGCGGCGTATGAGCGCGCTGCGGCCCTCGACGTCGTGCCAGCGCCGGATGTCGTCACGCGTGTGTTCATGCTCTTCCGTCCCATCCCCGAAAGTGAAGTAAGCGAGTGGGAGGCGGCGCGCGCACGAGTTGAGAGCGTGGATTGGGCGAAGATCGTGGGTGTGCAGGGAGAGGCTTGGGACAAGAGTCTCTTCAGGGTCCTGGAATGGGGCGGTATGGAGATCCCGTGAGATCAGTTTTGGTGAAGTCTACCTTATAGTATCGGGATACTTGCCCTCGTTCATCATGAAGTTGCTGCGCAAATGAACTCTCTTCCTCGTGTTTCCCAGTCCGTCCACATTTCTTGTACATCAGAGAAAATAGTCTTAGCATACATACATAGTTTGTCAATACTTCGGAGATACGCATCGCCCCACCACTTCTTACCCTAGTCCTATGCGCGCATGAATCCAGCGAAATACGCGTCGACATCCACGAGCTGCTCGTATGATGCGACCATGCCGACGTAGCCGTCCGGGCGGACGACCACAATCGCGCCCCGCTGCGGGTCGATCCCGTACGCCTCGTACCCGCCGCCACCGACGCGTCCGTACATGTCTGTGTCGTCGAGGAGGACCCTAATGCAATGATATCAACTCTGGAAGCGTTAGTCTCCATATGAGGGCGCGCGATGCTTACTTAGACCAGTGCGAGCGGAAGAGCGGGGGCAAGTCTACGACGCGCGCGAACATAAAGTCAGCGCTTTCCCCTCCTGATCGCACCGTGATACACCGCGCCCACTCACCAGTATAGTTCACTTCCTCCTTCTTCGCCGAACTGATCGAGAGCACGTCGAACGCCTTCCCCCGCGCTCCCCTTCCAAACCTCTGCAAGAACGATTCCGGGGCGCTCATCGCCTCCGCGAGCCCCCGTACACGCGTGATCTGCGTTGCGTCGGCGGTGTTGCCGGCGAAGATGAGGATCTTGAAGCGCGTGTCGGAAGGGAGGAGGTCTTGCAGCTCGTACGGTCGCCCGTCGGCGGCGCGCACGAAGACATGCGAGATGAGGCCCTCCCCGATAATGAGCTTCGATGCGGCGGCTTGGTGCTGGGGCGCGGAGAGCGTGGAGGGCTCGTAGTGGACGCCGATTCCGGAGGTGAAGAGGCCGAATGTCTGGAAGGCTCTGTACGAGGAACCTAAGCGTGAGTGTGCAGTGCGCGGTGCGGAGCGGGAAGAAAATATGCGAACTCGAGGAACTCTTCGTGGGTGACACCGTCTTGGTTCTCCTCTGTGCGGGGCTTGCCGGAGAAGAGTTTGGAGAACTTCTTGTCGAAGTCTATGAGGTCCTGAGCGTACTTCCTGCGCTCAAACTCATACTGATAGGACGCATTAGACATGAGATAGAAGAGTGCGCGTGCTGGGAGCGATGGCGCACCGTCTTTAACAAGGACATGTCGGCCCAGCCCCGAAGAACGTATGCGAGCTTCCATGCTAGTTTTGCCAAAGTCACGTTTCAGGACCTCGGAAAGCGTCCCTAGAACATACCTAAGTTGTGGGTATCGTTCATACTGGCGTTCATCCCCTGACCTATTCACGCGTGAATGTCTATACACCTATTTCCCGTGAACGTTTGGACAAGTACATACCAGCCTTCGGGGAGTGTGTGTGGCACGCATCACCAGCGATGAACACCCGCTCGTGTACTGAGAACTTAGTCGCAACTCTCTGCCCGACTATCATATGGTCAGCCCCATACCATTCACAAGGGCCGGTGTGCCGCAAAGGTACGCACTGGAATAGAGCGTCCACCAGTCGATATCGCCAGCAGGCCGTATTGAGAAAGGGTGGAAAGACTTCTTCGCCACCTCCAAGATCTTCTCGGGCCCGAACTTGTTCTTGTCGACGCGTCCAGTCGCCGAGTCGAGAACGTCGTGGTCGGAGATCTGGATGTACAGTCGAACCCTATCGCCTTCGCGCGGGACGATCATACACGAGCCATTGTTTGAGTGGATGGCACACTTGCAGCGGATGTCAGGGAAATCTGTGTCGGGGACCATGTCGACGGCACCCCAGATGTAATCTACAATCCCACAAAGTCAGCTTGTCAACTTAAATGTATAGAAACAAGAGCCATGCCTGTCTGCTCGCCGTCAAGAGTGATTCCCATCTGTTTCCGCACCCACGAATGTGCACCTGAAGCATCGTGAGCAGGTCGATACTGTGATTCCTGGTCCTTCATACTTATTCACCATCAGCCCCAAGTACGAACTTTGCGTGCACGACTTCGGCATCGTCCCCGCATGCCTGTGGCTCGAGATATTGCAATGTAACCTGATAGGAAGCAAAATTCAGCACTCAATCACTGATGGAATCCCGCTACGCACTGCGTACCTTCACAGGTCGCGCGTTCGGGTCCTTGAGCTCCTCCTCGGACGTGGACATCTCGATCGCCGTGGGTATCACTGGTCGCTCAACTTCCACTCCATGTGCTCGCATGGAATCGATAAATATCGCCTCGATAGCTCCTTGGTGGAGAGTGATCTGAAGATCACCAGAGGTCAGTAAACCGGTCGCTGTTGATGTGGCGGAACGTTTGATTGACCTTGAAAGGATAGCGTGCTGTCGGCGCAGTGACATCGGGCGCAAGACTAGTCCGCTGTGCAGGTTCTAGCTTGAGATTCGGTACTAATGTATCCGTCCAAAGGCGAACGCACTTCGATCCCTCCAGATGGACTAGGGTTGTAGAATGCCTGCGGTGCTGATAAGCAATTTGTATATGTTCGTAGCCGAAGTCAGCGGCGCTTACCGCCATGTGCATTTGGTTCCCTTCTCTGAACAGCCGCTCTCCGAGACCATAGCTCTCCAGACCGGCGTGAACATGTCAGAATCGGGTTGCTGTACACTATATGTCGTACCGACCTGGAAAACCTCGATAGTCCTTGGTTGAATTCCGTCAGCCTGACCGGCTGCGATCCTCGCAGGCCTGAGGATTCGTGAAAAGAATCGATGGCTGTTCGTTATGTTTGAACGAACCTCTTATCCACTATCCGAACGTTTACGCCTGCTATAGCGAGCGCGTTGGCGCACATGACCCCGGCAGGCCCGGCACCAATAATGAGCACATCGACGTGGGTTTCCTTGGGCATGAAAGGGGTGACGTTGTGGAGAGTCGGATCTAGGGCAAGTCAAAGACGATGAAGATGAGATAGGGTAGGGAAGGGGCACTAGAGAGCTCTTAGGGAGTATCATCTAAATATCCTATCAGGCACGCATCCGCTGTGATGGCGCGGCGGGGTCGGATGTAGATGCGGCATCTAAGACGAGGTACCTGGTGAATGGGGAGAACACCTGTTACAAATCGCGCAACGGAAAACGGGTCATCTACTAACGTTGGTAAGATTGGCGGTATAATTGCAGAGACTGGACGAACACAGGACAAGCCTCACGCAGATGGAAATCCCAGCCGAATTAGATATTTCCCTTGCTTGCCAGCACCCGTCGTGCCTTCGTTAGCCGTTCTCGGAGGTCGGTCTAACAGTCGTCGGCACGCGCTTCAACATTTCAACGGCCAACGCCGACCAACAGCGGCGGCGTGCGGTCTGGGGCATAGTTGGCCAAACAAAGGGCATACGGGCCAAGAGCGAGTAAGAAAAGATATGTGATTTCTCCACAAGGACCTCTTCTGACGTGTATACATGCAAGATACATCATCCTGGGAGGGCCCAGCAAATCGCGGCGCGCATTTGAAGTCGAGGCACACATGAGAAGCCACGCAACGACATACCTCTCGTAACTTCTCGAGTCCGGGTTTGCCAGCATGCCGCAATTGCTTGAACGAGATGATATTAGACATTCTGGACACAGAAACTTGACGGCCTGGTATTAGAAAGGGGGAAGAAGAGATCGTGGCGGTCGACGAGGTGGTCGAGAATACTGGACGAGTGAAGGCGGAGGAGGGGAAGGGCGAGTGAAGGCGGAATACGGGAGTTTGGTGGGTCTCCGGGGTCCGGGGTCCGGCCGGTCACACCGTTTTGTATCCTGCGTACACCCCTGCCGTACCCTTGGGAGAGCCTGGCTTCTAGACAACGCACAACGCTTAGCACTGAATAAGCACAACAGTAACGAATACTTCCATGCCACCTGACATGAACGGATCGGAGAAACATTTGTCATTACTGTAGGGCCTGGGTCTGCCGGTGGAGACATACATATACGGGCAACTAAGGATCGCGAGCGACATTCAGCGGTCTGGCGAATCACTCAGAGTACCTCCATCGCGCCCCATTCCAGTACCCGGAACAGACCCTTAACCGATGCCTCTGCCTTCACACCTACAACCTTCGCCCAGTCCACACTTCCCAGCGTAACCCGAGCGCGCGCAGCCGCCCACTCCCCCACCTCATCCTCCTTGACCCCACGGAAGAGCATAAACACGCGGGTGACGACGTCCGGGGGCGGCACAACTTCCAGCGCAGCCGCACGTTCGTATGCCATCTGGGGGAGAAACCGTATTGCAACGTATGGTTTCTTCGAGAGCTTGGGCAGCCAGTATGTGATGAAGTCGTTCCGAGCCGCAGTGTGTAGGGAGAGGCTCTTGAGCGCGCCATCGAGATAAGGAAGGAGTTCAGCGAAGGGGAGAAGAACGGTAGTGGGCAAGTCGGGCGAAAGCGATGGGTAAGCGGGGTCGAAGTGTTCTTGGGAGACTGAAGCATGAGTAGGGGCGTCCTCAGGAACAAGAGGTGGAGACGGAGGAGCGGCGAGTCTAGACTCGGCCTCCCAGAACAGGTAGGTCAGTTCGGTGCCTGACTTGTACTCGACGAGGGTGCCGTGGGGTTCGGCGGAGACGGTCCATTTGAGTGTCTGCCGCCCATCTTCGAAGCATTTCGGTGCGACGAGAGGATAGACGTGAGTGAAGGACCACTGTGGGACGAGCGTGACGGAGACATCGGCGCAGGGTAGTGGGGAGGGAGGGAAGAGGTAGATAACGGGTTTCCCGCCCGACAATCTTTTGACCATGTGCAGAGTACTCTCGTGCCCCAACGAGTAGGACGCGAGAGTCCTGTCCCGCTCCAGCTGAGCGCCTGCAAATATGAGTCTCTGCTGCGCAGCCGGAGTCCCATCCTTGTGCTCGTATTGAGCCATGACGTCTTCGACGGTTTCTGAAGGCGACACATACAAAGTGACGGTTTTTCCTGTATTACTACGCAGAAGTCTGAGCTCTTGGCAAACTACGAAAAGGAGGCGCCACAGAGACAGCTATGTATCACTCACTCTTTGACAAATAATGTCATTTGCTTGAATGAGTCCTCTTTTTTCTTTGAGGAAGCGCCCTTATTCGCCGGTTTCTCATACGGATTCCCATACAGAAAGCGTTGAGCCTGAGCACGTATGATTGGTTTTGCCCTACGTCACGAATAAATAATAGCGCGCATCACGAAAGAGGGATGGAGATACAATACCTAGAAGGCGCTGAGCTACCTTCACAATCGCTGTCCGTGTTGCATTCGGGACGTTTGACAAGAGACACAACATCCCAATCTGACAAGCCCGCCAACAGATCTTCAGACAGTTCGAGCGTGTGTGTCTCGAACGTGCCCTCGAGGATGTAGTCCCTAGATGGGCTGTTCAGACGGAAGTAGTTGCATGCCTTCTCAATAAGTGCCTACGAGAATATAGTACGCAACCGAGAGGCGACCACAATTGAGCGTCGGATTCCATGGGAGTCGATGTATGTTCAGTGCAGACTGACCTCGACCCCATCCCCAGTATCATCAAAGGCGGTCGTCCGCGTCTTCCACCGGACCCGGACGTGCTTAGTTGTGGCGTTCGTCGCAGATCTTGTCTTTCGCTTTGACATACTGTAGCACCACAAGCACTACGAGCGCCGAGCCGCGGGAGTTCAAAGGAGGACACGAAGGATACTCAAGCTGGACGGAGTGAGTGCTGAGAACCAGAGGGGGTTTAGCTACCTCAGCGCGCGTGGCGTCTACGAGGAAGTCAAAGTTGAACGTACGTGGACAACCTAACAACCGAGTCCCGGGTCCCGATCCAGGGTTGACAGAATATCGAGTCAGGAGCCTAGGCCCAGGCGGGCGCCTGTACGTACAGGCTGGCGCCCCGATTTTATCGGAGCGATTTTTGGCATTTGCGCCCCGTCATAAGCTAGCGGACGCAGGCCCAATCTTGAACATGGACTTGTCATCGCCTCTTGTCCACCTGATGTGTGCCCGTACTATCCGTGCAGACTCCAAGTCACGAATCTGCACACGACACAGACCTAGAACCCATGCTTCTATACCACCTGTATACGGCGGACCGCTATATGATGCGCGATCAATTCTTGCCGTCATTTCATCTTATTACACCCTACGACACGGCCTAAGGAGGAGTACATCGAATTCGTGCTGCGGCGGACCTTTTTCTGCCCCGAAATGGCACAGATCTAAGCCCATGTTCAGAGTGGTCCTGGTGTGTCTTGATCCAATTGGCTCAGTACCCATCGCCACGTTAACTGACGTCCAGTGCTCTTACAATGGCTTATTTGAGAGAACGTACCCGGGACGAGACGGCGACCTCAATAGATATGCCTTGCTTTAGACGCGGTCGAGATCGGGAAGAAGAGAGAGCTTCTCACGGACGCGTGGTGGCAACGTTAACGTTAGCGCAGGCAGCATGCGAATGTTCGACTAGGTATGAACCTTACCGCAACGTGTATGCAGCCTGCCGCCGGATTACCGCACGACGTCCTTCCACCATCCCTTTGTCGCATGTCACCACAACCCTGCGTGTGAGGTCTCCCCGGAGATGCCTCCAGACATCGTCGCGTACCTATTCGCGACATTCCGGAGCTTGTGAGTGCCTGCTACAGTCTGTGCACGGTTGTTGAAAAGTGCGCGACGGCACGTGGCTACTGACTTTGTCTCCAAATTCATACAGTACAGCGGCAAGTAGCTGCCAACTGGCAACGCTCGGTAAGCTTGTTAGACCGACCTTACCCTTAGTGTGCTTACTAGAGACCTCGATATACGCCCTGGTCGTATCCTAGCGTTCGTCGTGTACGAGCACCTGATCACGCTCGATCGGGAGATCCACCTCTTTTGGAGGCGACGGCTCACCGGGGCCGGAATCATCTTCGCATTGAACCGGTACCTCGTGCTTGCTGTCTGTCTCCTTAACATATTTGGATCACTCCCCATGTCGGAAACCGTACGTCCACCCCCTATTATGGCGCTTCACGTACTTCGAGACTTACTGCACGACATTCAGACGTGAGCTGAACAGACTGAGTGGTGGTCTCTGCCTCCCAGATTAACATTGTTGAATGACTAGATGTGGGCGGTTGGCACAAGCGGCCTATATTCTGAGAGCGTGCGAGTACTTCCCCTGGGCAGGTACGCGCGCACACTATGTCTTCACATCTCAGTGCTCACGCCAGCTATCCAGTGTTCTTCGGCCTGCGAGCCTTCGCCCTCAGCGAAAGCTGGATGTCAGGCGTATTCGCATCCGCGCTCGCCGCAGTCCCTCTCGTAGCCAGCTTCGTGAGCAACGGTTCTTTGTTTGGGGAAGACCGCTTCCGAGTCTGTGCTGACGGCGCGACGCAGGTGCCATATCGCTACGGTCTCATGGGTTCTAGCGCACTGCTACGATTCGGTTGTGTCGCAACGAGTCGAATCAATGCAGAGCTTTGGAAAAGGTGCGCTGTCTAGTTTTCGTGTGGGTTGACATTACTAACAGCGAGTGTAGACGTGCGTCGACCCGGATTACATCCCTGTTCCGAAAGCACTGACCATCTAGGCTCAAGTTTTTATTGCCTCACGGGCATGCCTCATTGTATCAGATATCTGGCTGCTTTGGGTCACCTGGTATGCATTCTTGCGAGTGCGCATAACCAGGACAAGAAAAACCAATATAGTGGCGGGCCTTCTTCTAAGTAATGGTGCGCCAGAACTCGAACAATCTCCGCAGTATATACTGAAGTATCTCGTTTTCAAGGGGCAGGATACTTCATGTAACTCACGACATCAACACCCTCCTCCGAATCTCGTCAAACTCACAATTTTTCCTCCAGTATGCTGCTTCTCATAAACTGTCTTCACCTCGTCTTCACCATGCTTGCGGTATGCCCCTATACTCCGTCTATGACTCTGGAGACTCAAGTTTACTCTATTCTTTGCTCCAGATCGAAGATGTATTGCTGAAAGGACGCTTCGTCACATTCTTTACAACTCCGTGGGTCTCAGCCGACTGCCGTTCTTGCGACACGCACTGATCACTCTTGATGACCAGTCTCATGGCCGTGATCATTTCGCGGTTCCTATTGCACCTCCAGGAATCTAGTGACAAAGCACACGATCAGAAGACGTCGTTATGCTCACAAGAGAATGCCCCAGCTGACACATCGACATCGACCATCCACGATCGCGTTGTGGGTTGCATCGGGGTCTCCATGCTCCCTTATAGTCGAGACAGTCATTGGAACAGAGTGCCCAACGGAGAGGACTCCGCAGAACAAGCCGACAACACCGAAGGTTCAAGGGAGACCGAAGGTTCGCGGGACGTCGAGAGTTCCAAAGACGCCGGGAGTTCGAAGAACGCGGAGAACCCGAAGCCGCCCTCGCCAGTATTAGGGCACGCGGCTGTGCGGCATCGGACACGCACAGCCGCGCTGTGGGACGCGCTGGCCGCCCCGTCGACCAGCCTGCTGGGTGTGCCTGGCGCCGACGCGGATCGGCCACATAGCTGGGTGTCGACAGACAGCGGGATCGAGTGGGGCGTCGCGTTGTGATTCTTGGACGGCATTGCCGAGCGCTGCTGTTTATTTTTGGGGATATCTCTATTGTGTATGCGCAGTACTCGTACATGGACGAACGGTGGCTTGGAAGGACGAAAAGGAGCATATATCAAGTAAACGGACTAAGAAGCTTGAAGTCCGGGCGGTAAGCAGGTGCTCGAACGCTGAGTGATACGATCACGATTTTGCTCGATCCGTCAAAAACTGCGGTAAATCCTTTCTTCTTGCAGCGCCGGGGAGTGGCGATGCGCCTTGCTGCACCCCACCACAGCCCACCACTCAGCCTATCGCTTCAACGCGCTGTGATCGCAGGCACGCACGGCATACTAGTCGTCGGGCCCGTGCTCCACGAAGTGTCTCAAGTCGTGTTCACTTCATGGTGGTTCGGTGACTATCTCTGCTGAGCATTGCGACTTAGCTGGACCATCAAGCGCCCTTAAGGCCTCATCTACGAACTAGTACTCCTCCCCAGGACCAGCGATGTCAACGAAAAACGTCATGTCGCCCTCCGCCAAAGATTTCCGGTGTTGGGCCGGATTCCCGTCCACCCCGGAGATCTTTCGTCAATGTCGTGCGGTCTTCTTTTGATGGCTTGCTGCAGTGCCCATCAAACTAGTGCAGATCCCCGCGGATTAGACTCCTCCCTTCTCCTCTTGAACCAGCCTCGACTCTCGGACCCTTTGCACTGGTAGCTCCGCCGAGCGACACGTCGGCGAGAGGCCGCCCGAGCAACATTGATGCCTCGTGCAGCACCCGAGATGGCCTCCATCGTGTATAAAGACTCGACGCACTACTGGCACGCACGGCTCCGCTCTCGATAGTCCTCTCTCGAGTTGCTCCACATCGGCCCTCCGAGTTGCTCCCCACGCTCCCCGACCCAGTACGTTACTATTTCCAACGCGGTGTGTCAAGCTTACACACCGTCCCTTCGGCTTGCGGAGCAGCTTATCGCACAGACGCGCTCGCCATTGACAGCGATCAGTCATCCGCGCCCGGCGGAGTCGAACTAGTACGTCTCCATAGCCGTTGGCGGTCGTCCCTCCGACGGTGCTGACTCGGACCAGCTTGCAGGTTGCGGAGCTCGAGGGCGACTTTCATAAGTGAAAAGTGCTCGTAGCGGCTAAGCTCGGCTGTGTTCATCCCGCACTTTGTCCGACTTTTTGCGTTCCTCTGCGGTCGGCGCGTGCGGCTACCATGTCGGGTTCTGCGGCTGCTCAGATCATCGCGTTTAAAGCGATCCTGTGAGTCAGACCCGCTTTGAGGGGTGTAAAACGAAAGCTGAGGGAATGACATAGATCACAGGCACACTACTGCGGAGTGGCCTCTCCAGGTCAGTGCAAGGATTACCACCGCGTTATCCAGCCAGCTCAAGAGAGCTCTAACGATCGAATTTTGATCCTCAGTTTTTCTCATCTACGACTATCTAGTCACCCTCCCCCGAGAGATCCAGCTATTCTGGACACTCAGATTCTCGGGGGCGTCTGTGCTGTTCTTCGCGAACAGATACGTGTCCCTCATATGGAACATCTACACGTTCGCGCAATTCGCTACCTTCACTGATGAGGTATGCCATCTCTCAACGGTCTTCTGACTCTCGTGCCGGATTCTGACACGTCAATAGAGGTATTATAACCCGCCGCGTGGATACCTAGTGCGTCCTGCTGATTACTATTCTAGTTGCCCTCGATATTACAAAGCGTTTGCCGTGCTCTCCTACTCTCAGTACCTCATCTGGGCGGGTAAGTGCTCACGACAAGTCTTCCAGAATCACCTTCAGACTCTTATTGGGCCTCTTCTGCAGCATTCAACGCTCTTCGAGCCTACGCATTGAGCACACAAAGACTACTATCGGTGTTCCTGTTTGCCCTTTCCGCCGTGCCAGCAGGGATCAATTACGTACGTCGCTGGCGAAACCTACCATGTCATAGGACTGAGTCTGGTGCAGGCACAGTTCCGGTTTGGATTCACGGGCGTGAACAGTGCGATCTTTGGATGCACGTCCACGACGGACATGCCTCCGAATATCACGCGAATGTGAGTACCGCGATTGTACACCACTAGGCCTGCATAGGGTGCTTACTGTGGCCTATAGATGTGCGTTCTGACGCGAAGGCTACTTGGGGTCATGGCTAACGTCATTTCGGGGGGCCTGTAGTGCTCATAACGTCCCGAACGTGCATCATCGCGTCTGACTTTATCCTCATCGTCATAACGTGGGCGCATCTCGCGAAGCAAGCTCAATGGTCTCGTCTCCTATCGGAGCGGAGATGGACCTTTGCAAATATTCTGCTAAGAGATGGTACGTCAACTCCCTGAACGCTCGTGCAGGCCGGACCTTTCTAATGTCGCTCTAATTATACGCAGGTCTCGTCTACTTCATGTATGCTCTTGCCGGTCGCTTAATGGGTCGATGAGCTGACATTGGACAACACAGGGTGCTGGTTCTACTGAACGTCCTGCATTTGTCCTTCACGCTTACTGCCGTAAGCTATCCTCAACTCTTTCGCGCGGACCCACAACACTGACGATCCCCTCGCTACCCAGACGTTCGGCGACACGATCAGCAACATCTCCTTCTTCACCAACCAGTGCGTTTCCCCTCTCATCCCCACCCCAGGCGACCAAGCACTAACCCCCACCGGTGTCCGTTTCCCAAACGCGCCAGAGTCACCGCCGTCCTCGTCTCCCGCTTCCTCCTCGACCTGCAAGCCGCCGGCCGCCGGTCTCTCAAGCTCGCCTCCGACGACCCGCTCCACCTCTCCGCGAGCGACGGCTGGTCCGGGGGGAGCGGCACGCTCACGTTCGCGCGCGGGGCTGCTGTGGGCACGCTCGGTGCGTCGATCCCTGCGCCTGGCTCCCCAGATAGCGAGGACGAGGAGTTTTGGGCGTATGCGTACGCGTCTGAGGAGGGGAGGAGCGATGAGGTGACGGAGACGGTGCATGGGGATGCGCGTACGGAGGTTGATGTGCGTGAGATGGGGGTGGATGAGGGTAAGAGAAGAGACAGTCTAGGGATGGCGGAGGAAGGCGGGCTGAGCTCTCCTATGGCCAATAGTCCGGCGTCGAGTTCTGGCCCTGGTACGGCTGGTTCTTCTGCATTGTAGCGACCCACAGACGAGTGCTCCGCGAATCCACATACTAAAGTATCTTAGAGATGTACTTCTATATCCTCCATGACCACTTAATCCTAATAGAAGACGGTATAGACAAATCATGAACGTCATTAGTCTCGTTGAACCATCATCAATAGCGGTGTCCTGGCTACCAGTTCGGCTTCTCATGTCCCTTCACGACCGGAACAATATTCGGAGTGCTCACGCCTGAGTCTTCCCCGACGCGAGCAGCGCCCGGAGACCTTCATGAAACCTAGTGTTGAACGTCTCCGCGAGTTTGTCCTCGACCGCACCCTCGCCCCACGTTATCGAAATGCCTAGCCCGCCCCCAGGCGTGCCGGCGACGTTGAGCTTCAGCGCCGCCCCGAGCGTCGCGTCTGCCTGGACAAACACCACCTCTTCGATCCGCCATCCTTCCGTCCCGGGTCCACCCTCGCCCTCGCCCTCCGCGGGCTTCGGGAACGCGCCGACGTTGGACAGCTCGAGCGCCGCGTTGCGCTTCTTGCCGAGCCTGCCCATCAGGTACCCGTCGTAATTCCCGAAGAGCAGCTTGAGCACGCCTATGCGCGGAGCTGAGCGCGGGGCGGCGCGTCGCAGCGCCTCCGTCATCGCCGCGGCGTCCGCCCAAGGGAACGCCTCGGCCTCGAAGGAGGCGGGCGCGAGGGGGTGGTAGGACGCGTACGTCGAGACGACGTTGCACATCGCGGTCGGGGGCACGCCCCCGAAGCGCCGGAGGGAGATGGGCACGAGCGTCGAGAGCGACCTGTACTTCGGCTTCTTCTTCGCGGCGGTGCCCTTCTTCTTCCCAGCTCGCTTCTCCCCAGCTTCCTTCCCCGCTTCGGCTTCCTCGGCTTCCGCATCGAGCACGAGCCGCGAGAGGACGCCCACGGCGAGCGTGTGCAGCACGCCCGTCAGCGTCGCCTTGTGCTCTCTCCCGAGCTGCATGAGCGCGCTCGCGTCCGCGGGCGAGACGTGCACGATGCGCACGCGCGTCTCGAACACGGTCGGGATCTGGCACGGGTAGCCCGTCCACGCCGTCTTGGCCTTGCGGTCGACGAGCCCGGGCGCGAACACTCCTACAACGGCGCGCAGCCCGACCCCGAGCGGAATTGACACGTCCACCGCGTCCTCCACAGCAGGGGCCATCGGCAGCACCTCCGCGTCCGCAAGGTCGACGAGGCCAGAGTGATCCAGGGGGGGCTGCGGCACGCGCGCGAGGGCGGCGAGAAGCGCGGCGTGGAACGCGGGGCCGCTCTGGCCGTCCCCGTTCGTGTGGTCGTACGCGAAGGCGAGCGTGCCGTCCGCGAACACGAACAGGCGCCACGACGGGAGCCCCTCGCCGCCCACGACCTGGCGCGCGAAGAAGTCCTCGCACAGCCGTTGGAGGCGCGTCGCGCCCTGAGCCTCGGGGGAGTCAGGCACAGGGTCGGCCGCGGCGTGGTCGAAGAATGTGACGGTTCTGGTGAGGTCGATGGAGGGCATGCGCATCCAGATGGGAGGGGCGGGCGGGCGAGGCAGCTGCGCGGCAAGCGCGGGTACGCTGCGGATCGCGGCCTCGAGAGCGGGGAAGAGGAGGGCCTTGGTGAGCGGTGCGCTTGAGGGATGCTCATACCGCGCGGCGGAGATCACCCAGCACTGAAAGGCGGCGTTGCGCACGTTGAAGTACCGCTCAAGCAGACCTGTGAGGCGATCATCAACATGTGAGCTCGGTGTGTCGTAATGCAGCAAGCGCGACGATTTACCTGCTTTACGCAGCTGCACGGTGGCATTCGGCGCTTTTTGAGCTTGAGCAGACGGCGCAGCCATTTCGTGCCTTTCGAGACGAGAAATTCCTGTGGGGTTGGGGTGAGCGAGGAGCCATCTATTGCAGACGTGGCCGATTTATATGTTCGGCGCACCCGCAGTTCTCGCTTGCAGACTCGACTATCTTCTGAGCGCGTCAGCGAGACACTGCGCGATACAATACGCGTCCGAGTCGCAGCGACCGCAGCCCTGAAGTCAGACTGACCGGGAGTTGTTCAAGTCTTGGCCAAGTGAACTTTCATCGAGCTTACTCTGGGGTAACAGCGGTAACTAGCCTATGACAGGCGCCTCGGAACTTGTAGTAGTGCCTGACGGGCGCCTCTATATGGCACCAGCCGCAGTACCGCGGATTCTGGGAGCAATTCCCGAGTCACTCTAATGAGGGCTTCCTCAGCATGACTCGCTACCAATGCTGACTACGAAGCTTGCGAGTCTCAGACGAGCGTAAACTTCCGAGCTAATGCGCGCGACGCAGCATGACACGCGCTCTTGTGTCGCGTGGCATAGGCGCTCAAAATAAGCCCGCTACGGGCTGACTAAGCCCGAAGGTGACTGAACAGAGGAGGCAGCAAGGCAATCGAGTTCCCGCCACCTTGTCTCCTCCCCTCATTCCCCGTTTACAATGTCGAAGCATCACCCCGGTTCGTCCACATACCGACGCGCTGCGTTGCGCGTACTTATTCTCTGTCGCCGCATACACAGATCTTATCATGTGCAGGCGACAGCCTGGCATCGGTACGTCTGCCTTTCGTTTCGTCTCCTTACAATGCTGACGCGCATCCTCCCGCAGCCATCGGCCGCCTGTGTGAAAAGTGCGACGGGAAATGGTGAGTACTCTTCTCATTGGGGTGCCCTGCATGTATGTATGCGTACTCATCCATCCCCGAAGCCCCGTATGCGACTCCTACGTGCGCCCCGAGACTCTTGTTCGCATTTGTGACGAGTGCAACTTCGGCACTTACGGAGGACGGTGCATCATCTGCGGGTCTCCCGGTGCGTTGTCTCTGCATTTATAGCCACATGCGTGGATCGTATTGACCCGTCCCCCTTCCGCCCTCGTCACCCGGCCTTAGGTATCTCTGACGCGTACTATTGTGCCGAGTGCACCAGGCTAGAAAAAGACCGCGACGGATGTCCGAAGATTGTGAACCTAGGAGCGAGCAGGACGGACTTGTTCTACGAGAGGCGGCGTTTAGGTGCGTCCAGCGAAGCCCCTGTGCGCTCGAACCGCGCGCTGACCAGGCATAAATACATACACATCCTTCAGGATTCAAGAAAGGCTAGCCGGGTGTTCGTCCCTTTCGCTTGTCGTGTATCATGCTCTGGCTGTCGCTCTGTACGTTACGTTTTAATACCAATATCTTGCTCGTTGTCCAACCCGTTCCACGTCCACGCCGCGACCTCCCAGTTTCGTTTCGTGGCTCGCGGTGCGTCGGGGCCCCGACGGATGGCTCAGCCTCGCAAGCCATCTGGTAACAGTTAGAGACGCGACCTCTGTGCCCGGTCGCGACTCGCCGCGCGGAGCTCCACTGGTACTGAGTTTGGCAGGATTGAATCTTATCGAGATCTGGCGCCCTCGAGAGTGAGTATTCGGGGCCGGGGTTTAACGGAACACTTTCCTCCCTGTTTTGCTATGCCTTCCCCTCATCGCCCACCCTTTTGGGTAGAGGTCTGCCAGTACTAGTGCCGTTCCTCGTGTTCGCGTTGATGCGTCGCCTGGGTGTCGGGCCCCTCTTCAATCTCGCGTTGCTGGCTGATTGGTGGTGCTCTTCGTGGGACATGGGGGTGTGTCAGAGACAAGGTGGAACAGGTGTGTCTATTCCTACATGAGCCCTTACAAGTCTCTGAGACGTTCTTCGCAGCCATTGGCCGTTTGTGAGCGACTGATGACGACGAATGGTTTATACGGTATTTTTCAATGCGCATCCGCAATTCCGACAACAGCGCAGCCAGCCGATCTCGGACTCGTCTGTGTGCCTCGAGCTTCTGGTCAGGTCGGAGTCATGTTTGCGATGAGTGTGCACGGGGAACTACCCTGGGGGGTGCGTCGTATGGGGAAGTCTCGGTGCGTTTCCTGCACGTTCTTGCTACTACGTGCTCGTCTCACATCTGTGTGTGATAGGCAAATCTGACACATACACCAGCTTGAGAGTGACCGAGGCGAGTAACCGAGGGTTGGTGATGCGGACCGGAGAGGAAAAGGCGAGTTCGTAGCTCAGTGGTGTGCGGAGTTCCGAGAGACCGTAGGTCCTTCGTGATTGGGAAACATGTGTATACGTCGTGCTCGGCCTTCAGGGAGAAGATCCTGCAATCGTCGGAGGGGAGTCGGAAAACGTGCTTGTCTCTGTAATAGGTAGCGGATACCATCACGGAATGTGGCGGAATGAACCGTGGACCACACTGGACGATGTTGCATCTCGAATGTTGCCTGTCGAGACTACCACTGTAAGGGAGGTGGTCCCCTGTAAATTAGAACTGTCAAGGAGGACGGCGGACGCTGTCATCTAGGGCGGGCGGCGCTGGGATGTTTCGAGGAAGCGTTCCAGATCGGGCTGTCGGCTGGCGTGCCGTGGAGTGCCGGCTCGGCCGTTACCGATGCAGGCGTTGGATATGGCGTCCGAATCGTCCGCACCGCCTTTGCTCCCCCGCTGCAGGGGTATGACCACCGCTGCGTCTTTCACTGCCTACTTCAAGGGCCCCATATTGGGCCCTCAAGGCACTTGCTGGGATAAAAGAATGACCTCTTGAGGAGACCGCCCGCGTTCGCGTTGTTCTGTCGGCCCCACAGCTCTCCCCCCACTCACAGTCTCCCACTTGGGGTCCGAGCGACAGCCACAGGCTCACAAAGGATATTTTCCACGCACCTACCTGCATGGAGACCGGCGGGATGTTCGCGCAGCTTCCGTGTATAATGGTCTTTGGAGCCGATGTCTCGTCTCCCACTTGTTTTCCTGCTCGACGGTGAGGCGGCACTGTGGGGGCGGGGCGCTTAGGCATGGGCTGGGAGCCTGTGGGCAGGAGGGTCCCGAGCCACCAACGGGGCGAGATCTGCTCGCTGAATGCAGAGATGGAACTCCGACAATCCGCGCGCGGACGTTCCTTCTCTTGCCTTGCATCTTACTCCCTCCCCCCATCCTCCCTGCCCTCCCATCACCCTCCCCTGCCGCCCCGCCGCCGACCTCTGAAATATCCTCGCGCGTGTGCCCCGAGACCGTCGCGGCTGCCAGGCGCTGCGCACGACCCAGCACAGCTTTTACGCCCAGGTTTCCCGCCCTCGTCCCTTCCGTCGTCCTCCCTCGAGCCGGCGCCGCCGCACACCCGGCGCTTGCATCACAGATCGTGTCGCCGACCCGCCCCCGTTTGCACCTCTTTCCACTACCGTCCCCTCCCCCCGCCCCTCCCTCCCTAATAATACCTCCGCTCCTCCCATCCACCTTAGGAGTCCCAACTCGTCTACTGTACTCATTTTCTGCGTACTGTAAATTCTTTGCGCCCTCCCGTAGCCTGTATCTCACAATTCGCGTGGAGCCACCTACTGTCTCGCATCTTATTCCTTCCCCACATCCATCCTCCCGTACCACCCCTTCCGCTCCCCCGCATCCGACACCCCAAATATTTCTGTGGCAGGCTTTCTAGGCGCTGCGCACGACTTGACTGGGCTTTCTTCGTCGAGATTTCCCGCCCTCTCCCCGGTCACCTTCGAGCTCCCCGGCGCCGCTGCACGCCCAGCGCTTGAATCAGAGATCGCGTCGCCGCCCCCCTTCTCCGGCTCTTTCCACTCCCCTCACCACCTCCCGCCGGCCGCCTTCTTCCCTCCCCATTTATTCCTCCGCGCCTCCCACCCACCTCAGGAGCCCCAGTGGGTCTAGTGTAGCCCCCTTCCGCCTACTGTAGATTTGTCCCGCTCGCTTCGGGCTTGTTCCTGACAAACCCCTACCCGTCCTCCCTTTTGCTGTCAACCGGCGCTTACGGATCCATGGAGACCCCGGAACCGTTCAAGATCATCCTCAAGAATGGCGATGAAGTCAAGGTCAACGGTAACGCCTCCCGCTTTTTTCTGTCGTCCGCCACCCCGCTAACGTCCAGCGCCTCTCCCGCAGACCATGTCTACTGCTCGCCTAGCTGGGGCGTCCGCGACGGCACCCCGTATTCAATCGCACGCATCATGGAGTTCCTGCCCGCACAAGGCACGCCGACGTTCGACAAGCACGGCCGACGCAACGAGCCCATCACGCGGGTCCGCCTCGCGTGGTACTACCGGCCGAGCGACGTCTCGGACCGTGCCGTCGCCGACTCGCGCCTCCTGCTCGCCGCGATCTACTCGGAGGTGTGCGAGCTGAGCCAGCTGCGCGCCCGCTGCTTCGTGCACCACCGCGACCGCATCTCGGACCTCGCCGGCTGGAAGAAGCGCCCGGACAGGTTCTACTTCACGCGCCTGTTCGACCCCTGGCTCAGGAAGGAGTTCGAGGTCATCCCCGTCGCCAGCGCCCGCAACGGTGCGTCTCGCCGCCTTCCCCGCGTGCCTGCCACTGCCAACGGGTGCTAGTGGCGTGCCGCGGGGTCTGAGCGGCACGCGGGTTTTTCGAGCTAGTGCTGACGCCCTGCTCGCCAACAGTGCCGAGCCATATTCGTGAAACCCTTGTCGAGCGGTACGAGTACATTGTCGCCGAGCGGGAGGTGGTCCCGTACCTGACGGACGACCTCCGTCTATGCGACACGTGCGAGAAATGGTGTCCTCCGTGCGTGCTTGTCTCTCGCGTGCGCCCGCGGGCACTTGGCTGATCTCATCGTTCTACCCCCTCCCGTCCTCTCCCCTCATCGCCTCTCCTCCGTTCCGTCCTCTGTCCCACCCGTGTTCGGCCCCATGCAGCGCCGACACCCTGAACTGCGACCGATGCAAGAAGTACTTCCACATGGAGTGCGTGACCCCTCCCATGCTGTCCAAGCCCGCACGCGGGTACGGCTGGACGTGCGCCCCCTGCTCGCGCGCGCACGAGGAGGAAGTCGAGGGCCACGACGTGCGGCACCACACCCCCGCCGCGAAGCCCAAGTCGAACGCGCCCGCGGCCCGCGGCAGGGGCCGCCCGCGCAAGGACAGGGTCCTCGCGGAGAAGGAGGAGAACGTGGAGATCAAGCACTTCAAGATGTGGCCCTTCCGGTACTTCGGGTGAGTTGCTCCCCCCCTCCCGCCCCCCTTCCTGCGCGCCCCCGTCCCCCGCGCGTTGAGTGTGGGTGGAGTGGGAGCGGAAACTGAAGCTGAAGCTGACGGCGCTGGCGGGTGCGCGCACGCAGGTTGTACACGTTTGCGGAAGACACCCTCGGTGCGTGTAGTTCCAGTAGTTCCGGATCCTGCGGCGTGGGGTGCGCGAGACGCTGCGGTTGCTAATCGAGGAAGGCAGACCCCGACGACCTCATCTTCCCACGGGCCGCGACGCGCGTCGGACCCAAATACCAGGCGACCGTCCCGCTCGCGCCCGGAACGGCTGACCGTCCGATAGGTATGCAGGTTGTCGTTGTCATCGCAAGTACTGCCCGTAGCTGACGAGCGCGCGTAGACATCGAAGAGCGCGGAGGGGACGACACGATCGAGGTGTTGAGCCTCGTCAACAAGATGGACCCAGGCGACGGTGCGTGAGAATCACGTCATCAGACAGCGGCGGTTGTTGACGTTTGTTTGGCGCGTTCTGCAGCGGAGTCATGTGAGCGCCCTTCCCCGATCCGGATCTGCGTCTCGTCGTGCGGTGCGCTAACCGGGAGGCTCTCTTCGCAGTCGAGAAGCAGAAGGGGATGCTCGCCCAGCAGGACAAGACGCTCAAGTGGCACGTCGACTGGCTGACGGAGGTCACGTTCCGGCTCACGGACGCGTGGCTCAAGCAGCGCGACTTTGCCACCGTCAGCATGAAGTTGCCGAATCGGCTGCAGAAGGTAAGTCCCGATTCCGCTCTCCCGCGGCGTGCCCGAGGAGGCACTAATACTGACGAATATGGCAGTTCAACAAGAACGAGACGCGGTATACGGACAAGAAGTGGGCGCCGGACGAGGTCGCCGCGTTCGAGGACGCGATCACTATGCACGGCGCCGAGCTCCGCGCCGTCCGCGAGGAGGTCAACACGCGCACGATGCCCGAGGTTGTCCGTTTTTACGGCCATTGGAAAAAGTCTGTCGCGCTTTTGGTTCGCTCTTCCCCTCGTTAGCTAACAACGGCGTCCTTATAGTGGGAAACTTGGCGAGGAGAACATCCGGATCCGCGCCGCACGCGCCAAAGGCATCGACGAGAAGGCCGTACAAGCCGCCACCGCCGCGCGCGAGGCGACGCCGGACGACGACGAGGGCTCTGTCGTCGTCGAGATGCGCCGCGGGCACCCGTCGTGCGGCGCGTGCCGCACACGCGAGTCCGAGACGTGGTGGAAGGCCCCCAAAGGGCTTGCGACGGCTGTGCTCTGTGATCAGTGCGGCCCTAGCTGGCGCAAGTACGCCGACCTTACCGTACGTCCTGTCCGGGAAGAACCCCCGCCGAAGGCGAAGGCGACTGCGAGCACTAGCGCCGCGGCGGGCGAGAAGCGCGAAGGCACGCCGATCACTGCGCCCGCGGCGAAGCGCGCGAAGGTGCGTCGGTCCCTGGGTCGGGCGACGATGGGTGAAAACACTGACTGATATCATGTTGATTTCGCGCACGCAGACGGCGTCGTCACAAGCGACCCCGCCGCCGCCGCCCGCGGTGCCGCAACTACGCTGCGTGGCGTGCACGCGCAATGGGCCGGTTGGCAAGGTCCTGCGGTGCAAACAGTGCCAGTTCCGCGTGCACGCAGAGGCGTGTGGCGCTACGCCGACGGCTGCGACTGCCAGTGACTCGTGGATATGCGATCTTTGCGAGAACGAGCAGACTCCGGAGGCGTCGTTGGTGCGTGTCATGCTTTCCTACATGGCCAGATGCTGACATGCAGGATGCGTGCCGTCGTAGATACCGGATTGTTTACTATGCCCCAGAATGCGACGCGACCCGAAGAAGAAACTGATCTACCCACCGCCAGACACGTACCTGCGCGCTTGCAAACCCACAGAAGGCCAGGCGTGGGTGCACGTGCTCTGCTCCGCGTTCATCCCCGAAATCACCTTCTCGGACGCGGCACGGCTCAAGCTCGTCGAGGGCATCAGCGCAATCCCGGCCCGGCGATGGCAGAACGTGAGTCTCGCCTACCGATATGGCTTTGCTGCTCTTGTACTCGTTGTTGACTTGCGGGTCGGTTTGGCTCTGCAGAACTGCGCGTTGTGTGACCGTCCGGATGGCGCGGTGATACAGTGTAGCGAGTGCCCGTCAGAGTTTCACGTTTCGTGCGCGTGGAAGGCGGGGCATCGGTTCGGGTTCGAGGTCCAGCCGCAGGTGCGTCCACGACTTTTCCTTGCTGTTCGTGTACGCTTACGAATGGGTTTGTGAGCAGAAGTCGCATCGACGCGACGGCGTGACGACGGTGGAGTTCAAGGGCACGTCGGGTGTCATGGTCCCCACGGTCCTTTGCAAGTCCCACGGGAATCGGCGCCACCTATTCGACATGTGCGAGACCACAGATTCCGGAGAGGTCCGTCTCAGCTCCGTTTCCACACGATCGTCATATTCATGCTCCCTTCCTTGCAGACCGCGCTCCAAGTGTACTGCAAGGCCTACAAGCAGGCGCCCATACACGAGACGCACGGCTTGCTTCGCAAGGCCATGCGGCTCGACAAGATCCTCGAGCAGAACGGCGCTGCGGCCATGGCTTCGAGCGCCCCCGGAACTCCCGGTACTCCCGGATCCGCCGCCCCGCTCGTCCCGGGGGCCCCCATCCTCTCCTCCACGCTCTCCCTCGACGGCGGGACCCCGCTCGCAGACATCAAGGGCGCCGCGAACGGCGCCGTCAACGGGCACGGCCCTGAACCGCCGGCGGAGCCCGAGCCGTACTGCTACCGCTGCCGGACGCAGTTCTCGCCCTTCTTCCACGAGGTCGGGCACGGCAACGGCGCGCTCGCGACGAACGGGGTCGCGACGAATGGCACTGCAAGCGTGGGCGCGGGTGCGGGCGTGCCGCGCTCGTGGCTCTGCCACAAGTGCTACACGGACACGCGCAAGGCGGCGAGCTTCCCGGTCATGATCGGCCTGGGGGCGTCATGCCCCCCTCCCCCCATATCGCTGTCGGGTGAACGGACTATATACATACATACATACATACACACGGACGACGCCTCAGGCGACCGCACGCACGCCGGGATGTAGAGTACTTGTAACTGCACGTCGACGATCGTCTTTGCTCATCTGGGCTTGTTGCGATTGGTTTGATTTGGAGTGATGGATATATCCGTCCGCTAGTCTGTCTGGTGTACGATTACAGGGGGAGCTATAGTATTGCGAAAGTATAGTGTCTCGCGGGAGTGAGTGTGGTCGTGGTCGAGAAAGTGAGGGGTAAGAGAGGGGGGTAAGGAAGGGTACATTGTCGGAGTCATGACGGGTGGGTGGGGGTGAGAACAAATACAGCTGATAGCAGATCCGATAACTGGGAGAGAGATGCAAGTGCTATATGTATATGGCCGGGGCGAATCGGCGGGGGCTACGCTTTGGTCCTCTTATAAAACAATATGTACGCTGGCTTCCCCTATCATCGCGCGTCAGCACTGGCGCGGAAGGTAGTGAGAGAGCGAGATACTTACTACAACATCCTTCGCGTCCGCTGGTGATACACGGCTGTCATCACAATACAGCCAACCTCCTCGTGAAGAAATAAACGCGGTATCTGAAAACAGAGTGAGTCAACCGAGGAACGAGAAGCAACCACTCGAAATACATACAATGGCCGGTGCTTAACGTCCCAAAGTGGTTCGTCACGGCATACAGGTCGTACCGGTATGGCGGGAGCTGGCAGCGCGGGTCGTCCGGCCCGTACTGCGTCCCGCCGGCGGTCGCCCCAGGCGGTAGCGGCGGGGGCATGAAGTTGGTGAGGTCGAGCCCGCGCAGCGGGAACTCGACACACGTCTCGATCTTGTCCGTGAAGAGGCCCTTGGCGGAGAAACGCTTGAGGTGGATGAGCAGCACGGGCGGCAGGCGCGAGAGCGAGAGCCGCTTCGTCGCCTTGCGCAGCGTCTTGCAGTGTGGGCAGTGCCTGCGTAGGGGGCATTGTGAGCTGCGGCGCACAGGCGGAGCAGGACTGGGAAGGAACGCACCATGCATCCGACTTCTCCATGACCTCCTCCTTTACGAACGCTTCGATGCATTGCTGCAGTGAGACTTTGGAAGAGCCGCGGCCAGTGGGAACCGGGAGCGTGAGGTACATGAACGTGTTGTACGTCGTTGAGGTCTGTCATACCCCGCGAAAGTTAGTCAATCTAGTCTATCGCTCTAGGAACGGAAAGCCGCCCGCCCAACGCGCAGCCCTACAAGCTGCGGCGCGCAGGACAACAAAGCGCAGACGAACGCACCTTGTGACACGTGAGGCACTCCATGCGATTCCGGTACTGGCCCTGGAAGATGTCGACGATGAGCGAATCATCGCGCATGCGGTACAGCTGCCACTCCTGCTCGCTCGCGACCTGCGTCGGGAGCCGTTCCAGTTCCGCCTCGCGCTCTGGGGTCACCTCGATTTGGGGCTTTGTGATCACGCGGTTGAGGTCCTCGTGCAGGCCGTCAAGCAGGAACGAGAGGAACTCTTGCGAGTCGTGTTGCTCCGTGCCCGAGAACTGCGGTGCGTAGCTGCATATTGATCTCTGAATGAACATTCTGACGTCAGCAACATCAACAACAAACCAAACAACCACCACTGGACGCACTCGGAACTGTACAGGGGACAGCGTCCCGCCCTCGCCCTGCCACATGTCCTTGAGGATGTTCGCATACGCGTTCGCGAGCTGACCCTTGGTACCCATCTTGTTCACCATGTTCACCGCCTTCATCCAGCTCCCGTCCGAGAAGAAGCGCGAGAAGGGCACGGTCGCGTTCAGGCACTGTACCGTCGCGTTCATGTAGCACGTGTTCCCGAGGTTCTTGAGCCCACTCGTGCCGATCTGGATGTCCGCCCAGTACGTGACCGCGTACTCGTGCTGGATCGTGGGAGGCTTCGGAGGCGGAGCGAACGAGCTCTTCGGCACGGGCCGAGAACGCACGTCCAAAGCGGAGGAGGCGGCCACGGGTGGAGGCCGAGGCATATGTCGCGGTTGGAGGTCCGGGTAGTCTATTGGAGGCCGGGTTGCAGCGAAGCCGTTCAAAGCTTCTTGCGACTGGTCGATGTACGTGCTACGTCTGCGCATCGGGGGGTTGATCGAGGCGAGGGGTGGGGTTGGTAAGCCGTTGACACCTGGTGAAGGAGACCCAAACGAGCCGGAAACTTGCGGGGAAATATGTCGGGAGATTTGAGGGTATTGGATTGGGGAGGGTGTGCCGTTCATGAGAGATAGCGACACGTGCTGTGTCATCATCTACATGCATATCGTCAATGTCATGACCGCTGAAATCATGCCGGTACTCACGTTCTCGGGTATCACCGGAGTCGAGGAATACGATACAGAGTTGGAGGTAGTGCGCGATATGGCAGGACGGGGTGCGCGTTTAGAAGCATCCATAGACGGAAGCATCCCAACGCTATCCGATCCCAGCCTCGGAGAACCCGGCTCGGGACTACGCATGTTCGCTTGGCTCGGTATCCACGGTCGGTGCGCATAAGGGTCGCCGGTCGGCTCTGTCCCGGCCCTCGAGCGCCCCATCGAGAGTCCGACCAACTCTGACGTCGGTATTGGTACGGACGGCGCCGGAGCGACCACAGACGCTGAGGTGGATGAGGAAGACTCAGCCGGAACGCGCATATGCCCTAGACCTAGTCCTCTCGCCTCGCCCGCAGGGGGTGTTCCGGGGGCGCTGTCGATGGACGAAGATCCGACGCCGTTCACGAGATTCGCGAGGACCCCGGGACGGCCAGGCGAAGAAGAGCCTGCGCGCGCGAGTTCAGCGTCGCCGTAGTCCCGCTTCCACGCTTGGAAGCCCCCAACGAGGACCATGGGCACGTTCTTGAGAAATTTGCGGAAGGACTGCTCGTAGATCGCCCGCGAGAGGCTGTGTAGGGGAGAGCCTTGGTCGCCGAGGGACTCGGAGGAATCATCATACATCGCGACGAGGTCGAACTTGTCGCGGTTCAAGAAGAGGGTGCATTCGTTCTGAGGGCTAATGCTGAGCGCGTCCTCTATGCTCTGCGCGGACACACTGCACACTTCGCTCAATCCGAGCCCAGGAAAATAATGCAGGAGACTCACTTGTCGCGCAAGAGTATAGACGGCTCTATGCACACCACTGCATCCGCCTTGATATGCTCCCGCTCGAACTCCTCCCGCGTCCGGACGTCCAACAGCAATACCTTGAAATTCTGCTTGTATTTCCATTCGTGCAAGGTCGTAGGAAAAAGGGTCTTGAATGGAAGCTCGGCCTTTTCGGTCGCAGGCGTCACAGGTGGGATGACGGGAGATCGTTGCACACTCGAACTCGCGGAGGATTGGAGAGAGAGGTTCGAGGGCTTACGCGGAACGGTGGGCGACATCGGTCCACGCATGGGCGAGCTGGGACGGCTCTGAAACGTGTCAATGGTGGGTGGAATGGGAGTACTCGACGGTCGAGGACCCATGTCCATGGGGAGAACGGGGAAGGGCTTGGGATGCACTAAAGGAGGAGCGCCGTTCGTGCGGAGGTCCGATATCGATGGTTTGCTAGAACGGGAACCAGTACTACTCGTACCGGTAACATTCGACGGGATCCTGAGAGCGTCCATCTCTTCTATCTCGTCAATCGAGGGGAAAGTCTGTGTGAAGTCTTGCAAGCTAAGCACAGACATCCGGGGCGATGAGGATGTGGACGAGGACGGAGAAGGCGGCCCGAAGCTGGAAGTGGGAACCAGCGCATGAGGGGACGGTGCCGAGGTCGTAGGTGAACCCAAGGATTGCGAGAAGGACAAGGGGATGGAGGTAGGAGGAGACAGTGCCTGCAGGGATAAAATGTTGGGTCGGGTGGTGGTTGGAGACGTTGGGGGAGAGAAGGCTGCTGTGACCGGGGACAACGGTATCTCACGGGACATGCGCTTGGTTGTTGAGACCGACATTCCTGCATTTTGAAGTGCGCGCATGCGGTCGACAATGCTTCCGCCGCCTGTCTTGACGATCGCACTGTCGGCCTCTTCCTCCGCGCTCGAAGACCTGGAAGACCCGCCTGAGTGGGCGCATATAGTGATCCGAGTGCGACACATACTGCGCGGCAGACTTCTCCATCTCGACCAGTTTAGCCTCCACCGCTTTCGTCCTCTCAACCAAATGTTTCCCATCGGTCTGGAGGATGTTACACCAATGTCGAGCAAAGGTGGCAAAGGACGCACCTGCTGAAACTCCATGAATTCCTTAAACAGCACGCCCTTCTTCCCTGGCTGCGTTTCCGCCTTCAGCTCCGCACTCTCAAAAACCATTTGAATAAGGGATGCCGCCTTGGTAAGAGAACTTAGAGCGGACTTGTAGTCGCTCTCGTTCTCCTGGGTTTGCGCGACCAGCATCTGGCTGCGGGCGGAGCGAAGGAGGCTGGTGGCCGACGCCCCACGAGCCTGATGTGCTGTCTCCTTCGCGCTGGCCTTGATATCGGCTATGGTGTCGCGGTGGTAGGAGGCTCCATTCTGCATTGCTGGAGGGAGGACGGGGTTGGGACGTGGGCCGATGCGCAGCGATTCGGGCAGGGAGACGTACCGGAATGAGACGGGAAAGTGGGGGTCGGCGGGGGTAAAACAGCGACGCCGGGCATGAACCCGCGAGAAGACAGAGGGAGAGAGAATAATAAGGATAGAGAGAGGAGGACGTACGAGTCGGAGGACAGAGGAGCATCCCGTCGTCGTCGCAGCGCGCACTCGCCTCCCGAGTGTCAGGCGCCGACGTAGCGCCGAGCGATTTTACGTAATGCTGTCGCACCGACTCCCGTAAGAATGTCTTCGACAGGCTTGGATTCTCCCAGTATCTTCCACCTCAGTCCTCGAATTCTGTTTCCCTGCTTGAGAATGTCAGGATAGCCGTCGACGTGTTTGCGTCGATAATATGCGCACTCGACGGTTCATGTCGTTGCAGCCGGTGGACCTGGACTCGGGAGACGTAACGAGAGGTATGTCATTGTTCGGCTTCTCAAACATGCGCATTGCGTCTCGCCCTCAAGCCCGTAGAGATGAGTCGATGGTTGCTAAACCACTCCTACATGATGTATTCGGCATGTACATCAGAAAGCGCTCTCGAACGAAGTCCGCGTGGAGAGATTACATCCTTTCATGTTTGTTCGGTTCCAGCCTGGCGTCAGCATTCAACGTTAGCAACGAAGGTGCTTAACAAGCACATCGCGTCCCAGACCGTGCGCCGCCGACGCTGGTCGTCGTCGAGGCGCGGACGCGTTGGACGAGTTACCGAGAACGGAAGTGCGGCGTGTGCCGGTCAGCAAGGAGAACATCTGACTCGGCGGCGATGTCCATCTTCGTGTTCTGAGTTCCCCCGGTCCCTGCAGCCCCCAATTCCACTAACGTCAATAGGTGGCCCGTTCACCGTCGCGCGATTCGTAACAAATAATCACCCCTTCCTTCTCGCGTCCCATCTGGCCTGTCTAGGATGCGGCGTCCACATCCGATCCTCGACCTCAGAGCGCCATCACAGCCGATACTTGCCTGATACGGAGATTCAGATGACACCCTCGCCCAGACAAGCTCCGAGTGTATGGTCGGTTCCTCGTTGACTATATAAGTGCCCTCCTGAGCCCTCTTCTACTCTATCTCATCTTCGCCCCCTTGGCTCTCCTGTACTCAGCTCTCCACGTCGTCACCCCTGTAATGCCCAAGGAATCCAACGTCGATGTGCTCATAATCGGCGCTGGCCCCGCCGGAGTCATGTGCGCCAACGCGCTCGCAATGGCAGGCGTGAACGTTCGGATCATAGACAAGAGGTCGGTCGGCGCAGAATGAACAGCTATCGCATCCTCTTACAAGCTCGCAGGCCCAAGAAGATCGCAGCTGGACAGGCTGACGGCATCCAGCCACGAACGATTGAGGTCTTCCAGGTCAGTCTATCACACAGGGGTCCGCAGGTCGATGTTTGCACGCTCACGCCGATGGATAGAGTTATGGTCTCGGAGAGCGGCTGATCAGAGAGGGGAACCAAATGCACATGGCGGTAAGCGCTCTCCGGCTTCGAACATATACAAATCGCTCATCCGCATTACAGGCGTTCTACAATCCCAGCCCATCCGGGGGGATCGAGGTGCGTTCGGCTCTGTCCTTCAGGCCACCCCGTGTCGAGCTAAAACATCCACAGCGGACCAGTCGTGCGCCAGATGTCACCGCGCCCACAGCACGCTATCCCTTCGAGGTGCGTTAAACGCTCCGCCCCATCGAAAGACCGGTCCACTAACTCGGCGCTTTCCAGATTACCCTCCACCAAGGCGCTATTGAGGCAATATTCCTCGACTCTATGCGCGCGCACGGCGTGGAGGTCGAGCGTCCGATAGTGTCGACAGCCATCGAACTCTCCACATCCGAAGATGAACTGATGGACCCGAACGCGCGTCCAGTCAAGGTGTGCAGCGCCCGACGGGAACAAGTCGGTGATTGAACGTGCTAAACTGAGGCTGCTTCTAGGTCACACTACAACACCTCGAGCCGCCAGCGGGCGGGGACGATACAGAAATCGTGCATGCGAAGTTCGTGCTGGGGGCTGACGGTGAGTATACGAAATTTGAGGTGTGTTTGTCGAGTCACTCACCAATGCTTAGGCGCGCACTCGTGGGTGCGGAAGGAAATGGGAATCACTCTCGACGGCGAACAGACAGGTGACGATTTCCGTTCGCGGAGTGCGAGCTGTGCGCTAACAAAGTTTGACGGGGTAGACTATATCTGGGGCGTCGTCGACATAGTCCCCGACACCGACTTCCCCGATATTCGCTGTAAATGCGCCGTCCACTCAAACAACGGCTCCTGCATGATCATCCCGCGCGAAGGCGACAAGATCCGACTGTACATCCAGATCTCTGGTCACGACGTCTTGGACTCGGAGACCGGGCGTGTTGACAAGAGCAGATTCGGGCCCGAGAAGATCCTTGAAGTTGCGAAGAAGTCCTTCCACCCTTTCTCAATACAGCCTTCGGGCGAGATTGATTGGTGGACGCTCTATCTCAGTATGTTGTGTCGTGATGACGTCATACCTACACTGTGACTGACCTCGGCTCAGTTGGACAGCGGGTGGCGACCAGATTTTCAGTGCACGAGCGAGTGTTCATTGCTGGAGATGCGTGTCACACACATTCACCCAAAGCCGGTACGCGCCATTCCAGTAGCTCCCGGGAAATTGGTGCACAAGGTTTGACGCGTGCACAGGTCAGGGCATGAACGCCAGTATGAACGACACCCATAACCTAGGTCAGTTCTAAAAGAGGCTCCAGTTCGTTCTCGCACCTGACCCATGCAAAAATAGCATGGAAGCTTGCCCACGTCCTCCGCGGATGGGCGGACATGTCTCTCCTGAAGACGGTGCGGCGTCACGTCAGACGTGTCATTCCCCCCTTTCTGACGTTTATTGTGATTGTTAGTATGAGTTTGAACGCAGGAAATACGCCCAGGATCTCATCAACTTCGATAAAAAGTTCTCCAAGCTCTTCTCTGGCAAGCCGCGTACCGAGGAAAACCAAGACGGCGTCAGCCACGAAGAGTTTCTCGAGTGTGTAGCTCTTCTGCCGATTACCAAATGCGTGAAGACGCTCACGCTCGTGATCCCCCGTTCCACGCACAGAGCTTTCCAGACATTCGGCCTCTTCACCTCCGGCATCGGCGTGCACTACGAGCCCTCCGCGCTCTCCGCACCCCAGCACCAGACCGCCGCATCGAAGCTCATTATCGGGGAGCGCCTCATCCCACACACCTTCGTCCGCGCCGCGGACGGCCGCCCGTACGAGCTGCAAGACCTCCTTCCCTCCGACACGCGCTTCAAGATCCTCGTCTTCGCGGGTAACACCGCCGACCCCGCGCAGGCCGCGCGCGTACAGGCGCTCGCGGAGGCGATGGGCGCCCCCGGGTCGTTCTTGAGCAAGTTCGGGCGGGGAGAGATGGGGAGGGTGTTCGACGTGCTCTCGATCAGCTCGGCGAAGAAGGCGGAGGTCAACTATATCGGTATGCGTTCGCGATGTCTGCGATATTGAGGAAAGCGCGCTGATTTTTCGCTCGCGGGCGTCGCCAGACCTGCCGCCGCTCTTCCGCTCACATTGGTCCAAGTGAGTACTGGCTACGCTCGGTATCTTGCGCAGGAATTGTTTCAGCGCTGACCTGCACGCTGACAGGGTCCTCCTCGACGACACAGACATGTACGGCCGCGTGGGTGGCGGCGGATACGAGGCGTACGGGATCGACCCGCAGAGGGGGGCGATTGTCGTCGTCCGCCCGGATGGCTACGTCGGCATCGTCTCACTGTATGAGCAACTGGCGGATGTGGACGCTTACTTTGCTGGATTCATGCGCGCATAAGGGAGTGGAAGGGACAGTGGAAAGGACAGTTATACTGGCGCGTAATGTCTGATATGTTTACAAACCGTCTATGTACACTATCACGAGCCTCGCTGATTCGTTTGGAGGGAGGATGGATCGGGTAATACCGAGACGCAAAAATGGATACAGGAACAAGAATATCGTGGTAAAGAACGGCAAGCATTCTCGTACCGGAAGGTGAGACAGACCAAAGCTGACTTCAACGCCAAATGATGATTCTATATCATAGGGACGAATTTTGAGGTTATCCCTTCTTGATCCCTTCGGCCAATGTGCCGATCGTTAGGATCGAATGTCGTCGTCACCATCGCTGTCACCCGCAATCTCTGGAAAATGATCCGAATATCAGACAACGGCCAACACGCCATAATTCGAGACGAACAGTGCCGTCGCACCGTTCAGCCACTCACATTCATACAACTCCGCCGCCCGGCACCGTATCAGCCACGTCTATGGCAGCCGCACTTGGGGCTAGAATATGCTAAATCTCAGGCGCCGCCTGTCGGAAAGGAGTTCCATGAACTACTTAAGTGCCATGCTTGAACGGAGTGCTTCTGTAATGATCCTCCACAACGGCAGTACTGCTGAAAGGAACAGGAAGGCGAGATGAATTGCGAGTCGTAGGAGCTCTCACGGGGATGCGCCGACAGGATTCTTTGGAATTCGAAGAACTTGATAGATAGGAGTCGAGATACACGGTGACGTAGTAGGCGACCGGCGTCTGGACCAGGCTTGGCTCTTCCGAGTCCATCCACGCAATTTAAAGTACTCAACATTCAACCTGCAACCACTCTCTCGCCTACACCAGATCCGTGAGTGCGCGCCGCTCAACTTCATGTTACATATTGTCCGTGCTGTGCTTGGCCCCCAACGAGCAGCTGTAATCCGTATATGTAGAAGCCGGACAAGGCTCCCAGGCGTGTTGAGGTTTTTGCGCACGATTGTCCAGCCGGGCCCCGGACCCCAGAGACCGGCCGAGCGCCCCCGCAGCGGCTGCTTCTAGCTCGCACCAGTGGACATGCTCACTCAATTGACGAACCTATGACGACTAGGCTGGGATCGCGACTATAACTACTCTGGGATTATTTCTCAATGAACGACTTGCGCTAACGGCTTACCGCACACCTCCACCTTAATCCCTTATCCTCGTCCCTCAGGCTCCGGTGAGCTGAGCTCTGACATCCTATCCATCTCTGGCAGCAGTACCCACAAGACGACGTGACCATGTCCAAGCGGAAAGTTGAAGAATCTGTAGTGGGGCTCGAAAAACACGTCCGGGTCCAATGGGGGACGCGGACGACAGCGTTCGAAGATGCAGGCAGCGGCGTAGAGGTGAGCTTCCCATTGATCTACCACTCCCACCCGCACGGCTCAGCGTTCAGACGCCCCCGCGGACCCCCCCTTTGTCGACAGGCTATCCTTGAGAAGGCGTGCAGGCATTTCCGTCTGGGAAGCTCGGTTGAGGATTACTTCCTCGAGGGCACGTTTGGGGGTCACAAACTCGAGCTCTCTGACGACCTCCTGGCGAAGTTGCAAGACTGGGCGGCCGTGTCTCTCGTGAAACATCCGAACGGTGACGCACGTAGTGTCAGCGATCGCGAAGGCAGCTCGTCGGGGAACGCGGCTCCTCAACCTCAAGGTTCGACGTGGGGTGTTGAAGCCGCAACGGAGTGGGAGGGAGTAGTGTATGTGGTACTGTATGTCGTTTCATTCATGCAGCTTATGAACTGTTGGGACTAATGCTTGCCCACAGGCTCAGTAGCGGCAAGACGCTGTCTATCCCGACGTCGTCTACAGACACAATCGACGCTCTCAAGGCCAAAATCGAACAAAAGGAGGGCATTCGCGCATACCGACAAACACTCGCCGCCAGCGGAAGAGAGTTGGAAGGAGATCGCACCCTCTCGTCCTACAAGATCGCGGATCGCAGTGTCATCAAGCTCACTGTTGGAATGCCTGTCGGTGGAGGCCCCAGTCTCTGGCGAACATTTTGAATCCGGTCCACCCGCCTCGGTACCTCCTCCTCCCCCTCGTCCAGCTCTTTTCTCTGCGCTCGAAGCTCTCCTGCACGTGAGATAAATCGCTAACTTGCCCATTCCCACATTTCCGCAACTAATCTTACAACCTTTGATGCTAGCATGTATTCGTACTGATTTATGCACTTGCTTTCTCCACGGCTTCCGCCATCACCCCCAAAGTCGGGAATACAAACATCGCCTCGTCGCCCATCATATTCTCCGGCTTACCCGAGACCGCTCCCTCCCTGTTGATCCACGCCGTCGCAATACCCCTCGCCTTCGCCGGCCGAATATCATGGAAGACGCTCTGGGCGGTCATGAGCACGCCCTCTTGCTCGATCCCAAAGTCCTCCTTGAGGCGCCTCAGCGCAAAGTCGAGCATCTCCGGGGCGGGCTTGTACGCCCCCACCTCCTCCGCGGTGTACACCCCGTCGAACGCGAACCCCCCGGGCCCTTCCATGTGCGCGCGCGTCTTGGCGATCGTCGCGCGGTCGATGTTGGAGAGGATGATGAGCTTGTAGTGCTGAGAGAGTGTGTGGAGCGCGGCGACTGTGTCGGGGAAGGGCGGCCAGGTCTCGACGCTCTGCGCGAAGGCGCGCGCTGCGGCGGTCACGCTGGGCTCGTCGCCCGCGCCCGCACCCGCACCACCGCCGGCGCTGGACTCGGCTGAGGGGGGCTCGCGGGCGGCGGCGGCGGGTGGCTCCTTGTTCTGGAGGCGGGCATCGAGGGTCATGTAGACGCGGGCGAGGAGATCAGGGTAGAGCATGGACGGGAACTGGGCTTGGAGGTCGTGCTCGACGGAGCCGAACGCGCTGATGACGGCGGCACGGTCGGCAGGCTTTCCGCTGTGCTTGAAGAGGGGCGCGAGGGAGGTGTAGATGCCCGTCTCCCAATCCTGGGGGGGCAAGTCAGGACATCGGTCGAGGGTCGTAGAGAATGTGAGACCCACAATGAGGGTACCGTAGCAGTCAAAGACGAGGGCTTTGTACTTGGTGAGCGTCGAAGGATCTGTGGAGGCCATCGCAGGGTGATTGTCGTCAAGTAACAGTTGGAGTTTCGTTCCCTTGTAGTGCTAGTGCTAGAACAGCAAGTTGGACATATATCTCCAGCGACAGAGAGGGCTGACTCGAAAGACCACCTCTCGGCCGCGAAGCAACGCAGAAAATACGTCATACATAAGCCGTACTCGGAATAAGAAGCGCATTCATCGACCCCGCAGCGCCGAAGGGTGTACACTGCGCAGGTCTCCTGAGCTCATCGTGGTCCGTCACGAGCTCCGCGCGAGGCGTTATCTCCATCTACACCGTTCATCTTGCCGAGCTTGCCTCGTGTTCCCGTTCAGGTCCTCCGTCGATCCTCCCAGGCTGTTTTCCGACGCCGTCAAAACACCATCAAGTCTTCCACGGCTCACCTCTTCGTCGGCGCTCGTCTTTCGCTCTTCCACGTCCAACATGGGCTCATTTCCAGCTCATCCCAATCTCCATTCGCGTGCTCACATCCAAGGTCAAGGGGACAAGTAATGGCCCCCGTTATCCCCCACTTTGGGTGTAGATACACCAACAGGGCCCCGAGGAGCGCCTCTGCCTATCTCTACCGCATATAAGGAATACGATAGATAGTACTGCAAAAGTGAGTCACTCGCAACCCTCTTCTTCATTTCCCCCCGCCATCCGCCGCCTCGGCCCTAGAAACTACCCTACACTGCCGTGCTAACGTGCGCACGGCTTCCCGCAGGCTTCCGTCCGCGAGCCTTGGATCAGCTGCCTTATAAACAAACGCCCCGTTCCTCCCCTCTTCCACCTCACCTGATCGCATTCTCCGACCATGGCCTCGACAGCTAACGGCAACGCCAAACTTGGTGATATCCCCTCGGGGATCTTGCATCGCACATCCACGCGCCCGCCTATCGCGACCTCGGCCCAAGGCATCTACGTCGAGCTCGAGGATGGTAAGAAGATCATCGACGCGGTCGGCGGTGCCGCCGTCGCGTGCATCGGTAACGGCCATCCCGAGGTGGTGAAGGCGATTAAGGATCAGGTTGACAAGATGTCTTGTGAGTACATATCTATGTCTTCATTCACGCCGGGGTCGTATCGCGCGCATATATTCCATGAAAGCCGCGAGTTTCGTGTCGAATGGCAAGGTTCATACTGGATTATCTCCGCGAAGCTAGATTACAGCGGATAGGATAAGGTTAGGCTCCACCAGATGTCCTGAAAAGTCCATCCATCTATGCATTCGCGTCCTTTGATTATTGTGATCGACGTCACAGCTCGTGTGCAATTTGCTAATTTCAGTCACCAGATGTATACAACATGCAGTTGTCGAACGAGCCCGCAGAGGAGCTTGCGCACCAGCTCATCAAATCCAGTGACGGCGCATTCTCGCTCGTCGGCTTCGTCTCCGGAGGTACGCCCACTCGTTCTTACACCCCGAATCCTTCTAAATCTATCGCATCTCCATGCAGGCTCCGAGGCGATGGAGGGTGTGATCAAGACCGCTCGTCAATACTGGTTCGAGCTCGGGGAGACGCAGCGGACCAAGTTCATCGCGCGTCAGCTCTCATTCCACGGCAACACCGTCGCAACCCTGTCGCTCGCGCACCACCCTACTCGTCGCGTCCCGTACGCGCCGCTCCTCGACAGCGAGCATTTCCACCACGTCTCGCCTGCGTATGCGGCGCGTTTCCAGCGCGAGGGCGAAACGGAGGAAGAGTACGTCGAGCGTCTCCGGAAGGAGCTGGACGATAAGTTCCAGGAGCTGGGTCCGGATACCGTCATCGGCTGTGAGTGACCCTTTGGACCTGACTATATGCGCAGTTTTTGACCCCTGAACATCACCCAGTCGTGTGCGAGACTGTTGTCGGTGCGACAACCGGTGTCGTCCCCCCGCCCAAGGGCTACCTCAAAGCCATGAAGTCCGTATGTGACAAGTACGGCGCGCTGTTCATCCTCGACGAAGTCATGAGCGGCATGGGCCGTACGTCTCTTCTCCCCCCCTCCTCTCCCGCCTCTCGCTAAACCCTCGTCATAGGCCTCGGCACCCTGCACGGCTGGCAAACCCACGGCCCCGACTCCCCCCCAGACCTGCAAGCCGTCGCCAAAGGCCTCGGGGGCGGGTACGCCTCCATCGGCGCCGTCCTCCTCTCCGCGCGCGTCGCCGGCCCGCTCACCTCCGCCGGCGGCTGGAAGCACGGGCACACCTACCAGGCGCACCCGCTCGCGTGCGCCGCGGCGCTCGCGGTGCAGCGCGTCGTCGCGGGGGAGAAGCTCCTCGAGCGCGTGCGCGCGTGGGGGCCGCGGATGGGGGAGAAGCTCAGGGAGAGGCTGCAAGGCCCGAACGCGAAGGCGAGGGCGTATACGTTTGACGTGCGTGGGTCGGGGGCGTGGTGGGGGGTTGAGTTTGATTTTGAAGGGAGGGAGACGGAGGCGGTTAAGAAGGGGTATGAGGGGAAGACGTTTGCGCTTGACGTGCAGGCGCGCGCGTTGGAGAATGGGCTGATTATTATGGGCTTCACGGGTGGGGCAAGCACGGATGGGAAGAAGGGGAACCATTGTATGCTCTCGCCGGCGTACAACGTTACGGATGAGGAGGTGGAGAGGATCGTGGATGTGTTTGTCAAGAGTGTGGAGGAGGTTTTGGAGGCGAATGGGTTGTAGGGTTGGGAATTGTGGACGGCTAGAAGATCTCTGCGAATGTACGTTGAATATACGGCCACTTCTCTCGTGTTGTGACAACAGATACAAAACGCTCTCGACTTGTGCCTCGATGCTCTCTTCCTCGACCCACATGACCGTGGTGCGCACGGGATCTGGTCTCGAGCCCCCATCATCCGACATTCTACCAACCGACGTACCGCATCGCGGGACTTTTCACCCAAGGTCGGACGACCCGTCGTCGCAGTCACTTCCAAACACATGGATGCCGCAAATCTTTTTATTCCTGCTGTGCGTGCCGTCTGAGAGCTCTGGAACACTGGACTGCTGATCCACCTATACACGACAGAGCCCGACGACCCGACGAATTCCCCTCTCCGAGCCGATCCCGCACCCATACCCGTACCCGTCTGTTCAGCTTTCAGGGCGCCGTACCTGTACACACAAAAACATCAGCCCCCAACCCGCGAAGAGAGCCCGACTACCCAGCGTCCAGCTCGCACCAAAGACGCAGACGACTGACCTTGGTTGCCGCACCCAACGGACGGCCAGAGCCCAGCGGACTCGCCCTTGATGCACGCGCCGTTCCAGAGCGCGCCGCCGTCCGAGCCGGACCACTGGCTGCACGGGACCTCGGTGAACGAGCCCGTGAGCGCGCCGTGGCCCGAGGGGAAGAAGACTGCGGCGCCGCCCGTGTCTTCGCAGATGTCGAAGCTGTGGTATCCGGGGAAAAAGGGAGGGAAATGCGTGTCAGCGACTCAACACCATGTACACCCGAGCGCCGGGTGGACTGTGTGGGGAGATGGACGGTAAGGGGGTACGCACTGAACCGGAGCCCCATGCTGGTTCGTCGGGTTGCTCTGTGTCATGCCGCACCACTCCTGGTTGCCCGCCACGGGGCAGAGGTCGGTGACCTTGACGACGATCGTCTGCCCGAACGGGCCCGAGTACGAGGGCGAGTACGGGTCCGCGTCGCCCGTGAGCGCGAAGCAGCGCCCGCAGGCGTCCCCGGGGCCGCTCCCGGGCGCGGACCCGAAGGTGAGCTGGGATATGGCGGCGGAGTAGCCGGACGCGGAGATGCCGCAGGCTGAGGATGGAGAAAGGTGTAAGCGGACTCGGTGAATGAATTCGTTGGGTAGAAGGGATGGCACGCACCTGGCTGGGAGCAGCCCGAGTAGTGCGTGAAGGACGCCTTGCCAGATGCGGGCTGAACGTAGCCACCTGTGGCGCGCTTGTCAGCGACGGTGAAGCAGCTAACGAGTGTCGCGATGCCGGCAAGTTGGACGATGGAAGTGAGAATGCGCGTCATTTCTGGTTCAATGGGGACCGGGTGAGTGTCGCAATACTCACAGACCGGTGACGCGCAACGTCTTTATATATGTGCCCTCGGAGCAAAGAGTCGACAGCGATGAAGCTCGGTGGGGTAGAGCTGCGCCGGCGCGGCAACGGTAGGAAGGCATTTCACCGAGCCGGCGGAGGGCGCATCATTGTCGGGAGAGGGTTAGACGTCGGGAGGTGCTGCGTGACCTCGCGTTACGAGCACAAACACGGAATCTGACGGGAAAAAGGACGTCAGGTTGGAGGCACATTGGGGATGGGCGGAGAAATGCACCCGAAGATATCCTGGGCTGGATACGATGGTGTGAGCCTGGGCCTCAAGGTGGAGTCGACGAGAACTGGAAATAGACATACAGGCTGAAAGCCCCCGAGGGGCACTCACCGTCGGCGGGTCTTCTTTCGCGGTGAGAATTGCATGCCCAAAACATGATGCGCTGGCTTCAATAGCGGGCAGCTTTCCTTTACGACAACCGGTCTCTCAGCTCTCACACAGAGACAAACAGGTTCGGAGGGGCTGGTATCCGGGGACGGTCGCGAATAAACGCTGGTCCGACAAGTTGAGGTTCGCTGAACGACGTCAGTGATTGCACTGCGGCAATGCTACTTCAGGACACAAGAATGTGAGAAACGCAGTACAGAGTCGGGGAACCTGACGGGCCTCATGTTACACAGAGAATAGCTTCCATGAAGAAAAGAGTCCGTGTTGTAAAGCGCGAAGTAGAATACATCAAAACGCAACCAGGGCCGTCCACTATGCTGAGTACTCTAGCTTGGCTGTTAAGAGTGAATTAGAACGCCATTCAATGAACCGTCACAGGGATCACTTACTCTCATGCTTCTTCGCCTCACCGACTTTCCGAGCCGCCTTGGTGAGATCCTCTTGGATGATATATTCACTGAAACACCAGTCAGGACGTTTACATGTTGACAGAAGTTCGGCCTTACCGGTCATCGCGGATCGCAAACATGCCTGCCTCCGTCACGACGTTCCGTAGGTCGGCACCGTTGAAGCCATCCGAGAGCTTGACAATCGCCTCGTAGTCAATATCACCGTGCTTGTTGACGGGTTGGGAGTGGATCTTCAGAATCTCGAGGCGGGCCTGCTCGTTCGGGAGTGGGATCTCAATCTTCCTGTCAAGACGACCAGGACGAAGGAGCGCGGGGTCAAGGGTATCAGGTCGGTTGGTTGCCATGATCAGCTTTGTCCGCCCTAGCGAATCGAAGCCGTCCATCTGGTTGAGGAGCTACGTGCACTGGCGTTAGTACATGTGGGACAGAAATGGAAAGGATGAAGGCGTACCTCCATGAGTGTCCGCTGGATTTCACGATCCGCACTCGTACCCTCGGAGAACCGGCGACCACCGATAGCGTCGATCTCGTCCATGAAAATGACGCAAGGTTCGTGTTCTCGCGCATACCCGAACATCTCGCGCACCACACGTGCGGACTCTCCAATGTACTTGTCGACGATCGCACTGGACACGACCTTGAGGAAGTTGGTGTTCAGTGTCGCAGCAACTGCACGTGCGAGGAGGGTCTTGCCCGTTCCTGGAGGGCCATAGAGGAGGACACCTTTCGGTGGCTTGATGCCAACCCGAAGGAAAAGTTCAGGGTTGAGGAGAGGAAGCTCAATAACCTACAAAGTGCAACGGGTTCAGGTCGAGAGACACTGGTAAAGACACTACGGCATACGCACCTCGCGGAGTTCCCGAACCTGCTCGCCAAGACCACCGATACCGGCAAAGCTCGCACCTCCGGGGTCTTCCAAGCTCATCTTGTACACCATTGGATCGACTTCGCGGGGGAGAATACGCATGATTGTGAGGGTAGTCATGTCGAGAGAGACGCGAGTGCCCATCTTGAGCTTTGCCACCGGAAGAGTCGGCCTATACGAGACAACATAACGTGGCCCTGAGGATGCTTTGACGATAACTGGAACCTGACGTGAGCACAGCGTCGCGACAAATAGGAAGATGAAGACGTACATCGTTCGTCGTCTAATTGCTTCATGACTTCGCCAATGATCTGACCAACCGACTGTACGGCTTTGATGTCATCCTCGGTCTTCTCGAAGTCCTTCTCTAAATCCTTGAGCGAGAAACGCACTGGGAAAATTAGAGACTCAGCACACCGGCTCTAGGTTACCAATAGTGAATGCGCACAGTTCTTGAGATTTTGACTACTAGTCTCATGCTGGCGCATTTTCTATAATAACAGGCGTGAATGGGGTAACATCACAAGACAAGGCGTTTGTGCGCACCTCTCTGTATCCCTTTAGTGCATCTTGTCGCCGTTGGTCCATCGTGTGCGCAGAGGACGATGCTTGTGTTGAGTTCATTGTGCTCCACGAAGGCTGATAGGGAGGATGTGGGAGGTTACTGGAGGTGGGCACTCGCAGACGCAGTGTAATGCGACGCGCGTCCGAGTCGGACGCGCAACCGACGCGTAAGCTCGCTGCTCATCTCGCGACGCGTCGTGATCTGTAACACCTGCTGATCATATTGCCTTGTTTGAAACTTTGGAGGTGGCCTGATGGTCTAGTAGTATGATTCCTTCTTAGGGTTCGCTCATTCGAAGGGCAATGTCCGATTTGGAGGAGGTCCTGGGTTCGACTCCCAGTTAGGCCCCTTTTTTCTCATTTTCCTCCATCAGTAGAGCGTTCGGAGATGTCGTAGAAATATTTTCCCTATTTTGTCTGATTTACTTTCTAACATTTATGACGACGGGAAGTTACAATGGCTCGAATCGTGGGGAAATCTCTGTTGCAGGTTGCTGTCATCTGTTCGGTTCCCCGCGATGTCACGCCCACTGATCGGCGCATTAAGACGCTTCGTCGCATAAAGAGCGATCGTGTAGACACAATGTATTTAGATACACAGCAGGATCACCAGTAGTCCGGTGCCCGGTAGTCAACAACCTCAACCTTGCCCCTCTTCTTTCTCTCCGCCTCCCACCGCTCGACCCACTTCGTCATCTTGCCCCGCGACGCTTCACTCCCGACATTGACCGTCGCGATCATCCGTCCCCAATCGAACGACAGTGCGAAACAGGTGAGCTCGAAGAACGAGCTGTGCTCCGAGTACGGTACGCCGTACACCTGCAGTGCGGCGGACGAGTTGCGCATCGGCTGCATGTTTGCCTGCGTGAACGTGCGGCTCTGCGAGCGTGATATCACGGTCGCGATCGCTGGGAGCGTGTCCGCGCCCTTTGGTGCGGTGAAGCTGCGAGTACCACAAAATGAGAACTCCGCCGGATGTTATGAGAAAGGCGTGAGACGTACGTCCATCCTGTTGGCCGGAAACCGATAGCCTTCTTGTAGTATCCATCCCAGCGCTCCATGTACGACTTGAGTCTGTCGGTAGCAATGACGGCAAGAGGAACGACGTGCACTCCGGCGGCCTTGGGGTCCGTCGTGAGCATGGCGTGCAACTCGGGGTCAGACTCGCAGCGCAGGATCGCGGCCTTTCGCGAGTCGCAGTAGACCTTCGTATCGAGTGCCTTTGCAATGGCTGAGGGAGAATGAGATAGACACGCAAGAGCAGCGACAGAATTTGTCTCACCTTTGACAATGCGCTCCTTCCCGATCGAGTACGTACTGTATGGAGCTGTCAATACATTCGCATACGTGTCCAAAAACGCGACGCACCCGACCACGACTAATATCCTTTCGGACGACGTGATTGCCTTCTCTTTCCCTTTATCGGGCTTCTCCACACGGGTAAACCACCCAACCATCGTGCTGCGCTTTGTCTGTTGGGGCTCCTGTTCATCCGGTGTACCGCATCCGACGAGGCGTTTGGCCAACTCCGCGCATGCAGAAATAACCTGTGGTTGTGGCGGGAAGCAGTACTGCATGCACACATTAAGTGTTCACTCGCAAACACGCTCGTTGAGGACTTACTTTCGGGTCGAGATACGTCGTGTCGAGGTAGACATGGTCGATACGCTTTCCCTTGACAGAAGGATGAAGAACGTGCTGGGGACAAGCCCGGAAGTCGCCGCAGTGTAGGTATCTGAACACCTTGGCTGAGCCGACATACTGGGACTTGTAAGCGCTATCCCCGGCGTTGACAGTCTGCTTTCCTTCGAACAGGAACAGACAAGAGCCCGGACCTGACTTATATGTCAGGCATGTAGTATCCACCCATTGCGTTGTACGCACAGTGGTTGGCCTCAATCAGAGTCACCTGGACGCCTCCGGTATTGGGGATCGTGGTGGCGACATCCATCGGTAGTGGGTGCACCCACTTCGGATCCACACCCAGCATGTGCTTAATGAGATTGGCGGTGCCTTCTGAGCAGTAAATGGGCCCATTGTCCCACTTCGCCGACAGATTCGTGTAGTGGTCGGAATGCGCGTGCCTGCAGCAGATATTAACTCCAGACTACGTTCACTAGGTAATCCACCTACGTGAGGAAGTACGCCGTGACGTTCGGTATCGTGCCGTATCGGAACGCATCGACCGCGATGGGCATGCCCTGCATGACCTTGTAGAACGGAGCCTTGCGCCGTCCACCGTTGGCCTTGGTCGGCCGGAAGTTCCTATCCTCGACAGCAGAAGCTTCCTTCCAAGCGTCGTTCTCTTTGTGGGAGGTCATGAGTTTTGAGAACACGCTGTTCCCAGGTTCCTGCTTAACATCGACCTCAGGGGAGTCGGAAGACGCAGGGGAGGAGAGTAGAGGTATGGGTAGCGACGATAACGGGACAAGGGGCTTCTTGCTCGAGGATGAGGCCGGTGTCGAAGGTGGCTTGACCTCTGGAAGAGCATTGAGACACTGGTCCACATGATTGTGGACCTCCTATAGCGAATGTTGGACAGCGAATACAACTACAAATCAAAGGGGCGTACCATGGAGCTCATTCCCTCTAGCTGTCTCTCACATATGGGACAGGTCTCTACCGGCTGTTCCTGTTTCACGCCACTGGCATCGTCGTCCAACGTGAGATCGATGTCAACCGACTGTTCGTCGATGGCGTCCTCCGCCGTAGGTTCGTCCTCAATCAAGTTCATCTCGTCGTCGCCCATGTCCCAATCTCCTTCCCCAAGGAGAGCTTCCGACGTCCCTGCATCGTCCAACCCTTCCACGAATGCAGGAGGAAGACCGTTTTGGAGAACATCATGGGAACATTCCGCGGGGACAGGTGGCATAGATGAGAAAGAATCGACGCTCGGCTTTTGCTCATCTTGCGTTAGGAGCATAGACGGACAGCCGAAAGAAGAGGGCTCCCTCCCGTTGCCAGATATTGTAGATGACGACGGCACCAGTAGTTCAGAAGGCAGTCCAAACACACTCTCACACGATTCTTGCTCGCTCTTAACGTTGGGGCCTTCAGTGGTACAGTTAGAATGAAGTCCCGGAGTGAAAGAGGGAATAGACGCACTGAGGTCCCTAAGAACTGGGCTCTCGGATCGACCTTCATTTCCACTGGATAGTTGAAGCTCATTCTCCAGAGGGATCTCGGCTTTAGGTTGCAGGGGCTTCGGCGCCGGACGAACTGAGGACACTTCCACGATGTCGTCGTCGTCGGACGAATCAATGACAATAACGTCGTCCGTAGATTCGTGTTTGACTCTGGACACACTACGAGCTGAAGGAGCCGTCTTCGTCTTCGCTTTCTTGAGCTCCCGGTGCGTTGAGTCATTGGAGACCTTCCCCTTGCCAAAGAAATCTAGCAATGTTGAGGGCTGAGACGCTGTCTCCTTGCGCTTCTTTGGGTTGGCCATGTATTGATCAAGCCGGCAGCACCGAAAAGTAAGATAATGCAGTTTAGCAGATTAAGACGTCGCGGAGGATTAAAGTACAAGCATGTTGGATGGGATGATACGCGACGTGGGGTAGTGGTGACTGGAGAACAAGACCGAGGGGTCCACAGTTTCCTGATCTGACACGGCCTCACATGACCGCGATGCTGACTATAAAACTTCACACCAAGGCATTATATTTCGATGGCGTGCACCCGCTGTGCCAAGTGAGGAACACAAGCACTATAGGGACAACGCAAGCAGAGCATCAAGCGCAGAGTGTCAAGAAGACTACTCGCCTCCCCGACGTCTCCAAAAACCGAGCCTCGTCGTTGCTTCACCAGCATTGCTCGCAGGCGAATCCGATATTGATACAACCATGCATGCGAAGATTTTTGGGTGCGTACTAGTGGCATACAGACAGGCGCATAGGCATGCGTGGGTAGGTGGTGAGCGTAGACATAGCAGCGATACGATACAGACCCAACGTCTATTGCTCGGCAGCACGCTGTCTCCTCCGGACGTCACGCTCCTCAGCAATAGTGAGCTTGATACCCTTGCCCTTCGGCAGGGATACCCAGGCCTTGGTGCCCTCCCCGATGACGAAGATGTTGGAAATGCTGGTGTCGATATCAGTCAGAATGCTCAGACCGACAACATGCGTCACTCACCGGGTAGCAAAAGTGCGTTCAAGGGAGTCCTTGACGTGAACGATGTCGAAGCCACCAACGTGCTTCTCACGGTGCGTGATCACACCGCAACGACCCCTGTTACGGCCACCGGTGATGAACGCGAGGTTGCCAGTGTCGAACTTGACAAAGTCGGTGATCTTGCCCTGCTCAAGGTCGAAGCGAACGGTGTCGTTGACCTTGATGAGGGGATCGGGGTAACGAATGGTGCGGCCGTCGTGGGTGACGATGTGGGGGACGCCCTTGCTGCCAATGGCGACCTTGCGGACCTTGAGGAGCTTGTAGGAAGCCTCCTCAGGCGTGATGCGGTGGATGGTGAAACGGCCCTTGACGTCGTAAAGGAGACGGAAGTGCTCGCCAGACTTCTCGATCGAGATGACATCTATGGCCCGAGATTCAGACTTTGCAATGAAAGTATACAAAAACACTGCACTCACCCATGAAGCCCGCGGGGAAGGTAGGGTCGGTCCTGACCTTGGCGTCGACCTTGATCAGGCGCTGCATGACAATCGACAGAACCTCCTTGCCGGTCAAAGCATACTTGAGGCGATTGCGGAGGAAGATGGTGAGGGGGAGGGATTCACGGAGCTTGTGGGGACCGGGGGAAGGGCGGGGGGCCTACGAACGTCCATCCTTGCATTTAGGTACAGTTTGCGCATGAAAATGAGGGGAAACGCACGTAGGTGCCGCTGAGCTTGTCCAGCATCCATGAGGACGGCGCAGCGAGACGCTTCAAGTGCTTTTTGGGTCCACGGGCCTAGAGGGAGGAGATGAGCTGTTGCACGGAAGACGGGGAGGTAGCCAGGGTCGTCCGTCGAGACGTCGGTGTGAGCTTCATCCAGAAACCAAGAGCAACATCCACCCCTCTACCGTGCCAAATGCAACCATCCCTCCTCGCCATCTTCAAGGACGACCCTGACCACCAACAGCAGCATACTCACCATGATGAATGTCTTGCGGTCTTGACGTTGGCGGCGGCGACGGCCTCGATTGCTGGTGCAGGCGTTCCAAAACTCGGATAGCGTTCAGCTCGCCGGGCACAGCCGAAGCGCCATCAATCGGAGTGTGAAACGGGCGCTAGAGTACAGGCGTCTATGTGCGCGACTTGTCGTCACCGGCTCCGGTATTAGCTCTATTGATTCGGACTATCCACCACCTCACTCTCCTTGCACATGGCACGGCGCAAGAGACAGTTCCTCGACGACGAAGACTCCGACTCTTCCCCTGTATCCGACGTTGACGAGCCCCAATTTGATGATAACGACCCCGACGCACGCGCAGAACGCGAACTCTTCGAGAACCCCTACCAGCGGAAGCGTAGGCGCAAGAACGGGAAAGAGGACGCGATATATGGCGTCTTTGGTAGTGATGACGACGAAGAAGATCCCAGAGTGGAGAGGCGGCGAGCGAAAACTCGGGCGAAGGCACCTGCGTTCGTTTCGTCAAGTACGAAGGTGACCCTGGACGAGGACGTCACCATGGAGGACAACAATGAATCGTCGGAGCATGACGAGGAGGTCAATGGCACAGCGTCGGATGCCTCCGACTCGGAACCTTCCAAACCGCCGTCCCCCAGAGTCCGAGAGGAGGAGGAGGAAGAGGAGGAGGAACGGCCGCGGTTCGGTGGTCTTGGACTCGGGGCGGGCAAAGGTGGCATCGGCTCTTCCAAGGCGGGCATTGGCTCAGCGTCCACCTCTTCATTTGGAAGGGGCGGTATCGGAAGCTCGTCCGCGTCCATAGCCTCTGCCTTCACGAAAGCCGGCAGCAGTAGCTCCGCCACCGCTGGTTTCACCAAGGGTGGCATCGGATCGTCGCGTCTTGCGGAACCAGCACCTCCTGCACCCTCCACATCCGCTTCACCCTCTCCCGGCCCCGTCTCTGCGGAAGACTTCCCGACTGCATTCGGTGCAGCTCGCCCACAACGCTCCTTCCTCCGCAATGAGGACAGCAATTCCAGCACACCGCGCTCCACAACGCCTCTCAACGCGGCCGAGCGCGCGCATTTCAGCAAGATCTCGGGCACCTTCGGCGCGCGGGTGCTCGAAAAGATGGGCTGGCAGGCTGGCTTGGGGTTGGGCACGACGGGCGAGGGTATCGTGACCCCGGTGGAGAGCAAGCTGCGTCCGAAAGGTATGGGTCTCGCATTTAAGGGCTTTAGAGAGAAGACCGAGCAGTCCAAGGCCGAGGCACGCCGGCGCGGCGAGGTCGTCAGCGACGACGAGGAAGAGTCGAAGGTGGCAGCGCGTAAAGCCCGGAAGGCCGCGAAGGCGCAGGAGACCCGCACGGAGGCGTGGAAGAAGCCCAAGAAGACCAAGACTCGCGTCGAGCACAAGACTTACGAGGAGATCATTGCGGAGGCGGGGCCAGAAACCACCCAAGCTGGCGTTGGGCCCATTATCGATGCTACAGGAGCTACGGTGCGTCTCGCGTCGCTTGCATTGTGTGCGATGGGACTCAACCCTTTGATGCAGTTGCGGGAGGTTTCCTCGTTAGCAGATGTTTCTATAGCGTCGTGGACGCCTAGCACCGACCCTATGCGGCTTCCGGAGATTCGACATAATCTGCGGCTCATCACAGAGTCATGTCGGACCGACCTCGATGGGTTGGCAAAGGAGGCCCGCGCTCTCGAGGAAAGGAAGAAGTGGATACGCGCAGAGGACGCGAGGTTACGCAAGCAGGTGGACGATGAGGCCGAACGTGAGTTATCCGTACCTTCTTCAGAGTAAGAGTGTGAGACTAAGACGTATCCAGTCATCGCCCGCATGCAGCAAATGCACGTCGTCGTGGAAGAGATCAGCACTCAAGCGCGGGAAGCTGCATCAACATATGAGGCTTCTCTCGAACCTTTCTCTCCCGGATTCGACAAGCTTCTCGGTCAACATGCCAGGGAGTTCGACAGGTATCGCTTGGACGAAGTCGTTGTAGCGGCTATTGCCCCTGTGGTATGTCTTTCGTGTTCAATTGCAACTCTAGTGATGTTTCTGACCCTCATCTGACAGCTTCGGAGGATGCTCACACAATGGCAGCCCTTGGAAGACCCTACCGCTTTCACGCCGAACTTCCGTGCTTGGCGACGCGCACTAAAGATGGCAGCACCGACTGAGAAGCCGCAGAACCAAGTTCAGGTCTATGGCAGCAGTACTGTCGTCTCTGCCGTTGTAGTCGAGTACGTAGTCCATTGCTGTTGTTCCTTCCTGTCAGGTTCTGATAGGTTCGATTGCAGAGAGAAGCCTATGACGCCGTACGAGAGCCTCCTCTGGAATACGTGGCTGCCTCGTGTACGATCTGCGTTAAATAACGACTGGTCGCCAGAGGATCCCCAGTCCGCCGTACGACTTTACGAAGCATGGTCATCGTTCCTTCCTCCCTTCGTCCGGGACAACTTCTTCGACCAACTTGTGCTTCCGAAGGTTCATAAGGCCGTTAGTGACTGGAACCCACGCAAGAGCAAGGTCCCGTTGCAAAGCATTGTTTTCCCATGGTTACCGCACGTCGGGCTGCGGTTGGAGGACGTTCTCGGAGACGCTCGGCGCAAAATCAAGAGCGTACTCCGCGCCTGGTCAACCTCCGATACGATTCCAGAGGATTTGGGGGTTTGGAGAGACGTGAGTCACATTCTGACTCGAGCCAACGATGTGCCGCCTATCAATATATGGTTATACTAACATCATGTGCCAGGTTTTCGACGTCGGCGATTGGGATACGATGCTGCTCAAATATGTCGTGCCCAAGCTCGGATCACGGCTTCGGGAGGACTTCCGTGTCAACCCGCGCCAACAAGACATGCAGCCTCTGGAAGACGTGCTCGCCTGGGAGAAGCTGCTCCGTTCGTCGATCCTGTCGCAGATCATCGAAAAGGAATTCTTCCCGAAATGGCTCGACGTGCTGTACATCTGGCTCATTCAGCCAAGCGCAAGCTTCGAGGAAGTTTCCCGATGGTACTCGTTCTGGAAGGGGTCGTTCTCGGAGGCGCTGCAAGCGACACCGGGCGTCTCGCACGGGTTCACGCGCGGCCTGCAGCTGATGAACAAGGCGTTGGAGCTCGGACCCAACGCCCCAACGCAGCTCCCCCGGCCCGATCACAGCACGCCGCTGGCGACCGTTACGCCCGGGGCCAAGCCGAAGGCAAAGCCCGTACCGGTACGGGTGCAGGAGATTACGTTTCGGTCGATTGTGGAGGAGTACGCCTCGTCGCACAACCTGCTCTTCGTCCCAACAGGCAAAGCACACGAGAAGTCGCGGATGCCGCTGTATCGGGTATCGCCCAGCGCGGACGGGAAGGGAGGTGTACTGGTGTACATTCAAGACGACGCTGTGTGGGCGGCGTCGGACGGCGGGGATTACCGCGCGATCACGCTAGAGGACATGGTGCTAAGGGCGACGAAGTAGGAGGCCCGCGATGGGTGGCTATAGTACTGTACCCCGAGATCGCTTTGGAGGACTGTCGTTTGTAGCAGTAGATCGGAGTAGGAACCGCGAAAGAGCCGGATAAAGCGAGGAGGAAACAAAAGGCGATGCCGGGCGGCCGCTGAGTAATGGAGATTCAAGCGGCGCCGGAACGCAGGCCTGGCACGGAAAAGGACGTGCGGCAATAGAGCACGGCTGCACCGTTGACCACATCTTGCCCCACTCTTTCGATAGCCTACTCGCAGGGGATCGATGGCTTGCTGCATGCACTAAATGGACTCTACCCAACCCCAAGCAGCGACTAGTAGCAGCAGTCTCATTCCCGCGCACACCGACGAGCCATCTCAGCCAGGATCCTCCGAGCCCAAGGTTCTGCGCACGAGCGCACGAGTCCAGGCAGCGAAGCAGAAGGAGAAACACAACCAGCGTACTCACACCGACTCGCCTACCCCCGCCAAGTCCTCATCCACCAAGCGCACGCGCGACAACAAAGGCAAGGGGCGAGAAGTAGCTGACGAAGCCCGAGCAGCCAAGCGGTGAGTACGGAAGTACATATGCTTACCTCCGGGGCTCATGCTTCTCGCTGCAGCACTCGCCGTTCGACCCTCCCCACCACCGCACCCCTCACCATCAACGAGCCCCCCAAGGACGCCAAAGGAAAGAAGCGCGCCGCCCCAGAAGACAACTCCGAAGACGAGGAGACCGCCGCCACATCCTCTGCTACCAAGAAGCTCCGGCGTGCCACTAGTGCTTACTCGCTCAGACCCAGGACAGACCAGCAGGCAGGATCGGACATGACCAGGAAGACCAGGTATGTGGTCGCAGCATATAACGCCTCCGTATGGTTCACTTATCGCCTCCTCTTTTCCTACCATAGAACATCTTCAGGAAAGGGCAAGGTAGCTGCAAAGAGCAAAGCGATGATGTCTGCAACGAGCTCGTCCCGTGCAGGCGACGAGGACGTGGACATGGTCGATGCGGAATGTGCTCGTGATGAGAGTAGCCCTCAAGGAGAGGGGCACGACGAGGAAGATCACCACGACGACCTCCTCGACGAGGGTGGCGGTGGAGACGAGGATGATGAAGACGACGAAGCCGACCGTGACCTCGCCGCAACACTCGGCGCTCTCGGTAACGAGCCGTCTGCTATGTCCATCTTCGGCGACTATCGACAACTCGGATCCTATATGATGGGCATCTCTGGGAGGCTGAAGACGATGTTGACCAACATCAAGCCGACCGCAGACCCCACCACTCGTCTCGTGACCCTCCAGGAGCTCAGCGAGCTGTTGAGCATCAGCACGGAGGACACTTTGGCCGGTTCATTCCAAGTTGAAGCTTTCATTCGTGAGCTCGTCAGAATCCTCGGTGGTACTGGGAATGACGAGGATGAGGGAGACGATGAAGATTCTGCTGAGCAGGATGAGGATGCTGCATTGGCGGCGGCACTTGCCATGAGTACGGATGGCGGCAGTGCATATCAAGGAGATGAGAACCTTGAAGCGCAGGTTCTTGCCTGCAGGTGTCTCGCGAACTTGATGGAAGCCCTCCCCGGCGTGGCGCACACTGTTGTGTACCACGGCGCGATCCCCGTCCTCTGCAGCAAACTCATTGAGATCTCTTACATCGATTTGGCTGAACAGACCTTGAGTGTATGTTCTTCGCGTTCTCCTTTCCCCTGCATCTCTTATGCTCATTTGTACTTTAGACCTTGGAGAAGATATCTGAAGAGTTCCCTAGTTCTATCGTCCGTGAAAACGGCCTTGCGGCCCTTCTGAACTACCTCGACTTTTTCTCTATCGCCGTTCAGAGAACCGCTCTTCAAGCCGCCTCCAACTGCTGTCGGAACGTCTCCATAGAGCATTTCCCCATGATTCGTGGCGTCTGGCCTATCATTCGCAACTGTCTCGGGTACTCGGACCAGCGACTGGTCGAGTACGCCTGCCTTTGCGTCATCCGCATCGTCGACTCCTACTACCGCTCCTCCCCCGACAACCTCGAACAGCTCGTCGACGCTGATCTCATTCATGCAATCAACATGCTCCTTCTTCCTGCAGGCGGTTCACCCCTCATCGCTCCGAGTACCTTCACTTTGCTCCTTCGGGCGCTCGCAACTTCTGCACGCATCAGCCCCAACATCACGCTCGTCTTGCTCGAGGCGGGTATCGTCGACACGTTGTACCAGATCCTGACTGGTGTGCTGCCGCCCCAGTCGGATGGGGTCGACGAACAGGGTGACGCTGCGGGCGGCCAGGGCCTGGGTGGTGGTCTGGCAGACATGACGGTCATGGAGAATCTCGCGCACCGTCCGAAGGACCAAGTCGAGGAGGCTCTGAGCCTTGTTTCGGAGCTGATGCCGCCCTTGCCAAAGGGTACGTCGATTCTTGATGGTACTTTCTGTCTGTATGCTCATACCGTTTTACAGACGGCGTTTTCGACCACAAGGCGTACACTGAGAAGGCGCTCAACAAGATGACGAAGGCAAAGGCGAAAGCGGACCGGGCTGCCGCGCGTCAAGCCGCTGCTCAGGCGGCGGCGTCAACTTCGGCGACCGGCGCGTCAGAATCTGCAACTGTCCCCGCAACTGAGGAGGCCCCAGGACCGTCGACATCCGACGCGGTAATGTCCGACATTCACTCAGTCCAGGAGGCAGAGGAGGCGCTGCCACAGCTCCAGAAGGAGTCGCCGGCGTTGGACCGCACAGACCTTCTGCGTTCTAAGCCCGAAGTCGTTGGGCGGTACCTCCATCTGATGGTCCCCATCCTTGTGGACGTCTATGCGGCTAGTGTGATCACTCCTGTGCGCATCAAGACGCTCAATGGCTTGCTCAAAGCGGTCAGCTTCTTGGATGGCGAGGAGCTTAAGCGTGTGTTTACGGTGCGTCAATGGTTGATGGAGTCGAAAGTATACATGGTGTTGACTTTGTCCTCAGTTCGTGCCGGTCGCGAGTTTCGCATCGTCTATTCTGTCGTCAAGAGACCACCCGACGCTAGTGATCGGAGCTCTGCAGCTCGTGGAGTTGCTGCTTGCGAAGGTCCCCGCCGAGTACAAGCCCGTCTTCCGTCGCGAGGGCGTCTTCCACGAAATCGAAGCGCTGGCTGCGCGCACCATTACCTCGCTGAGGTCCAAGGACAAAGACAAGAACGCAGACAAGGACATCTCAGAAGCCCCTTCACCCGCCGACACAGGCGTCCCCACCTCCGTCACTGTGCCAATCTCCGTTATCACCTCCATTCCCGGCTACAAGAAACTCTCGTCGCTCTCCATGGAGCCCGATGACGCCATCACCCTTCGCGCCCGCGTCCTGCGGTTCAAGTATCTGACAACCGGCGACGCCGCGGGCTCTGACGACGTGTTCGCCACCCTCCGCCGCCTCGTGGAACGGATCACCGATCCGAATGCGTCAGAGAAGGACCTCACTGGTGCCCTGGGCGAGCTGTCGGCGCTCTTCGGCTCACAGCACTCCTCCGTTTCGAGCTTTGAGCTGTTGCAAAGCGGAGTCATTGACGGCTTGCTGCAGTTCTTTGCGGATACGGAGCGTTCTGGTAAGTCAATTGTCGAAATTTCTTTCTTGAATTCGGTCCTAACAGTGGCTCTCTCAGTCCCCCTTTCACGCCGCCAGGAGCTGTTCTTCAATGCCTTCACTTCAAGGAAATCGAAGGGTTCTGGAGGTCAGACACCGTTCGCGGTGTTTGTCAAGAAGCTGCAAGAGAGCTTGACGAGGATGGAGTCGTTCGAAGTGATCAGCGTCGCTCAGAGTGCGGACGGTGAGTGTTTGACTTGTCGTAGGCTCCGATTTTAACTAACTGGCGCTCCAGACTCCAAGCGCAGCTCACCATCGCTTCTGGCGCGGCAACTGCGTCTCCGACTCGTCGCTGCCGAGGACTCGGACATCCCTAGGAACCTCAACAACATCGTCGTCTCCATTCATGCTATCGCCACCTTCCAAGCCCTCCACGACTATCTCCGCCCCCGCGTATCAGGACTCCTGTCAAGCACATCCAGGTTCACTGGCATGCTCGCTGCCCTCGCTGCGTCCGGGCTCGCCCCGCCATCGTCCCGCTTTGGTCTCCCTGAACTGCCACTACCATCGAAGGCAGAGAGCAGCGCTGCCGCCTCGGCTAGCGGTGCTGCAGTCAGCCGGCGGAGGAGCTTGCGTCTCAGCGCCAAGAAGGGTTCCGGTTCCGGTTCCGGAAGCTCCGCCGAAGGCGCCGAGGCATCCGCTTCCGCCCCTGCACCCGCCGAGGGATCTATGGCTGCCCCGTCTGATCTCGCAGAGGGTGATTCAGCAGCCGCATCTGCCGTTGAGCCTGCACCTAGCGAGACGGTCGTGAACGATGACGAGTTCACTGCGGATTTCACCGACGATGAGGTTGATGTTGACGCTGAGGTGAGTCGGATTGTCGCTTGTCCAATCTACAGCGGCAGGTCTCAGATCTACTACTCCAGGTGATTGACGAGGATGATGATCCGGACAACTCCATCGCTGACAAGACCATTAACGTGTCCGTTGGAGAAGGTATGGTGTTTATTAGGCGAAGAGCAGGATCTCGGCTGATTCTGTTACAGACGCCAAGGTTGAAGCACAGACGCCGGACGGCACCCACGTTCCAACACCAGGCTCGACCAAAGCACCCCCGTCAAGTTCCGCAACACCTCGAACGTCGACGCCAAAGACATCGTATGCTGCGGCGCTCAAGACGAAGCCGAGCGACTGGCATCTGGAGTTCTACATGGACGACCATAAGCTCCCGCTGGATCTCACAATCTATGGCGCAATCCACCAGCACGAGATGCGCAAACACAAGGCGTCAGGCTCGCCTTTCATGCCCAGTATGATCTGGCAGGGCGTGTACAGCATCAAGTTCAAGAAGGTTCCCGGGCCTCTCCCGTCGACTGAGGGCGAGTTCTCTGCGTCTCAGATTCTGGATAGAGTACTGACGTATGGTATAGCGCGTGGAGACGACATTGGCGCCCGGAGCCGCTCCCCAAGCCCCTCGCTGTCCTCCCTTCCTGACGATGTGCCGCATGCCAAGATCCTGCGCGTTCTAAGGGTTCTACACAAGCTTAACACTCAGGAGAGCGAACGGGTGACACCTACAACAGCGAAGCGCATCTTGGCGGAGTCCGCCTTCGTGAACAACAAGCTGACGGCCAAGTTGACGCGTCAACTGGAGGAACCCATGATAGTAGCCAGGTGAGTTTGATCACTGGGCAGGCACGTACCGTATCTGAATGTTTGCTTTAGCTCGTGTCTCCCCGATTGGGCCCTCGATCTCCCTCAACATTTCCCTTTCCTCTTCCCATTCGCAACCCGCTACAATTTCCTCCAATCGACCTCGTTTGGCTACGCCCGCCTCATCCTCAAGTGGCAGAGCCAGCAACAGAGTCGCGGACAGGACAGTTCCCGGCGCGACGACAGCGTGGGTTTCCTTGGTCGTCTGCAGCGCCAGAAAGTCCGAATTTCGCGCAAGCACATCCTAGAGTCAGCTGTCAAGGTGTTCGAGCTGTATGGGTCGTCATCGTCGATCCTTGAGGTCGAGTACTTCGAAGAAGTCGGCACCGGACTTGGGCCAACGCTTGAATTCTACTCTCTTGTGTCCAAGGAATTTGCGAGGCGAGATCTCAAGATCTGGCGAGACGCGGACCTGACGATGCCAGGAGCTCATGTTCATCACCCTCTGGGCTTGTTCCCTGCACCCATCAGCCCAGACGATATTGCGAAAGATGGTGTCCAGTAAGTCAGCAAATTTCTATTGGCATTCGGGTTCACTGAGCTCTCTTGCAGGAAGCGAACACATATCATCCGCGTGATCGGCCAGTTCGTTGCGAAGGCGATGCTGGATTCGAGGATCATCGACTTGACGTTCAACAAGATCTTCTTGAAGTTGACGCTTGGAGAAAGTGTCCCCCTCACTGTTGATTCCCTCAAGGTCAGTTCTACGTCTTCCTCCATCTCTTGCTGTTGATGCTAACCGGATCCCAGCGTGTCGATCCGGAGTTGGCGGCGTCATTGTCCAAGATTCAGTCTTTGGCTACTACGAAGGGTCAAAATGAGAAGGTATGTGTACTATCAGGCTCTGTGATTGCATCACGTGTTAAAGTCATACCCTTAGCTGCGTCGCAAGCTGGCTGCTCTCGAGAATGTCGAGAATGTTGAAAACGTCGAGGAGGTTAATATTGAGGATCTAGGACTTGACTTCACGGTTCCAGGCTACGACATTGAGCTGAAGGTATGCTATGTGTCCATCACCTCTAATGTACCTACTCACTGCGGTCACTCAGCCCGGCGGTCGCGATATCGCCGTGACTGCGGAGAATGTGGACGAGTACGTGCGTGAAGTCATCGATGCCATCATTGGGAAGGGCGCCCAGGCCCAAGCCCTGGCATTCCGGGAAGGCTTCTCCAAGGTCTTCCCCATCTCCGACTTGCAGGCGTTCACGTGTGATGAATTGGCCATGCTATTCGGGAACGCTGATGAGGATTGGAGTGTCGAGAGTACGTCCCTACATACTCTGGGCCATGTGCTATAATGCTGACAATTATTTGTGATAGCGCTGAGTGAGACCTTGAAGGCCGATCACGGCTTTAATGTGGAGAGTCGCGCCATTCGTGACCTCATCGAGATCATGGCGGCGTACGATGCTCCCACTCGCCGAAGCTACCTTCAGTTCATCACGGGTAGCCCGAAGTTGCCCATTGGAGGTATGCGTCAGGACCATTTCCTAGTCTGACGTTTGATGCTGATGTCTTCCCTCTCAGGCTTCAAGGGTCTCAACCCACCGCTCACCGTTGTACGCAAGCCCCACGAAGCTCCGTTGACGGCAGACGATTACTTGCCCAGTGTGATGACCTGCGTCAACTACCTCAAGCTGCCCGAGTATTCCACGAAGTCCGTCATGTTGGAGAAATTGTCGATCGCAATGCGGGAAGGCGTGGGCAGTTTCCATCTGTCGTAAGTTGCGAGGAAGAAGGAAGAACCCTCGTCGGAGTGCCGAGATTGGGTCCCCGTCGTCCGTCACCCTGTAGTATCACCACCATCACCGTACCGTCCATCGTCTACATCCATCTGTGCTTTTATCGTCATGTCCAGTAGATTGCATTTCTTTCCACGTTATATTTAGGACACTGATTTCTCCTTCTCGTCTGATAACATCGCGGCTCCGCGGCGTTGTCGGGCTCTTTCTGTGCCAGCGCGCAAGCCCAAGTCGAACGCCACACTTAGTCTAACCCCCCGTCACGCAAAGCTGCTGCAACTACAGCATGCTGAACGGCGATATATTCGAGGTAAGTTTTCGTGTGTAATTGTGCAAGTGTCCCTGACATATCACTCCCCAGCTTTTGTCTCCTCTATCTATACCCTGCACCGCATGTGTCCCATATACAGCCAGCCCCATATCAAGTAGCCTGCGCCGCGTGGAAGCACCCGCTCATATACGCTGAACACGATCGGAAATGTATAGCTTGCCAAGCGATATAGACCAGCCTTCCGCTCACAATTCGGTCCCGGAAGACCGCAGTGCTTCCTCGTGTCATTCATATCTAACACATCTGTGGTACGGGTGTGGTCCCCGCAACCTTATTCTGAGATACCTCTTGGGGCTAACCTCCCATATCCCTAAGAATAAGCGCGCGTTCGTGTTGTCCTCTCGTCAAAACCCCTAGGAAAGCCACATAACTGCGCGTCTGGCACGAGCTCGGGTGCGATCAGGGTTCTACACGTGACTGCAAATGTACGACATTCGGTCACTCATACGCCGAGCATCTCACTGAAGATTAATGTTTGGCAATGCACTCAATCCTGGGCGAAGTAAGGCGGTCCTCTTCGTTACGTGAATCTGACTCTTGATTATCTTTCTCTTCCTTGGAATTTATCCCGCTTTAATTACCGCCGGAGAACGCAACATATGTCCGTACCAATTCGCACTCCGTCCAGGGAGCACCCTACTCCACCAAGCACACTCGGTCCGATTAAGGGTCTCGTCGTGTACGTTGTTCAAATGTTACGCAGGTCAGCAGATTCAGCGAAAGTATAAGAACTATGCGACCCTCCACAAGTGCCCAACATCAGTGTCAACCCCAATCCTCCTCACCTCGTAACTGACACTCATGGAGAACGACCTCGCAGAAACGATTGCTCAGGATGTACTCTAGTGAGATCAGCACCTCTACGTGTCCCACATTGGCATGAAGTAGATTGCTGATTTCTTGTCTGACAGTCTCGTCGACAACTACTGTGCTGTCGTCGGAATAGGTGAGTTCCAGTCACAGATTCACAACATAAGCCTTCGACTCACCCCACACTACCTCACTAGTGATTCTTGTTTATGACTTCATCATCACATTTGATAGAGAGGTCAATTGCTTTTGGACCAAACGTTTCATTGGCCCCACAGTACTTTTCCTGGCGAACAAGTACATCAGCCTAACGAACCATCTCTACGACATCTCCCTCTTCGTCCCTACCTACGTTTCGGACGAGGTACGTACTAGCATCGTTGCACAGAAACTGTACTTACAATCATCTACAGACGTAAGCGCAAGCCCTTCCGGGAACATATCTGCGGTGTGCGGTGGCTGACCTGAGGCTCTCGGTCTTCGTTCCAGTTGCAACCGTCTCGTGAAAGCATTTTCTTCTATAGATCACCTCCAGTATGTCCCATGGGCAGGTGAGTTTCTCTTTTGTCAACAATATATGCATTCTATCTACTAACGCTGGACGTAGCATTCGCGGGGATGAGGGCACTAGCACTCGCGGAATCCAAGTGGATCTGTGCTTTGGTGACGTCACTTTCTCTTGTCCCCATGGTGGGCGACTTCGTAGGAGATTCATACCCGTCGACTTGAGACAATGCACTTAATCGTACCCCCAGACCTTCTCATACTATGGCGTTAACAGTCCGACTGGGGACTGCGGGATGGACACAAACTTCACCGGTCCGCGCTCTGTAAAGCAAGTCTCCGCCTCACAATCACTCTTCAAGATTTTGTTCTAATCTCCTACTTCAGATGTCTATCTTGATTCATTTCATCGCATAACGCATACTCATTGATGTTCAATCATAGTCACCATAGCTGCCCGAACCAGCCTGATTACAGCCGACGTCATACTCATGTATGCCACCTGGCGTCGTCTTGCTCCCCGGCGGTCCGACGGCCAGATCCGACTCACGTCGTCCTTTTCGTATATTCTGTTCCGTGATGGTGAGAATCTTTTTCGATAGACTCCACGGCAGAATCGTGCTGACGGCGTGGACACAGGGTTCGTGTACTTCCTGTGAGCTCAATACTGCTTCTTTAGTACCGCTCATCAACATGCGCACATTTGCTTTGAAGGACACTCACAGTACTCAGCGCAATGCACATGGCTTTCAGTGTTACACATTTTGTACGTCCCTCCGACGTTATGATGGCCTCTATTGCTACTGAAGGGTTGACGCGCAGCTCAACTGGATGACATTCTTTACGGAACCGTAAGTCCTTTCGACCTATCTAGTTCAGGCTACCGCACATGCGTACTCTCATCATCGTAGCGTTGAGCTGATATGGATACTACAGGCTTTCGGCCATCCTGGTGTCGCGTTTCCTCCTCGATCTACAAGAGGCGAAGAACAAGTCAATGCATATCGCCGTTGGCGGTAGTTCTCTGCAGCTCTCAGACCTGGATGAAAGTAGCCCCAGTTTTGTGAACTCGGAACGGTTCATGGGCTCCATTGGGGCTACACTGGAATGGGACTCCGGGCAAGGCACCAGTGAAGAAGAGTTGTTCGGGTCGGGCGACTTCACTGGCGGGTTGCAGAGTTCGGGCACCGTGGCCGACGAGGGGACGGCGGAGAGGTCGGACTCGGCGCCGCTGAGGGGCGAGTCCGATTCTATCGGAACTCTAGGGGAGGTGATCGCCGCGGATGAACATGTTCGGTTCGCCGCCGAGACCAGCGTCTAACTCCTTTACCTGCTACCACCTTGAACGTGGCGGGGAAGATGAGGACCGAGGTGGGTGGCTAAGGTTAACTGAGCTTGTTTCTGACATACATCTGACGTATTCCACCTTGCAGGATTTCGGGGCCAGGCTGCCTATCTATCCATGATCTGCTCGAGTAAACGTCAATCCCCGCGCCGACGCGCCGCAGAAGCTATGCGCGTCCATACCCAAAATGACATCGCTACGTCGTCTTTCCGTGCTCAATGACAAACAAAGTGGCTCTCTTGGCCTTCTAGGGGCGCAGAGCCCCCGCAGAACCTTCGTACAGTGAGCAGAACTCCCACATACGAGCTATATGAGAGGGGCTCTGGAGCGCGAAGCTTCATTTGCGCGTCTTCCATTGCTGCGCTTCCATGCGAGAACGCGGGGCGGATAGATCGCCGCATGCTTATCCCCAGCCATCGCCCTCGTGTACATGGGCGTGTGTATCGCCCGAACATGTCCGAGCTGCGGAGGCCCATAGCGCACTGGGGCTGTGTGTTAGGGGTGGTGTTACGCCGAGGCCAGCGCGGGCGCCTATGGACGTACGTTGTGCGCACGCGGTCGAGGGTCGAGGGGTCTAGGAGGACGTACGCCGAAGAGGCGAAGTCGAGCACTGTGGTAGAGGGCGAGCGACACATGGGGGTTCTATGGGGAGAGAGGCCTCGATTGGAAAAGGAGGTCAAACTGAGGAATGCCCTCAGGAAGACCCAAGCTATATAAGTACATGAGGACAATAACTATGGACGATCGCGAGAGAGTCCTAGACAATAGAGACAGGGGCGCGAGACGATGACTCCAAGTGAGTCACAATGAGTCGTACGTACAATAGCGATGTTGAATCGCCGCGGGACCGAATGGTACAGAGGTTGCGCTCATTGAGGAACAGGAAAGGAAAAAGAAAATACCGGGCAGGAATGTTGTAACATTACCCCCGTTCTATCCCGACGCTACCCTGTAGCGTCTCAGACTTCAGCGTCATCGGGCGAGCCTTCGCCTGCCATGGGGTCTTCCACCTCCTCGCCGTCCCATCGGTCGACGACGCGAATCTCTCCATCCGAGTCCACACCGTACTTGTCCTTCTGCATCTCCAGGAAGTCTTCGTAGGGGCCTACGTAGCCAGGGCTCGAGCTGCGGTTGGTGACGGGGGGAGACACCTGGCTGGTGCTCGCGATGGAAGGGGGCGCCTGGCTGGTGGACGGGTATGCGATGCGGGCAGAGCGCTGGCTCTGCCGGGACTGGCGAGAGGAGGAGCTGCTCGTGTTGCTCCTTCGGCCGGCGAAGTGGCGGCCACGGCGGGCCATCTGGGCGATGCGTGGCGGAGGGTTCGAGAGATGCGGGATCTGAGGAGGGACTGGAGGAGCGGGGACCGGGTGAGGATGGACGTTGACGTCGTTGGCGGGGATGGCAGCTCTGGCTGCCGCGAGCTGTTGTGGATCGAGGAGGTTGTGGTAGGTGCCGGCGTGGACGTGGGGAACATGGCCGTGGACGTGGTCGACGATGGTTTCGAGGGAGAGGGTGAGGCGGTCCTGCTGGTGGACCAGGTTCAGCTCGGTGGTGCGGAGGGCGTCCATCGCGGAGCGGACAGCCCCTAAGGACTCGCGGGAATAGTGGACGGCCATGTTCGCGTCCCGGGCCACGTCGAGGACGTCGCCAAGGTAGTGCTCCTCGCCGATGAGCCTGTCGCGGAGGATGTCGAAGTGGCGGCGGGGGAGTTGGACGAGGTTGATGACGACGGCGCGGGTCTGCTGGCGGGTGCGAATGGGGAAGTGTCCGGACATGTCGGTGGTGGAGGTGTGGGTGAAGAGTGCGAGTGTGAATGCGAGTGTGGGTGCACTGGTTGTGGATCTCAGAGGCGATGGGTGCGCTTATAAGCTTTCAGGACCTCCTGTGAATGTTCCAAATTCGTCTCTGGTTCCCAGGAGTTTTCGCTCGTCGGGTAGTCTCTCCATTTGACGAAGAATTGCATCTTTCCGTATCGTTTCCGATGTCCGACGATCGCTTCCACTTCCCATTCTTCTTCTCCTTCGACGAGGTCAGGTGGTGGAAGGAGGTAGTTCGGGCCGTGCGTATCGTTCTCCTTGTATGGGGTGAGAAGGCTGGCGTGGAATACGGGGTGGATTTTCCATTGGGCAGGGAGGTCCAGCTTGTACATAAGCGGTCCAAGGACTTCCACGATCGTGAGAGGGCCTTGTCTTTTCATGGCCAGCTTTTTGTTGTCCTTGAGGAAGCGGAGGTGCTTCGCTTCTAACCATACCTTCTGACCCTTTTCGAAGGGTTTGAATCCCCGAGTGATCCGTTGCGCCATGTGCTGTCGTGCGAGCTCGTGCGCTGCCATCGCTTCCTGTCTGACTTTCTCCAGGTTATCGAGACGTTCTTCGACCGCTGGTACGACTGTCTTGGGGGTGACTGATGGGATCGCCCTCGGGTTGTAGCCCATCATGAGGAAGAAAGGCGAGGCATTGCGGTTCTGCGCGAGCCTCTGGTTGTGCATGAACTCCAGATCTGGCAAGAAGTCCGACCATGTTTCCGGGTGGTTTGCACAGAACGCTCGGAGGTATGCCTCAATCTCCTGGTTCATGTGCTCTGTTCCGCCGTCGGTCTGTGGGTGATACGCTGTGCTCATGGATGACTTGATGCCAGTGAGTCGGGTGAGCTCTTGAAAGACTTTGGCTGAGAATTGGGGGCCTCTGTCGGAAATGATGCGTGTTGGTAGTCCGAAGCGTTTGTACAGGTTCTGGTGAATGAGGTGTGTTGTTCCCAGTGCGTCGATGGTTTTCGTGCAAGGAGCAAGAATTACCCCCTTCGTAGCATCGTGGTCTGCCATGACCATGAGTGCATCAAAACCGTTGGATGGGGGTAGGTCGGTGATGAAGTCGACTGAGGTGGTTTCGAATGGGTAAGCGTTGGACTTTGCGGGGATCGGCATGAGTGGGGGTACGGTTGGATGAGTGTTGATCTTGGTTTGCTGGCAAGTTGCGCAGCCTGCGACGTAGTTCCGTACGAACACTGCCATGCCGGGCCACCAGTAGTCTCTTTTCAGCAGCTCCAACGTTCCAAACTGTCCTGGGTGTCCCATTGGTCGAAGATCGTGATACCGTCGCACGATTTCCCTCTTAAGGTCCTGGTCGGGAGGAACGTAGCACCGGTCCCTGAAGAATACTAGCCCGTCTTCGAACTTCCAGTCCGCAAGGGTCGACTTCATTGGTAGTGGCGTGCCGTCTTTGGCAGCCGCAAGGGCGTCGAGTACGACTTGATCCTGCGTGTGGATGTCCTTGATCCTCTCCGCTAAAGGGATGTCCATTGCCGCTACGAACAACTTGTCTGGGAGTAGTACAACTGCTTCGTTGTCGTTGTCCTCCAGATTCAGGTGTTGTAGATGGGATAGGGTGTCAGATTGAACCATGCGTGTGCCGGGAACGTGCTTTAACTGCAGCTCGAACTGGGTCAGGAAGAGGCTCCATCGGGCTTGTCACCGGTTAAGCTTCTGTGCTGTTCGGAAGTAGGTGAGGTTCTTATGGTCTGATAGAACTTCTACAGGGTAGGGGCTTCCTTCCAGGTAGTGCCGCCATTCCGTGAGGGCTCGTACGATTCCTAATAGTTCTCTGTCGTAGATCTCATAGTTCCTTTCGGCGGAGTTGAACGACTTTGAGAGGTACGCGCATGGGTGCAGATCCCCGTTAGAGTCTGCCTGTCGGAGTATCGCACCTGTGGCAAATTTCGACGCGTCTGATTCGATCGAGAATGGTTTGTTCTTGTCCGGCATAAGGAGAACTGGTGACGAGATGAATCTAGCTTTGAGTTTGTTGAACGCGTCCTGTTCCACTGACGTCCATTCCCATTGCTTGTCCTTCTTGGTGAGCTCATGCAGGGGCCGTGTGAGTTCCGAATAATTGGGGATGAATCGTCGATAGAAGTTGGCGAATCCTAGGAACGATCGCACTCCTTTGACAGAGGATGGTTCCGGCCAGTCTTCGATTCCTTTGAGCTTCACGGGGTCCATGGCCAGTGTATCGGGTTTCACGATTAGCCCAAGGAATTCCACTTCTTCTACGTCGAAGAGACATTTCTCCGGTTTGAGGTAGAGGTCGTTTTCTCGCAGCCGTTGGAGTACTCTTCGCATTCGTTCCTTGTGGGTCTTTCTGTCCTTGGAGAATAGTAGCATGTCGTCCATGTAGATGACGAGCCATCCTTCCTCTATCATGTCGCTGAAGAGGTCGTCCATGAGGGCTTGGAAGGTGGCCGGCGAGTTGCAGAGTCCAAAAAACATGACCGTCGGTTCAAAGAGTCCTCGCTCGCATTTGAATGCCGCTTTCCACTGGTCTCCGTCCTTCATCCGAACATTGTTGTACCCTGAGCGCAAATCCAATTTGGAGAAGACTGTGGCGCCTTTGAGTTTATCCATGAGGTTCTGGACGAGCGGGATGGGGTACGAATTCTTAATCGTTCCTTCATTCAGGTAGCGGTAGTCCTGGCATGGCCGCAGGGATCCATCCTTCTTTCCGGTAAAGAAGAATGGCGATGCCATGGGGGATTGCGAAGGGCGGATGTATCCTTTACGAAGGTTCTCGTCGATGAACTCGTTCATGAGCTCAGTCTCTTTCGGAGACAGCGGGTAAACCTTGCAGTTTCGAGGGACGAAGTCTGGTTTCAGGTTGATAGCGTGGTCATAGTCGCGAGAGATGGGGAATCGTTCGGACGCTTTCTTCTCGAATACATCCTTGTAGTCCTGGTAGTCCGGTGGAATGAGCTCTTCAGTGGTCTTGGGACTTTCCAGAGCGTGCTGCTTTTGTGCCATTTCCATCGCTGGGTTGACCTTTGCATGTATCCAGCGCCCTCGCGCATAGGAGAAGGCGGCTGAATGTTTCCAGTGCGTTACGCGTCCGATGTGAGGGTTACCTTCCCCTTCGTCGAGGTGTTCTTCAGTGAGTGGTTCCTCTTCGTTAGAGAATATTCCGATGACTGGTTCTCCTCGTACATAGGCAATGAGGAGGTCATCCGGGTCAGGGTCGATCGGTCCCTCAGAGGGTGGAAGGCAATGATGCTCATTTGTGTCTGGTTCGGCGAGTTGTGCGGCGCAGGTGTTGACTTCTTCCAGGCAATGGTCAAGGGAGGGGTCCAGATGGGAAATCGTCTGGTCGGTAGGTTCAGGTTCGTCTTCTACCGTTGCTCGCGGCCGCGGTTTTGGTGACTCCGCTTCAGAGGATCCTTCAAATTCTACCTTCCCAGTTTGCCAGTCGATTTTTGCGTTGGTTCGCCGAAGCCAGGGGAGCCCTAGGATTATGGCTTCTTTCCCTAGCGAGGTTGCGAGCAGTCGTGTTCGTCGGGTTATGCCTGCGACGGACAGTTCTCTCCAAGCGTAGTGTGTGATTACTCCTTGCTTGTTCTGGGTGCCGTCGACGTTGTATACCGGTATGTGGTTGATGAGCGGGGTGAGGGCAATATTGTTGTCTCGAGCGAACTGTTCATCAATGAACATCCCTCCAGCTCCAGAGTCGATGAGGGCAGGGGTTTCGACGGTTCGGTCAATCGTGACTGGAATACGCATAGATCGATTGCTGACGTTTGCTAGTATTACAGGAGAGACCGTGATACGGGGCCATGCTGACGTCGATTCAGATGGCCGCTTCAAAAACCCTCTGCCTCCGCGATGTTTACGACCTCCTCTCTCTCCGCGGGTGTGAACGTGCGGAATAGGGCTCGCACGCGAGAGACTGGGGCTTCCGGTTCCGCTGGAGCGGGGTTGTTGGGTTCAGAGGCCGCGATTCTGATCTTGCGGTAGGCGGGAGTGTTCGTCGTTCCTTGGTTGGGGCTCGTGGAGTTGGTGTTCCTCTGGGGGCAGTCCCATTGTCCATGTCCAAGTTCACGGCATCTAAAGCACCGTCCCTCCTTCTTGTACCGGGTTCGTTCTTCGTCCGTGAGCTTCCTCAGCCTGATGGCGTTGGAAGATTTGCCTTGGGTGGAGGTCGTCGATCCTTTCGAGTCCGACGACTTCTTCTCTGACAATCCTTTGGTAAGCTCCTGTCCTTTGCGCCATTGGAGGTCCAAACGGGAGGCAAGGGTATAGTAGCCGTCCATGGTCGTGGGGAGTTTCTCGACCGTCATAATGTTGTTGACTAGCCCCTTCTTGAGTCCAGTAAGGAAGTAGTCCGAGAGGACTGCCACGGACCCAATGCCTGACCTGACCGCTAGTGGAAGGAATTCGGCGACATAGTCGTCGGCCGTACCGGTTTGTTTCAGGGCCTTCATCTTTGCTATGGCGTTGTCGACCGGGTTCAGCGGCTCAAAGGACTTGTTGAACTCCTTGACGAAGTCGGTAAACGTGCCAAAACCGTGTTCCAGGGACGTCGTTGGGTCAATAGAGAAAGCCTTAGTCGTGAACGCATCCTTCCATGGTCCAGCCGATCCTCCTATCATGTACGACAGGATGAAGATGATCTTTTCTTCATCCGTCGAGTAGGATTGCGCGTTGAGGCGCAGGTACACTCTGCACGAGTTGAGGAAGTTGTCTGCCTCTTCGCGGTTTCCGTTAAAGTCCGGTGGAGGACGGATCTTCTGTTCAGAGACTTTGGGAGTGTTCGACATGGTGGTGATGAGGGTCGGTGGAGGCGGTGGACTTGGTGATGGAGGAGGAGGCGGAGTCCTTGCAGGAAGTATGGGCTGGGGAGCGTGGATTGGGGATCCTGGTGCTGACGGTTGTGGAGTGGGCTTGGTGTTCGAAGGCCCTGGTGTGGGTTGTCGTGGTACTGGAGTAGGGAGACGGGATGAGGGTCTGGTGCGAGGTGCTGAGATGGGGATCGAGGGTTCTGGTATGCGTCTGGGGTTTTCAGGTGTTCCGGAGTCCCACGCGCTTCTTCGTACTCGTTGGACACGATCTAGTACAACTCCGTCCTTGCCTGTGGTGTAGACCCAGCCTAGAGTGTCTGACCAGGTGATAACCCGTAATCCGATGAAGCGTTGTTCGTCGCGAAGGTCTGATGCTGAGGGAGGTCTGTCCGCGCTTTGGTCTGCTAGTGGAGGTTCGTTGCTGGCTCCAGATGCTACCGGGTACCCGCGTTTCCTGTGGATCTTCTGTCGGTTTGCTTCGCTGGGCTTCTCAAAGTCCTTGTGTCGATTCGCGTCTTCCGGGTCGTAGCTAAGTCTGTGTGGGCAGGGTTGTTCGCTGCAGAATTTCCACTCGCGGGGTTCTTCTTGAAGGTGTCGGTCAGCGACGTCTTCCTTGTCGTAGACGTGTTGGCTATCGCTGGTGCACTCCAGGGTGGCTATGTGTGTTCGGTGTTCGCCTGGACTTAAGGAAGTCGGCGAGTAGATGAGTTTGACCTAATGTTACGCCGAGGCCAGCGCGGGCGCCTATAGACGTACGTTGTGCGCACGCGGTCGAGGGTCGAGGGGTCTAGGAGGACGTACGCCGAAGAGGCGAAGTCGAGCACTGTGGTAGAGGGCGAGCGACACACGGGGGTTCTATGGGGAGAGAGGCCTCGATTGGAAAAGGAGGTCAAACTGAGGAATGCCCTCAGGAAGACCCAAGCTATATAAGTACATGAGGACAATAACTATGGACAATCGCGAGAGAGTCCTAGACAATAGAGACAGGGGCGCGAGACGATGACTCCAAGTGAGTCACAATGAGTCGTACGTACAATAGCGATGTTGAATCGCCGCGGGACCGAATGGTACAGAGGTTGCGCTCATTGAGGAACAGGAAAGGAAAAAGAAAATACCGGGCAGGAATGTTGTAACAGTATCAGCATGTTCGCAAGCGGCTGATGGTCATTGCCGATGACACCGACGAAGAGAACTACCCTGCCCTCACGGCGGCCGACTGCACGCAACTTAACCTCTATTATAAGGACTGTAAGCCCGGCCAAAAGAAGGAGCTCTCTTGGATATAGAAGACCCACGTCCACGTCAGCGGGGAGGTCGACGTCTACAAGGCAGAAGGCTAGTCTTATACACATATGACGAGTATGGATTTTACTTACAGTATTAACAGGCGTTTGCGTGGAGTGGTTCACCGTCAGCGCGCGTTGTGCTCGCTGGAAAGAGGAATTGGGCCTCACGGAGGAGGAGATCTGCCGTGTGCAGCGATTCCTTCGCTACTGGTACCGATGGTGGCGCGAACGCGCTCGCTTACTGAAACTCGTGGGCGAAGAAGGAGAGGCGGCGTATGCGTCCCGGTACGTATTAGTGCGTATATGTATCATGAACGGTTATACTAACGTGGTGCTTGACGCAGTAAATCAGCCATGTACCTCAAGCTGTACCAGGATCTCCGCGCGCACGTCCAAAGCACCTGCCCCCATCTTCTCGTTGACGAGAAGAAGAAGGTCGGCCCCGATGGTGAGCCCTTGGATGAGCTAGCAGATTGGGACGACAGCGAGTTGGACGTGGAGGATTCTGAGTGGTCGCCGTCCGACTACTCGGATTCGGAGACTGATGGGGATGAATTCAACACCGATGTTGACTTCACTGATGACATGGAGGACAATTACGAGGGCGATGAGGACGTGGTGGACAGCGAGGAGGATGACAAGGAGGATGACAAGGAGGATGACGAGTACCTCGGCTACTTCAAATTGTATTCTATCGTACATACATCGCTCCGGGACGACTAAGCCTACCAGCACAGGAACAGCTGTTCCCCGGACGAGGATCTACGTACTCGCGCGGATGCATTCTACCCCACTATCGTGGTATCTAGATTATCACGTTCATGTACTGACCGTCGTGACCGGTGCATCTAGATGTGCGTGCGCGCTCTCACCCTGGCGAGTGCATATAGATACGCGTGCGCACCCGCGCGCAATCTTCGCGAGTTTGCCATCTAGATGCCAAAACGCGTGTATAGTAGCCTTTGCGTGTGCGCATCTAGATAGCTCTGCGCGTGTGGTATAACTGGCATCTAGAGGCATCTAGATGGGAATGAAAGAGGTAACATTCATCGGTATAAGCAGTATCTAGATGTCGTATATACTCTTGCAACTTTAGCATCTAGATACGTGAGTTTCATATTGCCCTGACGTTCATGCGTATAGTATCTAGATACGATTTTGCCAAGGCTATACCCTTGGTACTTCGACATCTAGATGGTCCATTGACCCTGACCCTGGCGGCACGGGTATGTGGTGTATCTAGTTAGTTACATATCTAGATACGCAGCACTGTAACCTAAGAAGTACATGCTCAGCTATATACGCATCTAGATGGTACAACTAGATACTACATCCGCACTCACACCAACTTGTATCTAGACGACATCTAGATGGGCTATGACTAATTAGTCAGTTTATCTAGTGACGTTAACTGAAGTGGCTCCCTGGAAGGAAGCCCCTACCCCGTAGAAGTCCTATCGGACCATAAGAACCTCACCTACTTCCGAACAGCACAAAAGCTCAACTGGCGACAAGCCCAATGGAGCCTCTTCCTAACCCAGTTCGAGCTGCAGTTAAAGCATGTTCCCGGCACACGCATGGTTCAATCTGATACCCTGTCCCGTCTACAACACCTGAATCTGGAGGACAACGACAACGAAGCTGTTGTACTACTCCCAGACAAATTGTTTGTAGTGGCAATGGACATTCCCCTGGCAGAAAGAATCAAGGACATCCACACGCAGGATCAAGTTGTACTCGACGCCCTCGCGGCTGCCAAGGACGGCACGCCACTACCAATGAAGTCGACCCTTGCGAACTGGAAGTTCGAAGATGGACTAGTCTTCTTTAGGGACCGTTGCTACGTCCCTCCCAATCAGGACCTTAAGAGGGAAATCGTGCGACGATATCACGATCTTCGACCTATGGGACACCCAGGACAGTTTGGAACGTTGGAGCTGCTGAAAAGAGACTACTGGTGGCCCGGCATGGCAGTGTTTGTACGGAACTATGTCGCAGGTTGCGCAACTTGCCAGCAAACCAAGATCAACACTCATCCAACCGTACCCCCACTCATGCCGATCCCTGCAAGGCCCAACGCTTACCCATTCGACACCACCTCAGTCAACTTCATCACCAACCTACCCCCATTTAACAGTTTTGATGCACTCATGGTCATGGCAGACCACGACGCTACGAAGGGGGTAATTCTTGCTCCTTGCACAAAAACCATCGATGCGCTAGGGACAACACACCTCATCCACCAGAACCTGTACAAACACTTCGGACTACCAACGCGCATCATCTCAGATAGAGGCCCCCAATTCTCAGCAAAAGTCTTCCAAGAGCTCACCTGACTCACAGGCATCAAGTCGTCCATAAGTACGGCGTATCACCCACAGACCGATGGAGGAACGGAGCGCATGAACCAGGGAATTGAAGCATACCTCCGGGCATTCTATGCTAACCACCCGGAGACATGGTCGGACTTCTTGCCAGATTTGGAGTTCACACACAACCAAAGGCTCGCACAAAACCGCAACGCATCGCCTTTCTTCCTCATGATGGGCTACAACCCAAGGGCAATCCCATCAGTCACCCCCAAGACAGTCGTACCAGCGGTCGAAGAACGTCTCGACAACCTGGAGAAAGTCAGACAGGAAGCGATGGCAGCGCACGAGCTTGCACGATAACACATAGCGCAACGGATCACTCGGGGATTCAAACCCTTCGAAAAGGGTCAGAAGGTCTGGCTAGAAGCGAAGCACCTCCGCTTTCTCAAGGACAACAAAAAGCTGGCCATGAAAAGATAAGGCCCTCTCACGATCGTGGAAGTCCTTGGACCGCTTACGTACAAGCTGGACCTCCCTGCCCAATGGAAAATCCACCCCGTATTCCACGCCAGCCTTCTCACCCCGTACAAGGAGAACAACACGCACGGCCCGAACTATCTCCTTCCACCACCTGACCTTGTCAAAGGAGAAGAAGAATGGGAAGTGGAAGCAATCGTCGGACATTGGAAACGATACGGGAAGATGCAATTCTTTGTCAAATGGAAAGACTACCCGACAAGCGAAAACTCCTGGGAACCAGAGAGGAATTTGGAACATTTACAGGAAGTCCTGAAAGCTTATAAGCGCACCCATCGCCTCTGAAATCTACAACCAGTGCACTCGCACCCGCACTCGCACTCACACTCGCACTCGCACTCGCACTCGCACCCTCACCACCAACATGTCCAGACACTTCCCCATCCGCACACGCCAGCAGACCCGTACCGTCGTCATCAACCTCGTCCAACTCCCTCGCCGCCACTTCGAGATCTTCCGCAACAGGCTTGTCGGCGAGGAGCATTACCTCGGCGATGTCCTCGACGTGGCCCGGGACGTGAACCTGGCTGTCCAGTATTCTCGCGAGTCCCTAGGGGCTGTCCAATCTGCGATGAACGCCCTCCACACCGCCGAACAGAATCTGGTCCACCAGCAGGACCGTCTCACCTATTCCCTTGAAACCATCGTTGACCACACCCACAGTCACATTCCCTACGTTCACGCCAGCACCTACCACAACCTCCTCGACCCGCAGCAGCTCGCAGCAGCCAGAGCGGCCATCCCAGCCAACGACATCAATGTCCATCCTCCCCTGGTCCCTGCTCCTCCAGTCCCTCCACAGGTCCCCCATCTCTTGAACCCTCCTCCGTGCATCGCCCAGATGGCCCGCCGTGGCCGCCACCTCACCGGGCAAAGGAGCAACACGGGCAGCTCCTCCTCTCGTCAGTCCTGGCAGAGCCAACGCTCCGCCCGCATCGCTTACCCATCTACCACCCAGGCGCCTCCTCCCGTCGCAAGCACCAGTCAGGTGTCTCCTCCTGTCACTAGTTGCAGCTCGAGCCCCGGTTACGTGGGCCCCTACGAAGACTTCTTGGAGATGCAGAAGGACAAGTACGGTGTGGACTCGGATGGCGAGATTCGTGTCGTCGACCGATGGGACGGCGAGGAGGTGGAAGACCCCATGGCAGGCGAAGGCTCGCCCGACGATACCGAGGTCTGAGACGCTACAGGGTAGCGTCAGGATAGAGCAGGGGTAATGTTACAACATTCTGGCCCGGTATTTTCTTTTTCCTTTCCTGTTCCTCAATGAGCGCAACCTCTGTACCATTCAGTCCCGCGGCGATTCAACATCGCTATTGTATGTACGACTCATCGTGACTCACTTGGAGTCATCGTCTCGCGCCCTTGTCTCTATTGTCCGGACTCTCTCGCGATCGTCCATAGTCATTGTTCCCCATGTACTTATATAGTTTGGGTCTCCCTGAGGACGCTCCTTAGTTTGACCTCCTTTCCCAATCAAGGCCTCTCTCCCCACAGAACCCCCGTGTGTTGCTCGCCCTCTACCACAGTGCTCGACTTTGCCTCTTCGGCGTACGTCTACCCAGATCCCTCGACCCTCGACCGCGTGTGCACGACGTACGTCCCATAGGCGCCCGCGCTGGCCTTGGTGTAACACAGGGTTGCCGCCGCTAGCCCCATTCCCATAGTACACGACTTACCTCTTCCCGGCCATACAGCACCCTTCAAGACACATGGCATCTGTCATTCAGTATGTCAGTCTGCGACATGTTATCACATATCCTCTGAACCTTATCTCACAGGTCTGTACCACTGGCTGCAGCATACGGTGTGACACCCTAAAGCAGAGTGGGAGAGAGTGTGGGATAGCGTACATTGGGGCTGGAAAGTCTCTGGCGAGATTGAGCACACCAACTGATACATACTGCATAGCCCACAGCATTCCATCTCATGCCCCTCTCAGCCCCGCCCATCCTCAGACAAGCCCGTGCCCGTGCCCAGCCCACCTCCTCCGGCCTGCAGCTGTCATGGCAGGGGCCGCCACAAGGACAAACAAACAGAAAGCGCTGGGCTTACTTGTGGGGCAAACAAATAGAGGTGTCACGATGGTGGACAAACAGAGGTGTGACGAGGGGCAGTGCCGTTAGGCTGCAAGCAAGGCAGGAGTCTAGCAAAGAGGATAGATTGGAGGAGGACTCCGAGGTACAGAGGAGGGGATAACAGAAGAACAAGTCTGCCCTCTCAGGGTCAGACAGGGGGTCCTTATATACTTGTGGGGGGTCTACAATACACTACCTATGATTGGACGCTAAAGATAGGGGAATATCAAATGGTTGCCAAGGGAGTGAGTCTGGATTGCATCCGGGTGATCCAGAGCTCAGGACACATGAAATAGGAATGGCCGGAAGGATCCGGAGGAGTGACATCATCCATGAAGTAAGTCGTATGTAATAGGGCCCAGAGGGGTCCTGCCATGTGGTCTGTAGGGTTCCCTGAAGGGTTAGGGGTTCTCCCGTCCTGGGTTCGATCCCTGCAAGGGGCGAAACAAATAGGGGCACCTTTCCTGGGCGTCAAGACCACGTGAGATTGAAAACCGTTACAGCAGCCATCGCCAGACGTATATGCTGGCATCGAGACTGTCAGCAACTGCGAGTACAACACTGCGATGCATCTGCACAACCAGACTGTGCCCTCCATGCACGCATTTTTGACCGCATGTGCCTATGGGGCAGCGTCAGTGCCATACACAGTGTGCATATTTCGTGAGTCCGTGGCGGCACGGTGAGGTGGTTACACCTATCCAACCAACCTAAACTGGCTGAGAGGACTAGCAAAGACCTAAAACACCCAGGTAGTATAAAAGGGGGCGTTAAAAGGGGAGTCAGCCTCAAGTTCCCTATATGCCAGAGAGGTAGGATAGAGGAGAAAGGGGGAGGGGCGAAGAAGTTATAGATATCTTCAGTTTCTGCGGAGGGTTCCGCGACGTTCTGCGAGGTGGCAACTTTAAACGGGGGGGACTCGGGAATTTGTGGGCAGGACTTCATGAAAGGGGATTCATAGATGGAAAAACTTTAACGCAGGAAAGGCTCGCTGGTTCGCAAAGTAAAGTTGCTATGGGTAGGAGCTCTATTACGGATGACGTGGCCATACGCTCCATGGAGAGCCTTCAAAAGGAGGAAATGCTATCGCTTGTGGAATAGAAACACTCTAGGACAAAAGAAGAAAATGCACTGGACTAATTAAAATATTGCTGTTATGCAGAGAAGGAGAATATAGAGAGGGAACTTGAGCTTCTGAGTTGTGCGTCACAGAGAGATACATGGTGGTGTATTTTGGAGTTCCGCAGAGAGCTCTGTTGTGTAGGGCATAGCACGGGTCGGGTAAACCCGCTCAGGGTACGGGTATATACCCACGCGGGTCAGGGTACGGGTCTGTGGGCGTGTACCCGAGGCAAACCTGTACCCGACCCGCGTACCTGCAGGATCAGTACCGAATACTAGAGTACTTTCTACACAACCATCTTAGCAAGGTGCTTGAGGTTGGCTGAAGGTATGTTCAAAGCAAATCCCCACTACTTCGAGCGGACTTGATTGTGCTTACGAGCTCGCAGCTTTTCAAGGATGTGACGTTGTTCCTTCCTCGCCTTGAATCGAACCTCGCCACTTTTATGATCCCCGCAATAGAAGCCCTCTTGAAGAGTCAAGCGCACTCTCAGCAGTTCTGGACAACACAGCATCTTGATCCAGGTCACTCTTTGCCTCGCTCTGAAGACACTAGACAAATATTATAACCTCATGGATTCATCTGACCTCTGTTCAATCGCAGTCAGTTTGTATAGTTCACTCGGGTTAGAACTTTCTGCATTGCTGGTAGTAAATAACTCTCATACAGGTTCACATAGTGCTGAGTGCCCCGCATCTCATATAAACTCGTTTGTTTCAGAATGAGGTTCAATTACACCAATGCTTGCATTCATGGTGCTCGCAAGCTCGCCCGAGAGTCGGGACACATTCGACCACAACTATATCTTGAAGTTGTGCTAGACGAGAACTCAGATATCCAAAAACTAGTTGCTCCCGCGATGCCGACGCAGGAGAACCGGAATTTCGCAGGGACAAGCGCAGTGTGGTGAGTTCAATCGATACCTGAAGGCCGATGCCAAAGACAGCATCGTCGGCCCACTCATATGGTGGCTCAAGCATCGCGACATGTACCCTCGTCTCCCGCGTATGGCACCTGATTATAGCTAGTTGCAGCAGCAGATGATGTAGGAATATTGTAATACGAACTGGTACCCTGCCTGTCCCCTGTTTGCAATACGAACTGGCACTGTATGTATTGTAATACGAGCCACCTGGGAAACCCGAGAGCACCTCCGGAAAGCTTACAAAGCCTGCCATATAGAGTAGTGAGCCCCGGAGGGAGCCCGGGGGGTCACCTGACCAGCCTCCGGGGGCAGCAGGTGCACCCGGGTGGCTGATCTGGCTGCCCCGGGCTTAGATCTCCCTAGATCTCTCTAAATCTGGGGAAACCTGGGGAGATCTAGGCTTCCCCCCGGGATTCCCGGACCTGGCAGCCCCTCCCGGCGCTTTTGGGGGGTTGCCCGAGGTCCCCGGGCGTCGTCCCACGGGCGCTTATTCTCCCGCGCCCTCCCTGCGGGCGCACTGGCTGGATTTGGCAGGTGCAGGTGGGGGCAGCAGGCAGGGGTGGGTGCCCCCCACTGCAGCTCCCTCAAATCTTCACCGATTTTGATGAAGCGAAATGCGTTCTGTGCGCATTTCCAGGGCGTTTCTAACGCACCCAAGACGTTGAAATTTGGCTCAAAACTGATGAAGCTATGGGGGATGCACTATTAGCACCAATTTCCCACTGATGGAGCTATATCTCCGTCAGTTTTTTTGTCCCCTCGGAACGGTTTGGTTTCCCTGAAAGCTGTCAAATATGCGGTTTCAACGAGCCCAAGAACATAATGATCCGTCCACTGGACACAAAGTTATGATACATTTACCTCCTTCAGCTTAGGGGAACAGTACTCCTCTTATATCTTGAGCATTTCTTGATCGTTTTTCAAATGGTTTTGTTTGGCAGGTAGGGTGCATTATGTAGAAGCTTTGTGCCAAATTCTGTGCAAATGCAATGGCTAGAAACTGTGCAACACCTCCATCAATAATGCAAAAATGCGACAGATAGATTTCAGGTACTATTAGCTACACCATGCTTAGTACAATGCAGTTACAGGTGATACATGCATATGGCAGACATGGTTTACAGCCAGGATGAAGCCAAGGGCTGGTGGTCCAAGTACCCTGGCAGGCCAACCCTGAACTGTGTAGAGTAAGACGCGTTTGTAAGCGAAATAAGCGCCCGTAAGACGCGTCTTATTGCAGCCAAGCACACCTCAAACATGATCTCCTTTAGGACCTACACTCATATCAAATAACCAGAGTATATAGCCATGCAGAACATCAAAAATGCGACTCACCATTGAAGGAATCATGCAATTTGGTGAAGGAACAGAGGAGATATGTGTGATTAGGTGTTGGAGAGGGTGATGTACAGCAGTGTTGCACGGAATTGTGGCTTGCAATGCACCCCAGTGAGAGCCCTCCTAGGCCTTCATCTCACATATCTCAGCCAGTACTCAATGAAATTACATGGTTCTTTCACCAAACTGTCGCATTTTGAGCTTCTAAGCATATGACACTATCCTTTCACACCATAAACAGAGTGGGGCATACCAACACCCTAGAACATGGTGAGTGTGGCGCGTTTTCCCACGGGCGCTTATTTTAACGTTTGAGATCGAGACATCATAGCTCCCCTCACAGGGGGTGTGTGACTATGGAATTTTGTAGAATACATTTAGACGGCTCTGTGACAATGGGTATGAAATTTGGAGGGAAGAAGAAAAGTGGAGGGGTTGTTAGAGTGAGAACAAAGTAGAACATCAGCACATAGAGTGGGAAGATAGAGGAACTACAACCAACCATGGAAATCCTTTCATAATTAAGGACAACAATGTAATGGATGTCTGGTATCTGTGAAAGCAAATCGCTTCAAATTCCATTGACATTTGGCGAAGATATTGACTGTACAGTATTCACCTATCCCAAACTAGAAGAATGTATCATAACTTTGTGTCCAGTGGACGGATCATTATGTTCTTGGGCTCGTTGAAACCGCATATTTTACAGCTTTCAGGGAAACCAAACCGTTCCGAGGGGACAAAAAAACTGACGGAGATATAGCTCCATCAGTGGGAAATTGGTGCTAATAGTGCATCCCCCATAGCTTCATCAGTTTTGAGCCAAATTTCAACGTCTTGGGTGCGTTAGAAACGCCCTGGAAATGCGCACAGAACGCATTTCGCTTCATCAAAATCGGTGAAGATTTGAGGGAGCTGCAGTGGGGGGCACCCACCCCTGCCTGCTGCCCCCACCTGCACCTGCCAAATCCAGCCAGTGCGCCCGCAGGGAGGGCGCGGGAGAATAAGCGCCCGTGGGACGACGCCCGGGGACCTCGGGCAACCCCCCAAAAGCGCCGGGAGGGGCTGCCAGGTCCGGGAATCCCGGGGGGAAGCCTAGATCTCCCCAGGTTTCCCCAGATCTAGAGAGATCTAGGGAGATCTAAGCCCGGGGCAGCCAGATCAGCCACCCGGGTGCACCTGCTGCCCCCGGAGGCTGGTCAGGTGACCCCCCGGGCTCCCTCCGGGGCTCACTACTCTATATGGCAGGCTTTGTAAGCTTTCCGGAGGTGCTCTCGGGTTTCCCAGGTGGCTCGTATTACAATACGAAAATGTCCGTGGTTTATTGCAAACAGGGATAGGCAAGGTACCAGTTCGTACTACAATACGAGTACATCAGCTGGTGGTTGCAGAACGATACGGAATCGCGTTTTGCACGCGAACCCATGAGCGCCCAATTTGATGGGGCATGTGACCCGGTTCAGCAGGCCCGAGCGGCCGCGCGCCACGCCCCCTCCGCGTGACTTGGGCGCCTACCTCACAGGGAGCTGCGTCAAGCTCGACAGTCGAGCTTACAAACACCCCCCACCACCTCCGTCTCTGCTGCCCTCAGTGCTCACATCCATTCCTTTACATTTCCTCCTCTTTACAACCACTCTACTTCGATTTCTTTCAGCATTATGTCACCCTCTTCTCGATCTTCTTCTCCGGGCGCTGCCTCGGCTACTTCCGAATCCAGCACAGCTTCCGAGCCACTTCTCGATCCTGTCAACTTCTCGATTTCTTTGACACTCTCTGCTCCTGCGCCTCCTCCGCAGGAGAAGCCCAAGCAAAAGGCCAGTAAACCTGAGGTCAAGACCAAGGAGCTCTCTTTCCGTCCCTCTTCAGGCAACTACCTCGCCTTTCTTCGCGAGGTTCTCTTGCAGTGCAGTCTCGACACCCTTCGAGTCTCGGACAAGCGCCCCTATCCCTTCAAGTACTATTGCAAGGGTGTAACGTGAGTTATTGTCTCTCTTGAGCTTTATACATATACGCTAACTCATGGCTAAGCAAATCGAATGCTGTCTCTGTGAAGAATGCCACCGAGTACTCTGCACTCGTGGCAAAGATCCGTGATCGGAAGCTCACATCGGTGAATGTTCTGATCACCGAGCTTGAGATCCGTGCACGCTGCAAGGAGGTATGTCATAGTCTGTGCTTCCTGTATGTGTCTATCTCACTGTGTGATTAGAACACTCAGAATAGCGACTCGGATAGTGCCTCGCACGAGGAGACTTCAGCATCAGCTACGGTGAGTGATTGTGTCACAATGCAGATTTGTAGAATATGTTTGCTGAAACAATGTATGAATGTCTAGGTGCTTAGCTCTTTTGAAGAGATCATTGCTGGTCATCGGTTGAAGCTTGAGGAGCGTTACACCACCTCGAGTGGATGCTGCCAGTACGATCATGGGATCGCTGGGTGCACACCCGTTTCCCTTACCCCTTATTGTCTCTGCCAGTGGGCAGTTGCTATTATAAGTGTTAGTTGTGTTCTATTGAATGTGATGACTGATTCGCTCGCAGCATGAAGGCAAGGCTACGTATGACAAGCCACCTTCAATCGCCTGCTTTGATCCTGTCAAGCAGCACCAGTCTCTTCGCTCTGCTCCCCCTACCGAGACTTCCCAGTCGGAAACGGCTGAGATTCTACGGGCTGTGTTTGGCTTTATAGGGGGTCAGCACGGTGCTGGTGAGCCAACGACTCCTCGTAAGCACAATCACTCTGCTTGCTCGATCCCACCAAGCCCCTCAGACCTGTCTCGTTGCCTTTCCTATATTGCTGGACGCCCGGAGTTTGGTCTCCCGGATGTTCAGCAGTATCAGGTGGGCTTAGAGCGGGAGGGCTATGCGCCTGATCTCATTGGGGATCTTGATCAGGATGACCTTACTGCGAGTCCCATCAGGATGTTTAAGGGTGATGCTATGCGTATGAAGCGTGCCTGCAAGGCATGGTGGGATGCACCTGATGGTAAGCACTTGCGCCCCAGTCATGTGGCTCCTGCTAGTCAGCATACCCCTGCTGCTAGCTCGAGCAGCACAGCTGTGATTGTGCACTATGAGCGTCGTTGGATTGAGCCAGATGGGAAGATTACTGGCAGAAACAGCTTCTTCGCGCCGCCAATGTCCCACAACAAGGACTGGACCCCAGCTGATCCTGTCCCTGATCCGGCGACCGATGGACAGTTGTTTTATCAGGATGTTGCACGTGGGGATGAGTGGTTTGAAGTTCCTCCTGATTTTATTGTTCCTGAGCCAGAGGCTGTGTAGCAGATGCTTTTTTGCAACCTATATTAGAGTATGTTCATGTAATAGGGCACTACAGATAACCTGATGCCTTGAACCATCCCTCAGCCATTGTTGGTGTGACATCCTCACAAGCCTCACTAATGTCCATCAGGCTGACTTTTTTTGGTTCACGGCGGCGAAGATGCCCCTTGATGTATGAGAATGCAAGTTCGATAGGGTTCCAATCAGGGGAGTAGGGGGGTAGGAAAATCAGCTTGCAATCTGCTGCTAGTTAGAAAGATATTTCATAAATGTGTAATTGTAACACACGGGCTTCATCCTCCACCAACTCACACACAGCTGCAGCATGATGAATGTTACAGTTGTCCAATATGAGAACACTCCGTGGTTCTGGGTATGGGTTGGTAAGAGGTATCTGGAGTATGCGTTAGCTGAGAGATGCCTTATAATTGATAGGAGCACAAACCACAAAATCATGAAGAAACTCAATAAAAAGCTCCGAGGTAACTGAGCCTTCAAAGATCTTATGTGTGATGATGCCATCCAAGGTGAGAATAGGGAGGAGGGAGTAGCGCTTGCCCCGCACAAAGCAAGCACGCTGCACACAGCAGGCTCCTAAAGGTGCCCAGCCTCGCTTGCGTCGCAGGGCACACTTGTCAACTGCACTTTCATTGGCAAATATGAGCATCCAGGGACCGGGAGCTTCAAGACCGATTTGATTCATGAATGCTGCTCGGATGAGGTTGTTGCGCTCTGCAGCCTGTTGGGAGACAAGCTTTGACGAGTAATGCATGCGCTGAAGGGTGCGAACGAGTGTCGAAAAGGAGACTGTGGTGCCATACTCAGCTGTGAGCTTGTGCTGAATCTCATCCAAGTAGAGAGTTGGATTCTCAGAAAGGATGGCTCGGATGTACTCGGCAGCTTCCGTGGAGAGGATACGGTTGCGGCCAGCATGCGGTGCAAAAGGATTGGTGATAGTGCCGAATTTGCGGACATATTCAAGGGTTTTGTAGGCTAGGCTCTTCTTGATCCCCAAGATGTTGCAAATCTCAGATACAGAGCGGCCCTGATCTAGGAAAAGAACAGGAATTCGAGCCTTGAGGTCCTTGGATACTGTCCGTCAAGGCATGGTGGGTGTGAGGCTGCAGTGCGAGCAAAGAACGAGCTCAAGAGGCTTGATCAGGTTGTTCAATGGACAAGGCGGCGAGCAGGCGCCGGCGGCGCGTGGGGCGCTTATCTACATCACGCGACTCGAACGAAGCGCCAGCCGTCGCGCGCAAAACGCGATTCCGTATCATTCTGCAACTAGCTGTAAGTACCTCTCTTTCCCTTGTATGTTCCAGCTCTCTTGCAGTGATTGTGCCAGTTACTAATACCGCTTGTACGTTTTCATAGCTTCTTCTGTCAAGGTGAAACATGTTTTCAGTCGTGGTACGCCGCTAGGACTTTCGCATGTACGCAATGCTGAGCTCCGAGTCTACTCGGTCCGTCCTATGCTAATGTCAGTAGAGCACTCTTGGGCTCATACATGATGCCGATGATCTTAAGGAGGTCGCATGACTTTCTGAAGTTGTCGGGGACGAGTCAGATATCCCTGAGGAGACTGGGACAGGCTCAGATGACAATCGCAGTAAGCCTCTGAAGATGATATGGATTAGTAGATTTATCGTGGGTTTATGAGGGAGGACGCGTGTGATGTCCTCTGGGGGAAATACACTCGTAAGTGATCTTGATCTCCGTACATCTCTCCATCTATGGACGGGTATACCCGCAAAAACCCGTACCCCCGTCCGAAATACCCATACCCTCTCAAAACCCATACCCTACAACCAAGGGTACATGGACCGCGCGGGTCCGGGTATGGGTACGCTTGAAAAACCCGTACCCGACCCGTGCCATGTGGCATGCCCTACTGTTGTGACTCGTGAGTGCCTAACTAAACAGTACACAACATGGCCAGACTATAACAAATACTACAATCAGGTGACTCCCCGGTCCTTACCAGACCGACGGCGATGCACAAAAAGAACAAATGTCGGCCGCGGAGAGCCAGAGATGAGTGTGTGCGGAAGGCTTGAGAACACCTGTCCTAATGCATCGGAAGATTGCGAAGATCCCCGTCAATGGACGTGGTTCAAGCCGCTGCAGCAAATGAACATGGAGCTACCTGATTGCCATATGCACATGCAGACGATGCAGGGTGCACATGCGATCACGGCTTTTGATGGAGTGGTGTTACGCCGAGGCCTGTGCGGGCGCCTATGGGATGTATGACGAGCGCACGCGGTCGAGGGTCGAGGGATCTGGGTAGACGTACGCCGAAGAGGCAAAGTCGAGCACTGTGGTAGAGGGCGAGCAACACACGGGGGTTCTGTGGGGAGAGAGGCCTTGATTGGGAAAGGAGGTCAAACTAAGGAGCGTCCTCAGGGAGACCCAAACTATATAAGTACATGGGGAACAATGACTATGGACGATCGCGAGAGAGTCCGGACAATAGAGACAAGGGCGCGAGACGATGACTCCAAGTGAGTCACGATGAGTCGTACATACAATAGCGATGTTGAATCGCCGCGGGACTGAATGGTACAGAGGTTGCGCTCATTGAGGAACAGGAAAGGAAAAAGAAAATACCGGGCCAGAATGTTGTAACATTACCCCTGCTCTATCCTGACGCTACCCTGTAGCGTCTCAGACCTCGGTATCGTCGGGCGAGCCTTCGCCTGCCATGGGGTCTTCCACCTCCTCGCCGTCCCATCGGTCGACGACACGAATCTCGCCATCCGAGTCCACACCGTACTTGTCCTTCTGCATCTCCAAGAAGTCTTCGTAGGGGCCCACGTAACCGGGGCTCGAGCTGCAACTAGTGACAGGAGGAGACACCTGACTGGTGCTTGCGACGGGAGGAGGCGCCTGGGTGGTAGATGGGTAAGCGATGCGGGCGGAGCGTTGGCTCTGCCAGGACTGACGAGAGGAGGAGCTGCCCGTGTTGCTCCTTTGCCCGGTGAGGTGGCGGCCACGGCGGGCCATCTGGGCGATGCACGGAGGAGGGTTCAAGAGATGGGGGACCTGTGGAGGGACTGGAGGAGCAGGGACCAGGGGAGGATGGACATTGATGTCGTTGGCTGGGATGGCCGCTCTGGCTGCTGCGAGCTGCTGCGGGTCGAGGAGGTTGTGGTAGGTGCTGGCGTGAACGTAGGGAATGTGACTGTGGGTGTGGTCAACGATGGTTTCAAGGGAATAGGTGAGACGGTCCTGCTGGTGGACCAGATTCTGTTCGGCGGTGTGGAGGGCGTTCATCGCAGATTGGACAGCCCCTAGGGACTCGCGAGAATACTGGACAGCCAGGTTCACGTCCCGGGCCACGTCGAGGACATCGCCGAGGTAATGCTCCTCGCCGACAAGCCTGTTGCGGAAGATCTCGAAGTGGCGGCGAGGGAGTTGGACGAGGTTGATGACGACGGTACGGGTCTGCTGGCGTGTGCGGATGGGGAAGTGTCTGGACATGTTGGTGGTGAGGGTGCGAGTGCGAGTGCGAGTGCGAGTGTGAGTGCGAGTGCGGGTGCGAGTGCACTGGTTGTAGATTTCAGAGGCGATGGGTGCGCTTATAAGCTTTCAGGACTTCCTGTAAATGTTCCAAATTCCTCTCTGGTTCCCAGGAGTTTTCGCTTGTCGGGTAGTCTTTCCATTTGACAAAGAATTGCATCTTCCCGTATCGTTTCCAATGTCCGACGATTGCTTCCACTTCCCATTCTTCTTCTCCTTTGACAAGGTCAGGTGGTGGAAGGAGATAGTTCGGGCCGTGCGTGTTGTTCTCCTTGTACGGGGTGAGAAGGCTGGCGTGGAATACGGGGTGGATTTTCCATTGGGCAGGGAGGTCCAGCTTGTACGTAAGCGGTCCAAGGACTTCCACGATCGTGAGAGGGCCTTATCTTTTCATGGCCAGCTTTTTGTTGTCCTTGAGAAAGCGGAGGTGCTTCGCTTCTAGCCAGACCTTCTGACCCTTTTCGAAGGGTTTGAATCCCCGAGTGATCCGTTGCGCTATGTGTTATCGTGCAAGCTCGTGCGCTGCCATCGCTTCCTGTCTGACTTTCTCCAGGTTGTCGAGACGTTCTTCGACCGCTGGTACGACTGTCTTGGGGGTGACTGATGGGATTGCCCTTGGGTTGTAGCCCATCATGAGGAAGAAAGGCGATGCGTTGCGGTTTTGTGCGAGCCTTTGGTTGTGTGTGAACTCCAAATCTGGCAAGAAGTCCGACCATGTCTCCGGGTGGTTAGCATAGAATGCCCGGAGGTATGCTTCAATTCCCTGGTTCATGCGCTCCGTTCCTCCATCGGTCTGTGGGTGATACGCCGTACTTATGGACGACTTGATGCCTGTGAGTCAGGTGAGCTCTTGGAAGACTTTTGCTGAGAATTGGGGGCCTCTATCTGAGATGATGCGCGTTGGTAGTCCGAAGTGTTTGTACAGGTTCTGGTGGATGAGGTGTGTTGTCCCTAGCGCATCGATGGTTTTTGTGCAAGGAGCAAGAATTACCCCCTTCGTAGCGTCGTGGTCTGCCATGACCATGAGTGCATCAAAACTGTTAAATGGGGGTAGGTTGGTGATGAAGTTGACTGAGGTGGTGTCGAATGGGTAAGCGTTGGGCCTTGCAGGGATCGGCATGAGTGGGGGTACGGTTGGATGAGTGTTGATCTTGGTTTGCTGGCAAGTTGCGCAACCTGCGACATAGTTCCGTACAAACACTGCCATGCCGGGCCACCAGTATGTTGAACTTACCGTATTTAGGACTGTTACGTAGTCACGGACACTGGATTGCTGTACGATACTTCTATCTTTCGATACCGCATGGTCTCTTGTCTTCTATCACTGTCCTGTGTATTCCTGTGCGTTCTACGACGCTTCTGTGATCCTTTGGCTGTGCGTAGCTGTACTTGTGACCTGTTCCTTTGTTCCGGATATGTACATCCTTGTATTTGTATTAGTTCACATGCGGACATCCTTACCATCACTCGCTTACGTATGCTGCTCCTGCTCGTGTATATAAGGAGGACTTTCCCCTACGCACTGCTCCTCAGTCTTCGCTCTCATACTGAGGAGTAAGTACACTCGTTTACTATATGCTTACTATGCTTACTTACATGTACTTGTAGTCGCATTCTGTGTGTCTTACAGGTACCGTTATATGCAATATAACTGAGTCTTCGCTCTCATACTGAGGATCGCATTACTGTGTGTCTTACAGGTGTCACACGGCGGCGCTGCCCTTCAGGTTCAGCACACCACTGCGGTTCTAGACTTCGACAGGTTATGAGCCCTGAGCTCTAGCCGCTTCGTCGTCACTCGCGCGCTCTCTCCCACATCGACGACGTCTTCGAGGCGTTACTCTCTCCGTGCAGGCTTCTGGGTTAGTGTCGAGTTGTACTCGCACACCCGCTCATCCTTTCTTTCTTTCTTGTGGAACGGGTCTACGATTCGTCGAAAGCCCTGACCGCTGTTCGTTACTCCCTTGCTCGATCTAGTCGTGGATAGTTCCGCGCTAGGCAGCAGTCACTCGACCTCGGCTCTGCGATTGGTCCTTATCGGCAAGGATTGGTCGTGGGGTGGCTCAACAGCGTTCATTTTTCTTCCACTCTACCCTGCACTGGAGGTGTTGCCTCTGTCAATCATCGCGCTTCCGCTGAACTGCGCATATCGCCGTGGCGTCAGTCAACTCAAACTCATCTGAGACGTTCGACTGTAGCCATCTTTACCACCGCTATCGATCAGGTGAACAACGTGATACCTTCTGGGACGAAGAAGAACGTGCTTGGTACCTTTGTGATAACCAGCCGTGTCCAAATCGTTACGTAGAAGTTGTCCCTCCTGACAACATCTCAAGACATCGTACATTTGTCGAACCAGAAGAAGGTCAAGTTTGTCGCCCTATCACACCAGTTCCTTCCTCAGAATCTGCCGTTTCCGAGCAGATTGTACTCGAATCTCCCGAGCTTCCACCGCTCCCTGACTCTCGTGCATCCTCTCCAACTGAACTTCTCCCTCCGCTACCGGATTCTCGTGCGTCATCGCCGACCGCACTTGACTTTGTCTATCCTCCTCTTCCTCCTTCGCCTCCGCTCCCTGTCGTCGTTCAACCTCTCTATCTCGACGTCCTCTATCCTCCGCACACTACACCGCCTCCTCCCTCGTACACATCGGATAACTTCTTCCTCCGGTTCGTCATCATGTCTGACAGCTCCGGATCAGGCATGGGCGCTGTCAAGATGCTCGAGTCTGCCGAGCAGTACGAGGATTGGGCGCAAATGGCCGAGGGCTACCTCACCATGGTTAACGCTTTCAGTGTCTGCGACGGTTCTGAGGCCCGACCCGCATCGGGTTCTGCGGATCTCAAGGACTGGCTCGAGAAGGAGAATCGTGCTAAGGGATTCTTCATCATGAAGGTCTCTCGCTCGATCAGGGATAGCGTTTTCGCTACAAAGACATCGGCTAAGGACATCTGGACCGCCCTCGAAACGACGTTCAAGAAGAAGGACAAAGCCTACCAGTTCTCCCTCTTCGACGCCCTCATCAATGAACCTCGGTTCGTTGAAGACAAGTCGTTGACCGACCAAATCAACCAATGGTTGGCACGTCTCGAGCGCGTTGTGGATAAGGCAACGACATCCGGTACTACTACTACTACGGTCACTCTCAACGAGCAAGTCAAGGTCTACTGGCTCCTCTCGAAGCTACCTCTGTCCTACCGCCCGCACATCTCTACCATCATCACTACTACGGCGGATACGGACATGACGGTCGAGAAGGTCAAGGCCAAGCTCACGTCGGAGGAGACGATTCGTGGCACGTCCATTGGTTCTTCGGAGACCGCTGCGCGGATTTCCAAGACCAAGCCCAAGCTCAAAGGCCCCTGCTCGCACTGTGGCAGTCAGACGCATCATGAGTCGACTTGCTACAAGAAGCATCCCCATCTCAAGCCAAAAGGCAACGGCAAGGGGAAGGGCAAAGGCAAGGACAAGGAGAAGTCTAAGGACTCGGGTGGGACTAATAGTAATGGCCATGCGCATGCGGCTGCTCCTGCTGCGCTAAATGTATTTACTGCTGGTACTTCGGTCAATGAGATCTCCGCTTCTTTCTATAATGCAGCTGACGCTGCTGCGGGACGCATCTCGACTCACTGGCTAATGGACTCTGGTGCATCACAGCATGTAACTTCGTACAAGACTGACTTCGTCTCTTATCGTGAATACTCCTCTCCGCGCGAGTTTCGCACAGCGCAGGAGGGTGAGGGAGGCGTTGTACACGGTCTTGGAGAAGGAACTGTTCGTGGTATCATTGAGGTGGATGGAGTTCGTAAAACCATCGAACTAAAGAATGTTTGCTATGTCCCAAAGGCAGGCGTTCGTCTCTTCTCCACCGGCACCATCGAGAAATATGGCTATTACATGTTCCAAGGAAAGGGTACAATGAGCATCTACAACTCTCAGCCCAAAGGCGAGCTGAAGAGTGGCTCGACGATCACCGTTCTAGGTGAAAAGACGGTTGTTGCTGAATACATTCCGTTCGCCAATCTATACGTCTTCTGCATGTTAGTTGGCAATGGCAAGGCACAGGCAGTCGCTCCTACCCCTACAGTCGCTTCTGCTATGGATTTCGACCTCGCTCACCAGCGTTATGGTCATCCTGGCAAGGAGGCAATCACTCGTCTTCCCGACGCTGTGAAAGGAGTTGACAAGGTTTCACCGCCCACCGATCATCCCTGCGAAGGTTGCGCGAAAGGCAAATCAACTCGTGCACCGTTTCCCCGCTCTGAGAAGCGTTCCACCGTACCTGGCGAGTTCTTCCACATGGACGTCGTTGGCCCCATGCAAACATCTATTGGTGGCTACACGTATTTCGCTGGCTACGTTGATGACGCTACTGGCATCTCCTTCGCCTACGTTATGAAGCGCAAGTCTGACACGCTTGCAACGTTCAAGCTTCTTAAGGCGTATGTTGAGACACAGCTCGACCGGAAGATCAAACGTGTTCGTTCCGATCGAGGGGGGGAATACATGTCTCAGGAGTTTCAAGACTTCTTGCAGACTTGCGGGATTGAACATGATCGGACTATGCCTGGTTCACCACAGCAAAACGGACGCGCTGAACGCTGGAACCGTACAATTATGGAGAAGGCTTTGTGCATGCTACACTTCGCCGGCCTATCTCACGGTTTCTGGAAACTTGCGCTTGAAGCCGCCGTTCATATCTATAATCGTCAGCCTGTTCGTCGCCTGAAATGGCAATGCCCCATTACCTTGTGGGACGGGACTAAACCAGATGTCTCGTACTTCCGTGTATTTGGGTGCAAAGCTTATGTACACGTGCAGAAGGACAAACGTCAAGGGAAGCTCGACGTGAAGGCCGTTGAGATGACGTTTGTGGGTTACGAAATCGGTTCAAAGGGGTATCGTCTATGGAACCCTCGCACCCGCTCAGTTGAACTGTCTCGCGATGTGACGTTCGATGAGACCATCTTCCCTGCACGCAATGATTCCGGCACTCGTCGTGCTACCCCCGACGATCCGCCATTCCCTGATCTTCGACAACCGGAGAATTCCGACAAGGAACCGGAAGTCGTCGACATCCCGCTACCGTTTGACTTTGGTCCAAGGGATGACGCTCCTCCTCCTCAACCACCTGCTCCACCTGAACCACCTGCAGCACCACCAGCGCCTGCACCGGCACCGCCACCACCTAATCCTCCAGGTCCACCACCGCATTCTAACCACCGTCGCGCACGACACCCGACGCTAGTGGGAGATGCTCCGCCGCCTCGACGTTCTGAGCGTGCGAACAAGGGCATACCTCCTAAGCGTTATGGAGACAACGCGTATGGTGATGAACCTCCCGCTCAAATAGATGCACGGACGGACTCGGATGGAAACCAACGAGAAGTGATTGAGCTATTGCAGTTCATTAACTACTCACGCTATAAGCAAGGCATTCCGCTCAACCGCAAGGAAGCGATGTCTTCGCCTGATGCGGACAAGTGGCGCGCTGCTGAGAAAGCAGAGTACGAATCGCTTATGGCAAATAAAACCTGGATTCTGGTTCCTCGACCAAAGGACCGGAAGGTGTTGCACTGCATGTGGGTTTACGATCAGAAACATGATGGTACCGCCAAGGGTCGTCTTGTTATCAAGGGTTACGAGCAAGTGTGGGGTCTAGACTATCACGAGACGTATTCACCAGTCGCACGTTTCGAGTCTATTCGCTTCCTCTTCGCGCACGCTGCGCTTGAAGATTGGGAAATCGAAGCAATGGACGTCAAGACCGCTTTCCTCAACGGAGACCTTGACGAAGAGATATACATGGAGCAACCTGAGGGTTGGGTCGTTCCTGGCAAAGAGGACTACGTCTGTCTGCTGAAGAAGGCTATCTACGGTCTTAAGCAAGCCTCTCGCCAGTGGAACATCAAGATCCATGACACTCTCACGAAACAGGGATTTGTGCGCACCTACTCGGACGCCGGAGTTTATGTATACCGCCGCAAAGATGAGGATAACCCTTCGCTCGACTTGATCATCGTGTTATACGTTGACGACCTTCTACTCATGGGGTCTGATCGTCGCGAGATCGACAAGGTGAAGAAGGCTTTAGGCAAGCAGTACAAGATGAAGGACCTTGGTCCTGTCCAACGATTCCTAGGTCTTCGCGTTACTCGAGATCGTGTCTCCCGCACACTCGACTTGGACCAGGAAGAGTACATCGAGGCTTCAATCGTCCGTGAGGGCATGGCCGACTGCAAACCTGCCAATACTCCTCTACCTGCTGGTGCTGTTCTGGAAGCATCCACGCAGGAGGCATCTGCGTCTTTACGCAAGCGATTTCAGAGTCTAATGGGCACCCTTCTCTATGCCTGTCTCGGATCGCGTCCAGACATCGCGTTTGCCATTAATCGCCTAGGCAAGTACAACGCGAACCCCAGCGAGAAGCACTACGACTACCTCCGTTATGTCGTCAGATACCTCAAGGGGACCTCGCACTATCGCCTACGGTACAACGGCGCATCCAATGACGGTCTGCTCTCGTTTTCAGACTCGGACTGGGCAGAGGATCGCGACGATCGGCACTCGCAAACCGGGTTCATCTTCATGATGGCAGGAGGCGCTATCGCCTGGACGTCTCGTCGTCAGCCTACTATTTCGCTCTCCTCCACTGAGGCGGAATATAAAGCTGCTTCAGATGCCTGTCGCCAGTTGATGTGGCTCCGGACCTTCTGCGACGAGATCGGGGATGACATCTCGCAAGCAACGCCCTTGTGTATCGACAACCAAGGTGCTATCTTCCTCGCTGAGAACCCCGCTATCGACCGCCGCACAAAACATGTGGAGGTTCACTATCATTTCGTTCGTGAATTCGTTCAAAGCGGACAAGCGAATGTCTACTACGTTCAGAGCAAGGAGAACTTGGCTGATGTTTTTACGAAGAACGTTCCTCTCTCTGATCTGACTTACTTCGTTAAGAACTCAGGCCTCGTTACTTCCGCGTCTTGAACGAGTGGGAGTGTTGAACTTACCGTATTTAGGACTGTTACGTAGTCACGGACACTGGATTGCTGTACGATACTTCTATCTTTCGATACCGCATGGTCTCTTGTCTTCTATCACTGTCCTGTGTATTCCTGTGCGTTCTACGACGCTTCTGTGATTCTTTGGCTGTGCGTAGCTGTACTTGTGACCTGTTCCTTTGTTCCGGATATGTACATCCTTGTATTTGTATTAGTTCACATGCGGACATCCTGTCTATCACTCGCTTACGTATGCTACTCCTGCTCGTGTATATAAGGAGGACTTTCCCCTACGCACTGCTCCTCAGTCTTCGCTCTCATACTGAGGAGTAAGTACACTCGTTTACTATATGCTTACTATGCTTACTTACACGTACTTGTAGTCGCATTACTGTGTGTCTTACAGGTACCGTTATATGCAATATAACTAAGTCTTCGCTCTCATACTGAGGATCGCATTACTGTGTGTCTTACAGGTGTCACACGGCGGCGCTGCCCTTCAGGTTCAGCACACCACTGCGGTTCTAGACTTCGACAACAAACGGGTTTGAGAAACAGAAAAGTCGAAGGTACTGCAAGAACCGACGTCCGAATGGCCTTTTTAAAGCCCTCAAGGTAACTTGCAAAGCGACTCGGAGAGGATTCGTCTTCTACAGGACCCGCGAAATGCAATTGTGGATGGACGCTGCATACGAGGCAATTCCGGAGGTATCATGTCGAAACACCAATTGCCGGAGTTGCAAAGGTATGGTTCGGTTCATAGTGACCAGGACTTGGAGCGGCTACTAGTCGGGGACAGAAACTCTCTGGTTTCGCTGAAGCGCTCGCCGCTATTTGTCGGCGCTTCACGTCGGATGCAAACACCAGACAAACGCCGGGTATCACTGGAGGGACGCGTGGGCGCCGGCCAAGTTCGTACCTCCTCGTTTAACCGTCAACTGATACAGTAGCTTCAAAGTCGAATCCCGCTTCCTCAGCCGGTTCTATCTCAATCCCCTCCAGTTCTAGTTCAACGGCTAAGAGCACGTATAACCTCACGTTCGCGGTCACTATCACTGCAGGTAATCCCGAGAGGTTTCGTCTTGCATAACCGGTCATCGTCGGCTAACTCAATTCTCGAATCCAACCTCAGCGAGGCTCGTTAGGTGACTACGGGTATCAGGTAGTGAGACTCAACCGACTGGGCGGGGCCTTACAATATCGTATTCATGGCACTAGGTTCTGAACCGCTACAGTCATACGAAGTTGAACAAGCGACATCGTATGTGTCCCATCACACATTGTATCACTGGCAGCAGGTATTTGTTGGCAGAACCCCGAGATACATTAGAGAAATAGCCCATAGGACCCTCGTAAACACTCATGATGGACAAGGTGAACTCATTCACGCCCATTTGTCCCCAGACGGCGTAGCGGTGACCTTCAGAATGGACTTCCCATTCTTGGCACCGAGGAACGCAATCCCGACGAGGGACAGCGAGTAGAAAGCACCTGTGACCTTCGTGTTAGCCCCCGAGGAACGACGATAAAAGATGATCACTTCTCCACTCACACCAGCCGGCCGTAATGAAAGCGACGACGCCAAGAGGATGGGCTTTAGTGCAAACTGTGACGGCATCGTCTCCAAAGAACTGCTTGAGATCATCGCATGTTGCAAATGCATCAGCAATTAATTCATCGGCCTTTTTCTGCCTTAGAAAGTCTTAGTGGTCTTAGTGTGTCTGAAATGTCCTTTTTGCGCGTTTTCACCTACAAATTCAGACAAATTCAGACAAAATAAGACGATTAAAGACGTGTTAAGACAACTTCACATAGGAGTTAAGATCGTTAAGGTCAGCTAAGGTGAAATCAGGCGAGGCAATTTATTGCTGATGTGTGCCTTTGAACACCTTGTCCCAAAGTTTGGCCTCCTGGAAACTCTTGGCGCCCGTGACGACGAAGAGGATCCAGATGACGGCTTGAAAAGGTTCTAGTGAGCATCATCAACATAAAACGAACATAGACAACGACGTACTAAACCATAGCGCCTCAACGAGAACCCATGTTCCCTTGACGAAAAAGTCTAAGCCGAACCTAGGGATACACGAGCTCGTCAATCCAGTGTAGCCCCGCCCATACGTCCTATACGTACAAGACAGGGACGGTCACGATCGCGATGACTGAAGAAGCTATCCCCAGGTTGGTGTATTCGTTGTTCTGGCCGAAATTCGACCAGGCCTCACTCGATTGAGCGCTGAAACCCAACACGACGATGGCGAGGATCCACGCGATTGCTACAATCTGAAGTCAGCGGGAGAACAGTGCGTACTGACACGGCATCTAGAACTGGACGACTCACTCAAAGCAGCAGCGCGGTACAAGAAAGCGGCAGAGACCATCTTGTTCACGGCGTGAGAGAACTCGGGGAGGATGCGTGAATGCAGAAGGGTGGACCCGCCAGTGGTGGGGGGTTAAGTAACTCACCTCCGGCCTCTTTATCAAGTCGTCCGCGTGCGACCGCGCGGCTTACCTGCTTGTTCATCATCCTACAATGAGCGATATTGATTCAATCCCATCTGGTGACCATGGTTCTCCGGATACAGCGCTGTTGGACGACAGAACCTTATACTACCGCGGTCATTCTAGACACCAGCGAGGCAACGGCCAGGGTACGCACCGAAACGGAGCCGCGGTCGGGGTGTACGGTGACTCGACTCGGCTGTGATCAGCCAATGGGGTTCGACCTGCGAAGAAGGACGAGCTGGAGGCAGTGTCGTCAAATTGCGACCGAGGTGATGGCCACCGTGGTTGAGGTAAAACCGCAGGTACATAGCCGTCTACCGAGCCACAGCCCGTGCGAAGGAGATCTCGCTCGCGACGCCTGTCTGCGACGGCCATTATAACAAGACACACGCTGCCCGAGCGAGGGCGCCGTTGGATGCTTGGAATTTGTATAAGTTTTCCGAGTCGCGACTCGGACACATGCACAAGAAGACGCTAGCACACCGTACCTGCACATTGTTCCGTGACATGAATGGCCTGGCGCTGAGACATGACGTTGGGCGCACTATCTACCCATGCCAGAGACTCCGTGGGCCGTCGCTATATGCATGGGAAACGCGCGGCAACTATGTGGCACGTAGAAGGTCAAGTCACCATCGGCACCCGGGCGCGATCAGGAGAAGCTTCGAATAAACCCACATTTGACAGATGGCTGAATTTGACGCCCACCAGCTTGAGCCGCCACTGCTGTGCCCTGTGAATATGATCCGCACTGAGGGGGCCCCTCAGGGACAAGGACTTGCCTTCGATGCACTGTTTACCACTGCCTTTGATGCGAGCGCCCCGCTAGCACTTCAAGAGTCGTTCCCAACCGAGTGAACCAAGCCGGCGCTGGCAGGTCACTGGCACAATAGGCACCCCGGCCCGGGCACACGATGACCAGGCACTCACTGTCTTCTTATTTCCGACATCGGTCGGACGAAGCATGCACGTAGGCTAGATGGATCCTTCTACGTATAAGAGCACCCTTTCTCGTGCTATCGCGTATGATCCAACGTAATCAGCCATACATAACGGTTTTGGCGGCAGGTCGTTCCATGAGCCAGCGTGCGCCAATGCAGAGCTCCGGCCTCGCAAGGACCAGCCACTGCCAGATTGCACAGGGTATTCGCTTCCCTACATCATCGTCCTCTAAACATTCTTCTCGCCCGCGTTAGCCTTGATGTACCCGGTCCAGATCGGCTTCCCTCGGCTCGCAGAGACCGCCGCGACAATGAGAAGAATTTGTGCGTAGAGGAGCACTGGTATAGGGTCGAAATGTCAGAGTCACTCAAGCCTTCGGATGTGGAGTAATGATCCAACACTAGATCGCTTACACACAACACCCGTCACGAGAGAGAAGATCCCGATCGGTTGCGCATCTTGACAGATGGTGCGGAGATCGTCCAAGAGAAAGACGTCGCATGATGATATCAGAGAGAAGTTCGCCTCCTTGAAGGTGAGCGCGCCCGTCACGATGAAGAGAATCCAAACAACGTCTGTACGATACTTGTTCAGTCAAAGTCAGCAAGGACTGTAGTGTAAGACGAACTAAACCATATCAGCTCGAGAAGAACCATAGAGCCATGGCCTATGCACTCTCGAAGCAGTCTGATTATGATCAGTGAGAGTCAGTTATGAAATAGCAGAAGGAAAGCAAATACATACAAGACCGCAGTATGAACTAGGGTCATGACACTGGCGGCAATCCCGACGTTGTAATACATGGTGTAACCTATGAAGGCTCCCGCGGCGGCCACGCTGGTATGGATGCTGAGAAGGAGTACGATGATAGCAGTAATCGCGGAGACCACTGCATGATTATCAGTATTGGGAGATAACAGCGAACAGACTGTGACTGGTGCTCACTAAGTGAGATAATGCGGTACACGTAGAATCCAGAAGCCATCTTGTGCTGCAGAAGGGAAAGAATGTGGAGAAGGAAAGTGTAATAACGTGAAGTAAGAACGAAGAGAGGAAAAAAGAGGACCCGCCAGTGGTGATGGACATAGCGAGACCATTCTCCACTTTATATATGAGAGCGACGCCACCTGACTATATCGGATACTGTGACAGTGTCTATGCCTTCGGTCTGGCTCTTGGTCGTCTCGAACTTATCGTCAGATCAGAGTTCGCAGCATCGGACATCGAGGCCAGACACAGCTCTTCGTCCCGGCGCTGTTGCGTATGCACACAGTTAGCCACTCATGGCGCAGAAGCGATACGGGTACAGTACCCACCATTGAGTTGGATGCAACTCCTAGAGCAAGTGATTCGATGGTTCAGCGTTCCAGACGTTCACCTGTTGCGCCCATGGCGTACCTATTGCACCCATATCGAACGGGTGCGCTCTCGAGTGATAACCAAGCCCAAAAGCCGGAACGTACGCTCGTCCCAGTTGCACAGCTCTTGCAGACATTGAAGATGCGACAGAAGACCGCTGTGCTCCGTGGGGACGCCACTGACTTCGTCGCCAATCACGACCTCCGCGCCACAATAGCATCCGGACAACCTGCCAAACATTATTTCCGTGCCCGGTGGGATATACTCACAGTTCATGTAGCCACTGAGTAGAGTACCCCGCCCGACGGACCGACGGCATAAGTACAGCATCTCACAGCAACATTCAGCCCGACACCGTTCTTCGAAGGGCAATAGACTCGGGGTTCAAGAAGAGCAGCACAGCAGGTCCTGTAACTGTCTGGAGTAAGCACGTGCATCAAAGGGACTGGTATGAGCCACCCACCTTGCCCGAACCTCTTCAGTTCAACTCTTTCATAGATAACAGATTCCGAAGTTCGCGCTTTGCTCTCGAGCGCGAGCGTCAACAAAGTCGTCCTGGGTCACGATATATGAAAGCTCATCGAGTGTAAGGCAGAGGTGAACATCCAACAAAGTAAAATCACTAGCTCGTCTACTTCCCCGTCTCGCTTGCATCTAGCACGAAAGTCGTCCAGACATTTTGCGCAACGACATGTGACCTTCTCAATGCAACGACGATCAAAATAAGGCCGTAGATGAGCACTGAAACATGGCCGATGAATGAGCGAAGGATGTCTAAGCAATCAGGATGGACTCACAAACTATAGCCGTCAAGAAAGAGAACAGAGAGGCTAATGAGACATTATAACATATGGTGGCCACCAGTTCTAACTCGCCCTCCAGCGTAGCCTCCACGGCACACGTCTGGATGAAGTTTACGCCGGCGTCGTGGAGTGCGATGGATCCCACACAGATCCATGCAACAGTGACGAGAGCTGTAGACGTATGAGCAAAACGTTGGATAGAGCATTGTTATAACACTCACATATCGATACCAGCTCCGAAGCGATCGTAGAGCCCATTGTACTACCCATCAGGTCTCGTAGTAGCCTAGGATTCCAGCTTGGCGTGTCAATGATGGTGTGATGGCCATTGAAGGTCATAGACGTACATTGGTGGGATGCTGAGTAGCGTCCCGACGCCAGCAAAGATTCCTAGTGTGGAGAATGTAGAGAACGGGGACTTCGACAACTCTCCGCTAGGGATACCGTCATAGATCCGCGCACTATAGACTAGCGCGACGGTGGCGAATGTGGTAATGACTACTATTGGATATTGGAGGGTGATCAGTATCGACATAAGGCGCATTAGAAATGATATATCACAATACCTAAGGCGGCGACACGCGTACGGAACACGCAGAACAACATCGCCATGAGCGCAAAGACGTCTAGCCTAGCGCAAGGGGGCGCAAACGTAACAGAGGAGGGGCCGGGGGGAGGCGCGGCGAGATGCACGCCATGAATACCCAATGTCATTCACAGTTTCGCAGTACTGCGTGATAGATGAGCTCGTCAGCTGTAAGCCGCGATTGCTGTCCCGTACGCAGTTGTCAATGAGAGAAACCTATGAGATGGGCTGCGCATTATTCTTATTCAGAACAAAAAATGGCTGAGACACGCACGTCCTAACATGACCCACCTCAAAATGATATCTCCATACGCATCCTCCTCTTCTACATGGAGCAGAAGCAGCGAGACGCGAGCAGTGAGCGCAGCAAGCACACAGCCCCGTCATTTTTCTGGACTCGGAGTTGTGTAGCTTGAACTTGCAAACATGGCGCATTTACTTACCTTTATATACAGGCGCGTGCAGCATGAACGGCGATGGTCCGACAATGTCAACAGCCTTGAACGCGAAGCTGCTGTGCCGTGCGTTGGCCGTGCGACTCAATGATGAGTGCGCGATTGTGGCAATGGCTTCGACGGGCGGTGACGTGCGCCAACGCACACTGCGGCAACCGCCGACGCCACCGTGATCCAGAATGGAAGGAGTCGTCCCATCAGTTCCATGCATACGACCGTCTTCAAGGTCCCCCAGTGCCTCCACTGCTCAACTTTCAGCTTTTCTTTCCTTCAGTACACCCAGCCGCCAACGATGCCAGGATGGAAACCAAAGCCTTACGCAACATGAAGACAAACCAGATCGCTCTTCAGCAAGATAGCCGCGGAAGCTCACTTCCGTTGACGGTTCTGATAGAAGAGGCTCAGAAATACAAATAAGTTACATATCTACGCACGGGCGTCGGCAAGGCGCGTCGCGTCGCACGGAGACGCGATCTAGCAGCGGTTTCCACCCTAGCACCCATCAAGCGTTTGCGCAGCAGCAGTCGTCTTTATTCCATGAGCTTGCGAAACCGCCACCCGCCGCCGCACAAGGAACGGGGAACGGAGGACGGAGCAAGGGCCGGCAGCCGTCCCGCGTGGACAACCACCGCTACGGCGCACGACAGTCGGAAGGGGCGTGGCGAGCACAAAAACGAACGTAGAAAGGGGCACCGCGAGCAAACGGGCGCGTGCGAGAAACGATCGACCCAGGGTCCCGACTATTACAATACACTGTCTTAGTGCTTCTTCTTGCCGCCGACGCTGAAGGACGTCCAGACGGGGTTGCCACTGGAGGCGCTCGAGACAGAGAACGCGGTGAGCGCGGCGCAGTAAGCGAGGACTGGACACGTAGGATCATTAGTCAAGGACATTGGACGTCATTGGGAGACACGTACGGAGGGCGGCGGTAACAAGGGAGAAGATGACAAGGGTTTGCGCATCCCCGCAGAGAGCGAAGGTGGCCGCGGCAGGGTCGCAAGTCTTGAAAATGCCATTGGTCACACCCATGGCCTGCACGGCCACAACGATCCACATAATGGAAACGCCAACTGGAAAGGGGGGCCCAGGATCAGTCGGAGAACTATACAGCAACCAGCCAATACACACCGAGCCAAACCAGTTCACCAATAACCGTCAGAGTGTACGACTTCTCCTTTGCCATGTCTAGGGTCAAGCTGAAAGCGCACTCAGTTAGGAATGAATGCTGCTGGTAACAGGAGCGTGCGACGTACATGAGGGGTAGCGAAAGAATGGACAGCTCGCCAGTCGCGACGCCAAGGGTGCCATATCCCTTCCCTCCCGTGAAGATGGTACCCGCAGTGAGGAGGGTGAGGGAGCTCATTGCATGAGAGATAATGGCGGTGATTGCGGCCACCGCTGTACGCGCAGAACCGCAGGAATCAGTACCAAACGACGATCACCATTCAGGGGGGAATACGTACTGAAGACCACCTCGCGAACAGTGACAATCCAGACCATTGTGCGCAGACCTGTACGCAAGAAGAAAGACAGAAGTGGGCGACGAAACTGCACGGAAAGGGACCAGCCAGAGCAAAATGGGACAGCCAGCACGGCCGACGGGGGCTTATATACACGGTCTCACGCAGCATCATCGTGCCGTCGCAAAGAGATCAGGCCCGGATTACGCACGGCCGATGGAGATCTGCCGGAAGCGTCGCTGGCGGCTCGCGCTGCGCTGCGCCTCCGAGTATAAATATCCTGCTTCCGCACGCCGCCGCGGAGGACGTCGCGGCCCCCCAACGTTCGAGATGGCCGCTGTCCACGGCCTGTACGGGGGAGATGGCAGCCTTGCAGGTGTCGCTCCGAGGACATGGGGGTCAAAGCAGGATGATTGATCACCGATGCACGTCACCACGCGGCGTTGTGGAAGCAGCGCCTACCCCTGGTCCCTAATTGGGATAGAATGCGGAGCCGAGAAGCACGACGGAAAGCAACATCGCGATTACGCGCGTGCTTATCGTCTTTCAGCTAGCCTCTTCAAAGCTTCAAACAGGCTACAAACCGCCACAGGCCAGTGTAGAAACTTATGTCGGATCTGTATACAGCATTGAGGCTTTGATTCACTGCCTCCTGCTGCCGCCACAGACGCCTGCCCTTTAACAACAAGCTCGAATATTGACAATAAACTACTGTTAGGCGTTCATTTGACAACACGCTATTGTTATGCCACCGCCGCTGCTATGTTTGAACGTGGGTGAACGCAGAAGGGGTCCCAGGGAAGTGCAAGTGTTACTCAAGGTTGCTCAGGAAACGGGAAGTCGACAGCGAACTTCACACGAGGCTGTCGCCGTGTGCGACGATCGCTGCGCCTCATTCCGCAAGCGCCGTCTGATAAACGCGCCAGTCCAGGCTCTGCCTCGACTTCGACCGCCCCTTCCGGGCCCTTCAGTCCTCCTGGCCACACAAAGCCAAGCCCGCCGGGGAACAGCCTGGTAGAACGTCCCTAGATGCGCTCTTCCTACAGCGTGGACACGCTCAGACTGACAGCGAGGCCCTACCATACGCGTGTATCCTGAAGTCAACCTGATGTAGCTTCCAGGAATACTTGCGCAGCAGACTGGCGGTGCACCTCCCCGCTCTCGCAACACGGAAGCAGACACATATAGCGCATGAACGCCGGAGATGAACAGATAGAGTGGGCGTGTACCGATTCGACGCCAGCTCCGTGATGACATACTCGGTCTTCCCTAACTATGTATCATTAATAATGAAGGTTACATGGAGGCCCTTCTGGCCTCGAATGTTGAGTGGACGAACGTCTATGTTGGTCTCATTGTAGCCTTTGAGGCCTCGACGCCATCAGTCACCGCATTCAGTCATGATTTCGAGGCTCGGAGGTGGGATCGCAGCGCCGTGTCACGCCAAATAACATGATCATCAAACAGCCTCAGCGCGTTCTTACCGACGGCCTCTTTGCAAGAGCACGATTGTGGAAATGATACACAACAGTGGCAACACTTCGAAGTTGTGGCCGTTCGGCGGCATGACATCATCCTCTCCGGCCCGCGGCCGGAGAACTGACTTGGACAGAACTCGAAGTTCCAGACCCTCACGACGTGAGCAACTCAAGTCGCTCGCACGGCCGTTCAAGCCTTGATCAAGAAAGCGTGCTATGATATAGCTCTACTTCTAGCATTACCAGGAGCACATACTGTGATATCGCTAGTAGCTACAGCGTCATCGAGAGCGAGCAACGAGCAGACATCAAGCGCTTGAAGTACCGTAACATTAAACGTCTGCGGCTCCCCGCGGGAGGCCGCGCGCAGCATCTCCGAGTACTTTTCGCTTGGGACGGGCGTCCGTGATTATACATGTCGGGTGAGCGAGGGAGGAGGGGGGGGAGATCCGAGGGCGCCGTGGATGGAGGAGCGCGGGGCGAGGGCGTGCGCGTCAGCTGTCGTGTGATCATGAGGTCCTGATGAGAGGACTCGTGCCCGTCAGGGACGGAGGGTTCAAGGGGAGGCAGCGAGGAGGGTGATAAGGTGAATCGAAGCCGTCGACGGCGGTCCCGTGCGAGGGGCGGGAAGGCGGACGCCTGCTTGAGAAGTAGCCGGCGGCCGCCTGCACGGGCGGGAGAAGCGGGCGGGGTATCGGGCCCGGGGAGGGCTGTTGAAGCCGGGCTAGGGGAGGCCTCAGACGACCTGCGCGACCGCACCCTTCTCGCCGTACGTGGGCGGGGGGAGGACGTCCACGTTCGCGGTGTCGAGGTCTTGGCGGTTGGACTGGGGGCCCTTGTAGTGGATACGGCCACCTGCGAAGTACCAGATGCTGTGCAGGGGTTCGTGGCCGATCAGTATGTGGATGACGAAATGCGGCGAGAGAAGCCGCGACTCACAGCGAGAGCAGGATGACGCCACCCGTGATAGGCTGTACGCGAGGGATCGTCCATCAGCAACAGGGTAGGCGTCGGGACACTGAAAACTCACAGCAGCATAGTTCATTGTCTCGCCCGTCACGGGCAGGTACGTCGGCAGCGCGAAGATGATGCAGACGAAGCACGTCCAGAGAATACAGATGATGTTCGCGGCCCAGCCTACAATGCCGTCTCCCATGTAGAACGGACCTGGAGTGAATTTGACGTCTGGGTGGTTCCTGAAGTAGCGACGGCTATTCGGCAAGTCAGTATACATTCAGCGCCTCCAGAGATAAACGCCGCGTACCAGAAGATGGGGATGATGTACGAGAAGTCCAGGGCCATGGCGGTCATCGCGAAGATAGCATTGACGGCGATGGCACTCGCGAGATCGAGCAGACCCGGGAGGATCGAGACCACGGTCACCAGCCAAATGGCACGGAGAGGGGTCCGGGTCCTGGAGTCGATGTGGCCAAAGAAACCGCGATCGGGGAGGCCGTTGTCGCGGCTGAAGGCATACACGGTACGGGACACGGCCTGGAGGGCGGTCTGGCACACGAAGAACGCCGTGAAGCACACGAACACCCAGATGAAGAGCGCTCCAGGCTTGCCCATGCGCAAGACCATGATCTGTATATACAAATGGTTAGCGCTGTATGACGACAGTTGTGTACATCAGATGCGCGTTACGTACGTCAAGGAAGGCAGACCCCGAGAGTGTAGTAAGATCCTCGCTAAACTGGGCGTCAGCACAAGCCATGAAGGAGAAATGGTGGACGGGTTCTTACAAGGGGCCCGAGCAGAGAATGAGGACGATGTTCAGAAGCCACCCAAGGATGCCGGTACCAATGACTATCGGAACGGGGTGAGTAGTTGAAGTCTACAAGGAGGTTAGCCCTTACCGGCAATGAAGATAGCCGAAGGGGCCGCGTAGGCTGCGCGCTTGACTTCTTCACTATGGGTACGCATGAGTATCTCTACTAAAGGAGAACCAGGTGCGCAGAACTCACGAGATGTGGGCTGTCGCGTCGTAGTCCTAACACACGACCAAAATGAGAGATCAACCAAACCGCCGCAACCGATTAAACACATACCGTCATCTAAAAATCACGGTGTGGGTCAGCATGTAAGTGACTTGCCAAAGACGGCCACACATACCGTCCATTGGACACTGAGCAGACCGAACAGGAACGAGAGACCGTTGTTCCACCCGCCAGTCTGGTTCATGAAACCCGCACTACCGAAGACATACGACGCCGAATGCATGTCACTACGGTGCGTAGTCGCGAGCAGCACAATGATGATGACTAAAAAGTCGTGTCAGAGAGAAAGGAGTCGTGAAGAGGTGAGCTCTCGCACTGATAGTGGCTCCGAGGTTGATGAACACGAAACCGCTCGTCAGACGTGCAAGTTGGCGAGTTGCAAGGCAGTTCTGCCACCAGTGTGAGCACAGTGGAGGAGGGTACACCGCATAAGGAAACTTACAAGCACGCCGTGAAGGACCAGCAGACCGGCAAAGAGGCCGACAGTCTTGCCGGGTGTGATCGTAAAGTCACCATCCTACGTCGCGCAAAGTAAATAACGATGTCATGACAGGATCAAGTTAAGACGATGCACTTTGCCGACAGTGACAGCGGCCCAGATCATGTTAGCCAGACCGAACTCCGTGGAGGACAGACCAAGGATCTGTCCAAGAATGTTCAGCCAGCCGACGACCCAGCCGACTATGGCACGGTGTTTACGAGGGACGAGCTGCGCGGACGCGGTGTACCTAACAAATAATCTGTTACTCCAGAACATACACGAATAATGCCAACACTCACAAGCCGCCGCATGTGGGGAACGCGCTGACAATCTCGGCGATGCTGGCACCTGAAACTAGGTTAGCGCTGCCGAAAGAAGCGTCTGGGGCGATAATAAGGCGGCGAGTATGTTCGACGTAGCAGCGCTTCGTTCTGCGTCAGGAACATCGAAGAGCACGGATTCGGACGGTACAAAAGGAACGAACGCATTTTGCAGAGCGAAACGTCAAGCGCCGCAGTGCGCTAACGGCACAGGTGTGAGAGCCCGGTTTGCCGGTGGAGCTCTTCGACAGGTGGAAGACGGTGAGCCGAAGAGAACATGCTCTCCATGGCCATACGCGGGGAAATCCAAGGTCCGGATCGTACGCGTGACCCTGCCCGCGCTCGCGCGGGAGGAGTAGCATAGATAGGATGCGTCATTCCGATGCATCCGGAACAGCCTGCGGACGACGCAGCGCCGATGGGAAGGCAGATACGCACCGAGAGTGAAGCACATCGTCGCGCCCAGGATCCAGCACCATGTCACCGAGGAAGGTCCACCGACGAGCAGAGGCGTGTTGAAGGTCGTTGCGACACTGGAACAGAGGCCCATGATGCTGAACGCGAAGCTGATCTGGGGACGAACGTCAGTGATTGAGTCGCAGGTGCGATAGATGCAGGCACATACGGTGGCGATGTTGGAGAACTCGCGCTTGAAGGACGGGACATAACCAATCTCGAGGAGCTTGTTGTCGTCGTCGACGGAGTTGTCGCTGCCGGAGGCGACGGAGCGGGCATCTGCCTGGGCATCCTTCTTGGCCGGGGAGGGTAGGACTGGTGCGGACATGATGGCGGTCGAGAGACAAGAGGAGCGCTGCGCTGGAGAGGTTGATAACGGCCCAGGGGACGAGGAATTGATGGAGGCCGCTGTGGCAGACTTCATTCAGGTCGCGTGCGCCAAGGGGCTTGCGCCGCGCGGAAAATCAACTGCTATCGCCGGGCCCGACCAGAGACTCAGAGGTCCGCCCGACGGCGCGAGGCACGATCGCCCGCTCGCTGCCGTCGCCGGGGCCGCGCGCGGGGTGCCGGACGTCGCCCGGGGAGGCCCCGCCCGCTGTGGCTGCTCGCGGCTGGTAGCGGCCCATGCGGACTTTTTCGCCATTTTAGCCGCCCCTCGATCAGGACGGCTTGGCGGAACGCGTCACGGCGCGTCGCGTCCAATCACAACGCACGTGCGTCCTCTCCATCACGCTGCCGTAACGCGCTGGCATGTCACTGCGCCGCTTTTTCTCTCTCGTCCCAGATCGCGAGCTTGGCGATAAGAACATATTCTACCCCTCTACATTCCTCTGCTTGTCAAATTGCCCCGTCTTGACGCTACAGGGTGGAAGAGGATCTAGCCTGCTACATCTCCAAATTCGGAGCCGACGACTCAAAGGCTCGAGGTCGTGTGCGGGGCCTCAGAGCAAATGATGAGATTCAAGTACTCTCCAGACAGCCGATGTCTATCCAAAAATCGGGTATCAGCGATATCTTCAAGTCGTTGAGAGGATGATCTCTTGTTTTCGTTTTACGCGGACGGCGGTATGCATGTAGAGGAGGTCGGTATAGGGCATCAACGACGGGATTTGTAGGTACCTCTCTCAAGTCCGGAAGGCCACCCCCTTCCGAGCTCGACATATAGTAACTATATTGACGGCGAAGTCTACCGTTGTGCAGGAGCCACTTCGACTGCACCTCGTGTGACACGGTCGAAACACCCTTCGGGACCCGCAGCCGTTGAGATATCCATAGCACAGGCATGAGCAAAACGGCATCGTGCTTTGTGATCAGGTGTGTGTGCTTCTGGCGTACCATCGCAGTGTTCACTCACTACTTGCTGACATAGGGCGTGTGGTTATTTACAGGCACACTGTGGTGTTGCTATCGTACTTCCCAACTGCCGCCGTTAACCTTCTGCCAAGACAGCCGATCATGCTCGTCTATCTTGGCCGCATACATGGGGCGTCGATCTCACTTGGATCTCACACGACATCGCCACGCAACCTCTTCTCATCCGTCATGGACGAAAGGCCATCTCAGTGTTCGCGGGACGCTATTATATTCAATACACAAATTTGACTGGCATCGCTCCCAATATCGCTCGTCAACGTCAAGTGGTACGGGCCACGCTGCTCACTTCCCACCCCTCCCCAACTTGTTCTATTGGGCTGGTCATTGGTCCCGAAGGCGGTGCGTATAGGACGGCGGCCGCATCTTGCCGAAGAACAAACCTCCTTATCCGTATGCCTTTCTGACGCCAAGTGTGCCGAGGCCATGGTGCGTCCTCTACGCATTCTCACTTGAGCGTGCGTTGAATCCCATCCGCCAGAGAATCCACTCCTCCTGGGAGCAAATACAGTCTCTCGGAGGCGAGATGGGGCGACTGCGGTGCACCAACGTCTCCGGATCATCTATTATCTGATAAGATGAGACCGCGCAACTCATCTTGGGAAGCATCCCCCGACACACCCGACTCTATGCAGACGTGCTTCTGTACCTGGCTGTTCGAATCGACTACGGCCTGAACACGGCTTCTCATGCAAATGCGCGCTGGCCGCCTACGCCTGACATATTCAACAGGCGACGCGCTTCCATAGCCCGAATAACGACACGTGAAGGCTGCCACGGCGCCCCGTTCTTCCTCAAGCGACTCCCACGTCCCGCTTGTACGCGCACTATTTCCTCTCACCCTCCCTCCCCGTACACACGCTCGACGTACCACAAGGCAGCCGTTCTCCCCTTGGGATATCTGATAAGATGGGGTTCGAACGTACATTGACTCTCGTCGTCCCACTCCCCCCTCCTCCGGGAACGACTCCTCCTCCCTCCTTCGTCCTGCGACTGGCCGCTCGACCCGCCACCATGTCCGAAAAGCGCCAGAGCTCCCTCGAGAAGTCGCCGGCCGAAGTCAGCGAGAAGTCGTCCGTCGACCGGTCGCCCTCGGCGGACGAGCAGGCTTCGCTCGGGTACACGACGCCGGCGAGGGCTCCGAAACCCAAACTCCCGTATGCGTGGCAGCTGGTGATGATCATCTTGACGTGTTTGTGTACTTGTAGGTGCGTTCCGCCTTTGACGTGCGCAGCCGAGCTAACAGCCCGCTACTTCCAGTCGGGAACCACTGGTCGAACGTACGTTTAGTGTTTTGCGACGGTTACAACGGTTGCTCATTATCTCGTCGATACAGGGCCTCATTGTGTCAGTGGATCGACATCGCTGCGGTACCTCTATCTGACATCGTGAGCTCTATGCAGATCTCTTAAAACCACCATCATCAAGGAGACGCACATCAACAACTCTCAGTTCGCCACGCTCGTACGTTCATGAAAACTACCTGCCGACCTTTCAGTGTCTCACTGTCCTGTATTTGCTTGTAGGTCGCTGTAACGAACCTCGTCAACACCTTCCTCTGCATCGGCCTCGGCTTCTACATCGACAAATGGGGCGGGTCCATCATGTCCGTCATCCTCGCAGGCTTCCACCTTGCCGGCGCGATGGTCATGTCCGGCGCGGCGACGAACAACCTCAACAGCTACCCTCTCCTTATCGTCGGCAAGGTCCTCGCCGCCATCGGAGACGGCTCCCTCGATAACGCCCAACATCGTATCTTCTCGACCTATTTCGCCCCCGGAAAGGGCTTTGCCTTCTCCATCGGTAAGCGCGCTTCATGCCACCTTGAGCGTGACATCTGCTTACCTCGTTATGCTAGGTGCGATTTGGTGTGTTGCAAACCTCGCCCAGTTCACAGGACAGTCGACGGCGAACGTGATCACCCAGAACTTGGGCTCGTACGCCTGGGCGCTGTGGATCTCCTCCGTCATCGCGCTCTTCTCCTTCCTCTGCGCAGTGACCGTCTTCTTCCTCGATCGCTTCCTCCGCGTGCGCTACGACGTGACGGACCAGACCAGCGGTCTGCGCCACACCGGCCGGGCCAAGGGCGGCAAGTTCGACATCCGCGCTATCAAGCACCTGCCCACTACGTTCTGGCTCGTCGTCCTCTTCGCCGTCTTCGAGAACGCCGGCGTGCAGTCCTTCGTGTCCATCTCCACGTGAGTTCCCTTCCCCTTCCCCTTCCCCTCCCCCTCCTTCCATCCCGCGCTGTCACTCCGCGCTGGTCCTTCGGAGTGCCGATTGCGCTCGCTGACACGACCGTGGCTCGCGCAGGCAATTTGCGCAGCAGCGGCTGCAGAAGGGCGCCGTCATCGGCGGCTGGGTCTCGAGCTTCTACCTGCTCCTGCCGGCGGGCCTGACGCCGTTCCTCGGTATCTACATCGACATGTTCGGCCAGCGGATCGGGTTCTGTGAGTCAGCCCCGCGGTCGTCGAGTCGCTCGTGACTAACCTTGTCTGTGAACAGTGTTTATGTCGGGTCTCACGTTCCTCGTGTCGATGCTGCTACTCAAGTTCTCACATTCCGTCCCGACATTTGGTATGCGCGACCCGATTTAGAATGTGTAGATACTCGGGCTAAATGCGGTTTTCCCTCAGTCGCTGCGTATGTGTTCTATGCGCTTTCCCAGGTATGGGCGTCCGTGACGACTTCTGTTGTATCTGCTGACATGATCCACTCAGGCCGTGACGCCGGCTCCACAAGTCGAGATCATCCGAAGCATTATCCCCGACCCCAAGTACTTCGCCACTGGGTAAGAACCTCTCATGATCGCCTGCCTTGCCTTGGAATGCTGACAGTATCCCCTGCCCAGTTTTGCGATCAAGAGTACGTCACGGGAAAACAGCCTATGTCATACGAGCTCACCTTTCTCACTATACCGCTACAGAGTCCGTTGTACAAGCCTCCATTGTCATCATCACCACCGCGGCAGGCCGTCTCCAAGACCTCTCTCCGACGGACTCCCTCGACCCCGCGGTCTCGCTCTGGCTCGCCTACGCCTTCCTCTCCGTCGCCGTGTCCGGCTTCATGCTCGCCATGTCCTACTTGGCGCCCAACACGCTCCCGGCCGCACGCCTCTCGCAGCTCCCCCCACGCGACATGCCCGCCGAGGTCGAGAAGCTGGCCCAGGCGCAGGGCATCGTGGTGCACAAGGCGGACCCGAACGACGAGGACGAGATGAGCGAGATCAAGGTCAAGGAGCGCCTGCTCAAGTCGCCGCAGCCGCGCGGCGTGGTGATGAGCTGGGCGTACCTCCTCGTCGGGCTCGGGGTCATCTTTATCGGCTGGATCATGTTCGGCCTGGGTGTCAACTGGGGCGTGCACGGCAGTGTCGTCGCTGGCACGGTCGGCGAATGAGCGTGCGGAGTTCTCTGCTATGCTCACGAAATATCAACGTTTACCTCCTTATGCCGTTTTGTCTTTACGACACGCGAAATGTACGGTAGTAGTGCACACGCGTCTTCGTGTTTTGAATTGTATCTAGGTTTCGAGTCTGCTTCCCAACCACATATTAGGGTTAGGGGTGCCGGTAGAATTGCGCTTCGAGGGCATTTGACGAATCGTGTCCAGTCGATGCAGCCCGCCGGGAAGTGGTTCTTCGCTATCATCATGTTTCACCCTCATACATGTGTAGTGGACGTGTCCGCGTTGTGCGCAGAGGACGACCTGTGCGGCGAATCCTCTGGCAAATGATCATCGAGCACTGCAGGCCACGTGTTGCGCGTCCACGTAGCGTGGTGACGTGTAACGCTTCGAGTACTCAACGCGCGCGCGCGCTGCCCAGACCCTCCAGCTTTCTCCTTCGACCATGACCCGGTTATGTCTCTTTCTCTGTCTATGGCTCTCCCTCTGGTCGGACGTCGTCCTCGGCTCTGTCCTCGCGATTGACTATGGCGCGGACTTCATCAAGGCGTCGCTCATGACGCCCGGCCAGCCCTTTGACGTCCTCCTCAACCGGGACTCCAAGCGGAAGATGCAATCGACGGTGGGGTGGAAACACAGCGACCGGCTGTTTGGACAGGATGCAGCGAACATCGTGAGCTTCGTGCTTTGCTCGCTCGAGGCACCTCCACCGCGAGGCGCGCAGCGGACTGACCTTCTCTCCTTCCACAGGCCGGTCGATTCCCGCTAGACTCGTTCTCGTCCCTCAAGTTCCTCCAGGCTGCGCCCTTTGACTCTGAAGCTCTCTCTTTCTACACCTCTGTCTCTACCGCGGACACGGTTAGGACCGAGCGCGGCACCGTCGCGCTCCGCCGCTCGGACGGGACGGAGTGGAGCGTCGAGGAGCTCATCGCGATGCAGTTCGCGTACGTGCGCGACCTCGCGGAGAGCACCGCCGGCGAGCGCGTCAACGACGTGATCGTCACCGTGCCCCCGTACTACACCCAGTTCGAGCGCGACGCCGTCGTGGACGCGATCGAGATCTCGGGCCTCCGCACGCTCGCGCTCATCAACGATGGCACCGCGGTCGCGGTCAACTACGCCATGACGCGCTCGTTCCCCGCGCCCGAGTACCACGTCATCTTCGACGCGGGCGCGTCCGCCATCCGCGCGACCGTCGTTGAGTTCGGCCCCGTCGCGGACCCCAAGTCCAAGTCCAAGGTTGTCAAGGACGCGACCCAGATCACGGTACAAAGCGTAGGCTTCGACCGGTACACGGGCGGGACGGAGCTGGACAGGCGGTTGAGGGACCTCATGCTCAACGACTTCCAGAAGCGCTACAAGCGGGACATCAGTAGTGACAAGCGGGCAATGGCGAAGCTGTGGAAGGAGGCGGGACGGGTGAAGGCGATTCTCAGCGCGAACACTGAGGCTCAGGCGACGGTGAGGTATTTGGATCCACGTGCACGCGGACTCGGTGTTGACAGTTTCGGCGTAGATTGAGAGTCTAGCGTATGACCTCGACTACAAGGCCAAGATTACCCGCGCCCAGTTCGAGGAGGCGTGCAAAGATCTCAAGGCCCGTTATGCGGTCCCCATCCGTGAAGCTCTCGTTCTCGCTGGGCTCAAGCTGGTACGTGCACTAAATCCATTGTCATGATGAGTCCCCCTCACGTCGCGCTCGCAGGATAACATCTCGTCCATCATCTTCACTGGTGGTGCGTCGAGAACGCCCATGATCCAGGACGCCGTCCGCTCCGCCTTCGGCGCCAACAAGCTTGCGTTCAACGTGAACGCGGACGAAGCCGCCGTTTTGGGTGCCGCGCTTCACGGTGCTGGGCTTAGCCGCCAGTTCAAGACGAAGGACATCCGCATCACGGATATTGGTCCCTACGATGTCCAGGTTTCGTACCAGGCTGAGGTGAAGCAGCCCGGTGCGCGCCCGCGTACGATCAACACGCTGGTCTTCCCCGTGGGTTCCAAGACCGGCACGAAGAAGACGTTGACGTTCAAGCGGTCGGACGACTTTTCCGTCAAGCTGGCGTACAAGACTCCTCCCCTTCTGTGAGTGTGCCGGTGTTCCAGACGAATCTGCCCCTTGCTCAGATGCATATAGTGGGTTTGCCACCGACTTTTTGGAGGCACGAATCTCTGGCGTGAGCAAGGCTATCAAGAACCTCACCGAGTCAGGCGCGACGGACCCTGTCGTTAAGGCCACAGTCATGCTTTCTGAGTCAGGTTTCGCCTCTGTTCGCGATGCCGTCGTTACTGGCGAGTTCAAGGACGAGTCCATCACCGGTAAGTCATGTTCTTCTCTAGTCCCGATACGATTGCGTCATGCGTGAGCGCAGGCAAACTGAAGGACCTTTTCGGCAAAGGCTCTTCGTCGGAACACGTGGACGAGACGACCGCAAATGTCGGTGCCGCGGAGGAGGACGCGACGTCGACGGTGTCTTCGGCTGAGGCTGCGTCCACTACGCTGTCCAAGAAAGAGCCGATCCCTCTCGAGATCGAGGCGACTTTCCCGACGCTGCCACCTATGTCCGTGATGCAAAAGAAGGTCGGGCGCGAGAGGTCTGTTGTGCATGCATGTATCACCCTCATTCCATCTCTGACGTATCGATGCTTAGGTTGAAAGCGATTGACGCGGAAGAGGCCGCGAAGCGCAAGCACGAGGAGGCGCGCAACACACTCGAGGCGTACCTCTACCGCCTGCGCGATCTGCTCTCCGACGACGCCGCGACATCGCCCTTCGTAAAATGCTCGCAGCCGAGCGAGCGCAAGAAGTTGTCCGAGCAGCTTGACTCGACCCTTGCATGGCTCAACGACCACGGCGACGACGCCGACACGATGCGCTACATCGACAAGCGCACCGCATTAGAGTGAGCATCGCGCCACAGCCTTGCCTGTTTGGCACACTGACGCCGGTCGCCTCCGCAGATCCCTAGAGAGGCCGATCATCCACCGTTACAAGGAGATAGAAGAGTTCCCGCAGGCGCTGAACAACTCGCAGATGTGGAACTGGCACTCGCACCTCTTCCTGACCGAGGCCAAGGCGAACCTCACGCGCGACCTCGAGGCCGGCGTCGCCGCGGGCCAGTCCGTCCCCCTGAAGTACACCAAAGAGGAACTCGACGAGTTCGAGCGCACCCTCAAGGAACATGAGGCGTGGCTGGACGAGTGGGTCGAGAAGCAGAAGGCGGTCAAGATGAACGAGGACCCGGTCATCCTCACGTCCGAGATGCGTGCGCGCGCGAAGGTGCTCGAGAACCATCTCCAGCGGCTCGTGCGCAAGCGTGCGCCGCCGAAGGCGAAGAAGTCGACAACGACGACGAGCAGCACCAACACCAGCACCACGACGGCCACGACGGAGGCGGCATCGGAGACGGAGAGCATGTCGTCATCGCAGGATCCGCCACGACATGAGGAACTGTAGAATTAGCATTACATCCCACCACGTACACTAATATTATTACTTGGATCATCAAGCAGGAGCATCGAATAACGGAGAGATACGTCAAAAGTGTTTCAAATACGCAGCAGAGATTGTCCAGCCTCCTGACTGTGTTGTGGCTAATAGATATACTTCAACAGGAGTAACCAGCCATATAGGAGCCTGCGGCAGGAGGAGCAGCCAGATGATGACGTACCTCGAAGCTCTAAACTTCACCATTCCTGCGCTTCCGCGGGTTGTTGGAGGCGTCAGTGGTCGTCCTAGGGGAGGCGCACGAAGAGGTGCCCTCCCCGCCTTTCCAGCAGGACCCCGAAATCACTTCGCGACCCGTCTAGGATTTTATCTGCCCGTGCAGTATTGAGCCATGAGCAAGTGGCTGGACAGTTGTCCACCCGGAGAAGACGTAGTAGGTGGGGTGGGCGTGTCACCAGTGCGGCCAGAGTCCGTAATCGGCGGCGCTGGATGGCAATGAAAACGACTCGCGTTTGTGCGCTTTTGGAGTAATGTGTCCGCCTCCGTCATTAGGATTTGGGAGATGCGGGATCATGACTCTTCTCTAGATGTTACTCTCTGATCCGGACATTCCAAGGCGAATGCGTATATTGATGCCTAGGCACAAAATGGTTGGACTTCACATGGCAGAGATCGAGGTTACGTGGGTAAGCATGTCAGACCATCACACCAGAGGGTAGGAATAACAGCAGTACGAATTACAGAAGCAAAGTACATAATACATGCATGCGATAGACGACATATGAGGGGACACGGTGACCACGATGGTCGCCCGCTTTCACGACCTGTGCGTGTTTTGAGATGACTCTGGGAGCGCCTCTTCTGCAGTGGAGGAATTCCAGAGGTCCTCCGTCAACTGCCAAATAGATGACTGGTATGCCCGCGAAGCACGATATTGCCAGAACAAGTAAGAGTTCTCTACGGCATATAATTGACTCCGCGCGAGGTGCAGCTCGCTCAATGTCGCATTCATCCTAGCCAAATCGGACAGGAGATGGAACCTGTGGGCGTCCGTATTCATGCTCCACGAGGCCGACGCCGTCTCAGATGATGATAACCTACGGGCCTGAGGTCGCGAAAGAAGGTGATGGAGAGCTTCGTCCACCCAGTCGGGTCCGTTGATGGGGCGACTAGAGCTCGCCTGAGGATCGTCGTGTGTAATGGGTACAATCGCTGCGGAAGAGGTGGAAGAACGACGCGGAGGTGAACGAGAGCGGGAGTTAGTCCTTCGGCGCAAATCGTAGTCAGGTCGCGCGTCCTCCACTCTAGTGCGCCTGAAACATTACCAACAACGTTAGAAATGATCGAAATAGTCCCCGAGGGGGAGGAAAACTTTTACCCGCGCGGTGTGGGGAATTCCCTCTGCAGGAGGGAAGTTCAACACAACGAAAAAATGCGTGAGTCTTAGGAATGGTACATACTCGGAAACCATCCGGGGACAAGGTACTGATTGATCCATCGTCGTGTACTAACTTCCAGCCTGAGAATCCCACCCCGCGGCGATTTTCATCACGTTCTAGTGGACCTGAGTTTCCTCCGATCATCCTGGACTGCACGTCCTCTGAAAACCGCACTGATAGTGCAGATGGGAGTTAAAACTGTCACGATCATGAACATCATGCCAAACGGACGTACCATGCTTCGTGGCGTTGGCGGATCGGTCCTCCTCTGGTGGTGGATGACAAGTGAATGATGTCAGCTTTTGGAACTGAACGGGCGATCCAACTGGATTGTGCCTAGAAGACGTACTGTTCGCCATTGGAATCTGGCGGTGGCCCTTGCACGCGTGCTTGGTGGTGCGAGGGCAAGTCGGTCAACCGAGAATCCCCACAGCACCAGAAGAAGCTTCTGCATGTGGTCCCCATGAGTCCGGACCACCTGACTATACATACGCATGTAGCTCAGGCCAATGTCTAGTCTCCGGTTCCCACAGACGTTCAACAACCGGGGTCCTACAAGTTCCTCCAACGCGCGCCTACCCTGGGAATCCCCACAATGCTCACATCGATCTCGGTCAATACGGGCCAGATTATCCACCTTACGAGCCCGAAACGTCCTTGATTGACGAACGGGTCCCATTATAGGGGCAGGGATTATATCCGTACCAAAAGTCGTACAACGCGGTAGTACGCGTACCTATCATACACTACTTGAGATAGTCGTACAGTACATTTGGAGAAAAGGGCGAAAACACATCACAGGCACCATCGAACGTCAGCCTACAATTCCACCTTCTTCTTGGCATCGTGCTTTTCCTGCGCGCTATGCGCACCCTCTTTCGCACCCTCCGCGCCGCCGGTCAAGATATCGAGGATCATACCCAACTTGTCCTCCGCGACCTCAACGCCCGAGTCGAAGAACGCCTTCACCTTCCGCCACAAGTCGCTCGCATGCCAGGTTGACTCGACCCAACGCACGCGCACCTCCTGGAGAAGCCCCGGGCGCGTCGTCGGAAGCGCCGCGTCGTCGAGACCGTGCTCGCGGAGGTACGCGCGGAGGCGGGCGTCGGGCCAGGTGAGGTATGCGGCGGTGCGTGCAGATACGTCAGAGTAGTGGGACTGCATGAGCTTCACGAGGTCGTCACGCTTCTTCTGCGCGTCCGTGCGAAGGTAGCCGTGCTCGATCAGCCAGGCGCGCATGTCCGAGTCGGTCCATGCGGACCACGTCGTGTCCTTTGCGTTCACGTAGTTCTCACTACACCGGCCAACGTCAGCCCTCGCGAGTGCGTAGGCGCAACCTGAAGGGGACTTACGAGACGAGTTTCTCCATCTTCTCGCGCTGAATCTTTGCGTCCTTCTTTGTGATACCGTGCTCGACAAGCCACGCTTTCATCTGCGAGTCGTCCCACGAGTCCCAGACCTTGTCATTGACGTCATAGTAGTAACGCTCCATGTGCGCGACGAGTTGGTCGCGTTGCTTCTGCGTCTTGGTCTGGAGGACGCCGTGGTCGACGAGCCACTGGTGGATGTACGAGTCTGACCAGGCCTTCCAAACAGGCTTCGTCGCGGCGACGTACGTATCGCGCATCTTGGCTAGGAGCTTCTCGCGAGGAGTGGTGGGAGGAGAGACTACGCCGTGCTCCTCGAGCCATGTACACATACGGCTGTCGTCCCAGCTACAACATTGTCAGACGCGGACCACGGGGAGAAGAGGGATTGCTGCTCACGTAGAGTAGACATAATCCTTAGTATCGTCCATACCCTTCTGAATGTTCTCCGTCGCCTGCGCCACGATCGAAGACGCGCTCTTCGAGGCTTGATGCATCTCGTCGCCGTAGACGGCGGTACTCGCCTGGGCACTCGCCGAACGCGCGCTTGCACTCGCGGTCTTGCTATATGCGCTAGCCGCGGACGAGTACTGACGCCACTTCTGCTTCGCGAGGAGCGCTAGTTGCTCGCGGGGGCCTGAGGGGTTGATCACGCCCTGCTCGAGCAGGAACTCGCGCAGGCGAGACTCGTCCCATGTGTCGAAAGTGTCCGCCTTGAGGTCCTGGAATGCGACTTGCGCCTTTGTGTACTGGTCAGAGGACCACGTGTATGCTGAGTCCCAGTGTGCTTTCACGGCTGCTTGGAGGTCGGCTTGCGAGGGCGCTGTGCCAGAGGGATAGCCCGGATAGGGGATATTATGAGCGTCGAGCCAGTTCTGGAGGTCCTTCGTTGACCACGTAGTGTATTCTAGTTGGGAAGCGTTATAACTGGGACGTATACCGTGAAACAGAAGACATACCAGCTGGTTCGTTGTTCCCGTTTCCGCCAAACCACGATGCCTGGACTGCATGGCCGGCGGTGAGGGCGAGAAGAAGGAATGAGAGTCTCATGATGGTCGTTAGGCGTATGCACCAGGATAGTTGAGGAAAGGAGATGTACTGGCGGCGACATCTTGCGAGTAGCTCCTTATACCGACGTGCATTGGCAGGTGAGGTGGCTCAGATGGACTCCCCAATGACGCAGGCTATAACGCGTTGACGTCATCCGCGCGTGCGCTCATAGAGGGTTCCTCTGCGTTCTATGGAGCGACGCCTCTGGTGGGCTATGAAAGATTGTGTTTCGTCTTCAGTGCACCTTGGCGTCGTTCGGGCCAGCCCCATTCATGCTGGGTTGTGTTTGATGACGTCGGTAGACAACGTTGCTCAAGGGCGCTTAATGCTCTCTACTCAACGCCGCGGACACCAGCCACCACTATCCGGGGTCCCATTCAAGCCACACAACATGGAGAACGCAGGAATTTGAAAACTCGTATAATTCAAAAGGGCCCACAACGAAGACAAGTCGAGGAAACCCTCTCAAGGAAAGTTCGAACCCTTGGCTGCCGCGATCCAGCTCGCATCCGCGTGCGGGAACTGTCAGCCGCCGTCCCAGCACAAATTTTGACCAATCAGCACTAGTAATATCGGTTGTAGGGAACGGCGCACCTGATAAACCATGACACCCGCGTCCCAGCCCTGAGACTTGGCTTGGGCCAGGCACGTAGAGAGCGTCGAAGGATCGATGTAGCCACCATTCGTCTGGTCCTCCATGCTTCCCGGCTTTCCGATGACAATCTTGTGCACGTCCACGCCATTCGCCGCGATCTCCATGACGGCAGACCCGCCTCCCGACGTGATCAAGCTATCGCAAGTCTCGTAACCTGGAGTGGGCGACTCTGCAGCCGGACATTAGAGCCAGTTATGACGAGAGATGACGAGGGCGCTTACGGTTGTAGAATTGGACGTTATACCAGTCGATAATGTCCCCGACCAGCCTGTCCACCTCGAAGTAGCATCCACCCGGACAGAAGCCCGGTGTAAACCACGGTGCCACCGCTGCACAAGCCTATCGTCAGCCACCCCACTATCTCCCTCGTCCAACCAACCAAGTACTCACGCGCATGCGAGATCACGAACTGCCCCTGCGGCAAGCGGCTCCTCAACACCTGCGTGAATGTCACAAGCCACCGCTCCCCCACGCCCGGCTGCGCCCTTACGAGCTCGAGCTCCTCCCAATCGACGTCGACCCCGTCCAAGTCCGTGTTGAGCACAAAGTCCGCCATGCTCTGCGCGACCGCGGCCGGGTCGCGCCCCGCGCTCGTGGGGGTCTCTGTCGCGCCGAACGCGGACACGACGAGCGCGACGCCCGCGCCGTTGTATGCGTCCTTGAGGGTCCGCCGCTGGTCCGCCGGGAGAGCCGCCCACGCTGCTGCTTGGGCTACGGGACCGTCGGAGAGGAGGAAGGCGAGGTTGCTGTGGGAAAGGTGCGGACGTTAGGGAGTACTTGACGCCGTGCATACTTAGAAAGGCGACTTACAACACGTTGAACCCTTGGATCTGGGACAGTTCGGGTAGAACGCCCTCGACGGGTGCTTGGCTGTAAAGCACGAATTTGGGGCCGGATGGAACCGCTGAACGGCGAGCGTGCCAGGCGTGACTGTGAGCAAGCGCGCGGGAGTGAGGAGTGTTGAACGGCGTAGCAAGCCCTGATACGGAGGTCGTTGCCGCCAGGGCTGAGAACAGGGTGAAAAGACACGCGAAAGACGGGGCCGCCATCGAGGCTAGAATGTGAAGGCAAGGTATATGGGTGTAGAGCAAAAAGAGAGAATAATGCGAAGCAGAGAGATGTAAAGAGATCGAACGCAGTGCGCCAGGCGAATGGACACAACGGGGCTGACAGGGCTGACGTGCGATAACAGACCGACAGTGCGGTTGACAGTCATCGGCGAACTGTACTAACAGCTGACCATAAATTCCGATTCAGCCTCGATCGAGAATCTCAGCTCACCATGAATACTCATGGACTGGCCCACCAACGGCCAGCCCCAACCAGGACCCTAGCGCGTCTCATAGACCAAGTTCACGAAACAAACCATCCCATTTCTTACAATCTCCAAAACGACAGTTCCTGATACTCTCCCTCTATACAAGCGGCCTCGCACGGTAAAGCAGCACGTACGCCGACGCGTCCTGGCCGCCGCCCGAGAGCGTCTCGAGCTTCTCCGCGGGGAAGATCGACACCTTATCGTCGTCGAACTTGAACCAATCGTCGTCGTCTTCGTCCGGCTGCGGGCCCGGCGTGGAGCTGGTGTGCAACGCGCGCTTCTTGACGAAGCCGATGTAGTGGCCCGCGTCAGCCTCGGCGCCCTTGTGCGTGACGATCGCTGCGAGGGCGGTCAGCATACAGCCATGTGTAGCGGAAGCATCGAGGAAGACTGTGGGGAGGATGAAGAGACTTACCGACAAGCTCGTACTGCCCAGTCGTGCTGCACCCTACGTCCTGCTTCACATCCTCCGGGATAAGCGCGTCGAGCTCCTTGCCCTCCTTCTCCCTGTACACGCTCTCCTCCTCCAGATCGCCACCCGCAACCTCCTTCCCCTTGCCTTCTTCCGCCGCCGCGGGCTCGGCAGGTGCGGGCTCCGCAGTCGATGAGGAAGGAGCGGCAGCGTCCGCCATCTGGACGTCGCCCTCCTTGTCTTTGACGGGCTTTGCGGCCTTGGTACGCTTGCGGACCTTGCGGCGCTCCGCACGCTCCTTCTCGAACTCCTTGAGCTTGCGGCTGACGGGGAGGAGCTTCTCCTTGAGCTCTGCAGTCGCGATGTCGAGCGCGTCGTACTCGGTCGGGAACTTGACTCTCCTCTGTTCGCGTTAGATGCGAGACGAGGATAAGCGGGATGATTGTAACGGACAACGAGGAGACGTGCGCACCATGATCTTCGCCTTCTTCCCGATGTCGCGCTTCCACGCGAAACGAACCATGTGGACAGTGAGGTATGTGGGTAGGCGAGAGAGACGCTGTGTTGAAGAGTAGACGGCCTCACGGCCTAGCGAGGGCGACTGCTTCTCTATTTTACCGTCAAGCGCTTCCATAATACCTTGCTGCATGTAGTTGACAGCGCTCGAGATGTTGCACGAGATCTTCAGCACTTTCTCGGACGCTACAGATTCGGGCTCCTCTGGCGCCTCGTCGCACTTCAACCTGAGATCACAGGATGAGCCCTGGGGAGACGGTGGAAAAAGCTACGCTTACACTCGTTTCAGTTCACCAGTCAAATACTGGTCGACGAACTTGGCGCCAGAAGAAGAGCTTGAGGACGGACCGGGCAGACCCGGCACTTCCTTCAACGCATTGGTCATCTGGACCCAACATTCCTCCGCATCTATGAGAACGTCAGTTGAGAGGTGACAGTGTGACACCTCGATGCATACCTTGTTGTGCGTATCCTCCTTGTTTGAGGTTGTGTAGGCTTGGTCCTCTCGTCTGTTCCGCAAATTGAGGAAAGGCTTGACGAAGCGCGCCCAGGAAAAGACTAGGAGTGACGCTCTCTGTCGTTTTGGACATTTGGCTGTATAGGTGACGGAGGGCTAAGGCAAGGCCACCGGGCGCTGAGCTAAACCGAACGTTTACTTCATAATTCATTCGCCACAAGATGAAAAGTACTAACCTGCCCAGCGCCGTCTGCAACTCCGGAATGGCGCGCATTGCCTGAAGCGTAGCGTTCATGTAGCACGTGTTGCCCAAATTGACAAGGCCGACGGGCATAGATAGCTGGAGCTCGGATGTGAGACATACGTCGGGAACGCTAGCGCTCTACTTACAGCCTGAGCCACTTCGGTGTCGTCCATGTCTTGACACGCAAAAGCGCATGAGTTTGATTCAGAGGTCAGTTATACAAGGTGAACGCACCCTCAAGGAACTGTATAGGCGTTGATGGCGGCTTCGGTAGCTCGCCCGCAGCACCGATTACCATGAAAGTCTGGCCCTGTTCCCAGCACAAAGTGAGCGTTTGTTGGCCGGGAAGTTTCACTTCGCGACTCACCGCTTTGGGTCCGACCTTTCGCCAATCGGTGTCGTCCTAATAAAATCGTCGGTCAGAGGTATATAGCGCATCGGACAGCGCGGCTAAGACATACCTTCAAGACCCCGCCCTTGATCATTACTTTCATACGTTCTGGAGGGACGCCGGTGACCTGATATACAGCATCTTTGAAGAGTGCGGGAGGCTGATCAGGGTCGAGTTGCACGTCGTGGACTTTGCCAGCGTGCTTGATTTTGACGGCGAGGGGAGCCATGGTGGTGCAGAGGAGAGATCTGGAGGCGAGTGTGGCCTGGAGTGCAAGTCGGTGGACGCGTAAGTTCGCGTACGCACGCGCAAAAGCCACAGATCTCGATGACAAATCCGGTCGGGGCCGTTGCGGGCCGGGGTCCAGGCAGGTGGGGGTGGCGCCGGGTGGGCGCCAAAGAGATGACGTACGGCCCCGGTGGCGGACGACGTGTTCAGCGGCGTGCGCGCAGCGGAGCACGTACGCCCGCAGACGCCTCTTATACCGCCTCTCCATCACTGACGACCCCCAATCCCCCATTACGCCGTCAACGTCAAGCCTACCCCTCGCTCACACCGCCCATTATGACCGTGTAGTATGTGCTTGTATCGTCTTATGAGAGTTTAGAGTAAATGACAGACATTCTGGCTGTCTAGCTATACCCTCACATTCCTCCTCCTGGCCTCGGAGATGGCGACATTCTGCGTGCTCGTCTTCCCACTCCCTCATATGGTCCGCAAAAAGCTTTTCCACTTCCTCTCGGAAAGCCCCATCATCGCCAAACTCGCCTATGGTGTCAAGATCTCGTTTATGTACGTCGGCCTTCCGCGACTGATGTCACGTCCTTCGCTCACGTACATTCCTCATCAGTTTCGTCGCGATCCTGTTTGTGGACGCACTGCAGAGGATGTGGAGGGTCAGCGCCGAGTCCGATCTCGCAAAGTCAACAGGGTCGGGTGTGCAGGACGTACGCGGAGAGACCAATCTCGCTGCTCGTAAATTCTAGTGCGCCCCTCATCTCCATTTTGTCTCGGCGTCGATTGTTCATTCATTCTCTTCAGCGCCCAGCGTAATGTGTACCTGACCGGGTTCTGTCTCTTCCTTTCCCTTGTCCTCACACGCACATTCTATATCCTCCTCGACCTCATTCATACCCAAGAAGAGTATGCCAAACTGAAGAGCGCTGTGAGCCACATTCACCGTTATCTGCATGCCACTATTCTAACATACCTTCAGTCCGGAAAGTCTTCCGGCCCTGATCAGGCGAAGCAGATTGAGGACCTCAAGAAGAAGCTGTCCGCTGCTGAAGAGAAAGCGAAGGATTACGGTAAGTGTACTGTCATAGTCTTATCTATGCCTAGCTAAGGAGGAATCCGCCCAGACATTGTCAAGAAGCAGGCTGAGCAGAATGCCAAGGAGTACGACCGACTGGCGACGGAGTATAACGCTCTTAGTGGTGCTGTTTCCGACAAGCGTAAAGATTAAGCGTCGCCCCCACTTCTTTCTTGTGGCAACTAGGTCCGTTGGGTAACTAAGAATTGCTCGCTAGCTTTCTATATCGTGCACACCGTTTGCTATATAACGTCTGCCTACTGTAGTGTTCTAGGATTAGTCCCAAGCGGTAACTAGTATTTGTTTGAATCCCCTGAAATCATCATGCAACTTGGAAACGTCCTCACACTCAGCAGCGTTGAGATGCGGTGTAGGGGTTCTGCTCATCTCTGCTTAAGTACGCCAAGACGCCACTGCAGGGTGCGTTTCTTGGCCCTCTCTACTTGTGACCATTGGCCGTGCAGTAGCGCATCGAGCCTCGAGAACAGCCAACGAGATGCGTGCGAGCTCGGACAGGAAGGTGCCCAGAGTCCAACGCACGGCGGGGATTACCGGTTTTTCGGACCAAGAAAAATCGCTGGACAATGGTGGCTCGAGGAAGCCTTTTCTTCAAGTCACGTGTACTAGAAAAATCGATGAAAAGGCGACTAAAGGGTTTCGTTTTCCGCGATATTTCCCTTGTTTTAGGCATATCGCCGAAAATGTTGCCTCGAGCCGCGGTTGCTCAGCCATTTTTCTTCGTCCCAAAAATCGGGAATCCCTGCCGTGACGTCAAGCATTGAAATTCGTTGAAGGGGTGTGAACAAGTAGTACGTAGAAACAAAAAACGACTCGGTTAGCCGATGAATCGGCTTGTAGCTGGCCTCGAATATCGGATTCCCAGACGCAGGTAACGATGACCCAGGAGATTTACGACTTTCCCGCTATATGCCATGGTGCTCACAAGATCGTCCACAGGAACGCGGCGAGAACCGCCGTGTATGCGACGGTGGTTATGCCACTACCACGAATCGAGGGAAGAGCACCGCTACCTGCACCGCCTGATCCGGTAGGCGAGGTGGTGCTGGCAGGTCCAGACGTGGACGCGGAGCCCGAAGCAGAGGAGCCGTTCACGGTGAAGACCTTGATGTACGACATCTCAAAGTAAGCGTTGTGGTAGTTCGTGTCGTTCAGATTCGGGACGTTCTCCAGGTACTGGTATATAGATTTAGTAAAGAGTGCGGAAAGTGAATGCCCTAGATGACGCACGCAGGTATCATTGAAGGTGGCGTCGCCACCCAATGGGCCACCACAGGCCTGTTGGTAAATTTGGGGGTTTCCAGCCCTTGATGGGAAGAATAAGTTAGAGGCGATTGAATATCAGGACAGCGTGTATATATACCATTTGCCACAAAGGGTTATGTCTATGACGAGCTGCTGGGGATCAAAGAACTTGGTAACGTTGCAAGAGGTGGAAGACGGCCAAGCCGCGGAAGGGGTGCCCCACACCGACGGGTCGACCGAGTTGTTCGTATTCGCGACAGAGTCAGGTATTGCGTTTCTCTAGACCATGAACTGTCAGAGGTACATATATATTTTCATAGGTACCAGCTGTGCTTACAGGCCAAAACCACGTACTTCGTCCGCGAAACGTGTGACCATCAGCTTCCTCAGCACAAAAAGATGGAGCACGAAGACTCACAAGATACCTGTCTCGTCGAACTGCGTGGCCCACACTCCTCCCCCATTGCTCGCAAAGGGCGCCCCAAAGCTCGCCTTCTGCTGCTCCATCACACTGCATCCTCCCGTAGGGTTGCCGGCCGTCCCTGAGCAGTCAGAGCTAACGGTCTTCCCAGTCTGCTTTGCTCCCGGATCCTGCGTACATCCTTCCGCTGTATGGAGCGTCATCTGGTTCGCCGTCGCGAGGTTGACCTGTTCAACGATGTCGATTTCCCCGCCATTAGGCCAGACGGCGGCCTTCGTCCAGAATCCGGGCCAGACCGAGCATCCATATGGCACGTGTAGGGCATCGAAAAGAAAAACGGAGCCGAGAGGATAGAAATCCTTGGACTCCATGCGAACAGAGTTGCGTTTCTGCGTGTAGATGACGGAAGTCATGTTGTCGATGGTGACGATTGCATGCCCATTGTCGTCTACGTATGCGAGGTGAACCGCAGGGTCGGTCGCGTTAGAGAGCCAGTTAACATGACCTGTGAAAGTTCAGATCGATGTCATCAATGCACGCTAGCTGGAGAATAAATTGGACGAACCATCAGTCGTGTTGTCAAACCCGTCTAAGAAATTCCATCCCTGGAAGAAGCTTGACCCTGCGTACTCGTGCGCGAGGTTGAAGGCAGCGCGCACAACATGGGGACCTAAAAGGAGCGTCACAAACGAAACGAGGAGGTGCATATCAGCGTCCGCAAGAGACTATTGAAGAGTACGCGGGAGATTGGGGGAATCCTCAGGAAGAGCTACCTGGGCATATTTATGAACTGCATAGTAATTGTTGGGCGCGCGGGATCTAGGGTCTGTCGTATATGGAACGAGAACATGCTGTGGATGCGCGCTGGCGGAGGGTGTTTACGTTATACTTTGGATGACTCGACGAGGGTGCCTGGATTCTACATTGTCCGAGCGATATCAGCATTCACTAGGATCGCTACCGGCGTCGTTTGAGAAACCGCGGAAATGATACACATGTAGAGAACATGATGGAGTTGACGAACCCGGTCATGAGAACGGTCTACAGGATGTCGAACATCTATCCTTCGGATCCCAGCCAGCATACAGGCGCCATAGGTCCTGGGCAAACTGCAACAGTAAATTGGACGTTGACAGTACATATTCGATCTAAGTGGCAATCATGAAGAACTTAAGGACTTGCACTTACCCAGCTTGCTTCGGAGAAAGCATGCTAACCAGCTGAGACTCGGACAGGATTACGTGTATAGCGCCAGAGGCACAGCATACAGAGCATCAAGGGTTTGTCTCTGAACATGTGGAAGTAAGCTCCGTTGACACGAAGCAAGCGTGGAAGAAAACACACGCAATGTCAATGTGGTCGGATAGACGCGGCCGTAGCGAAGCGTGCATCGGAGGTTCCGAAAGGGCCGAGTACTTCCAAAGGCCAGTCTAAGGCAGCCAAAACATACACAGGTCGAGTAATGCTATCAGCGGCAGCAAAAGCTTCTGGAGAAGTGCTCCCGGTACCGATGGTGGTCGGAATGAACGTGAACAGGCGCCGAAGTGCAACTGATGCGGTAATGAAGATTTCAGTGCACCAAAGTCCGCTTACTAGAATATTGGCGGAGATTGAAACATCTGTAGCAAACGCTTTACAGACGCCAAACATGATATGTTACTTCTCAAACGACTTCTTTCCGAGATGCTCTACTCTCTCAGCCTCAGGCCTTAGGAACCCTGACAACCACCTTGCCAACATGCTTCTGACTGTCCAGGTGCTCGTAGGCCGCCCGCAGGTCTTCAAAGTCAAACACTCTGTCAACGACAGGCCGCAACTTGGCTGCGACGATCAAGCGGTTCATGTCCTCGAACCTGTGTCGGGGACACCGTCAGTTGTGGGCACTGTCACGACATACGACGAATCACGTACTGCGTGCGCGAGCCGATAAGTATGCCGCGCATGATGATGCCTTTCCCCAAGACCGCAAGCGGCAGACTGCTCACGTCTGCTTGCTGCGAATGCCCATTAAGTTAGTATTCGCGAGACATCACCTGCACGAACATCCACTCACCCCAGCGACGAACCCAATCACATCAATGGACCCGCCGTAGCGGGTGCAGTTCACGGACTTCATGATAGTGCCAGGGCCGCCAACCTCGATAACATGGTCCACGCCGCGTCCGCCAGTGATCTTCAACACCTCCTTGTCCCAGTCCGGCGTGGTCTTGTAGTTGATGAGATGTGACGCGCCCAGCTTCTTCGCAACTTCGAGTTTCTTGTCGGACGACGACGTCGCAATGACGGTCGCACCTGACGCCACAGCGATCTGCAACCCGAAAATCGACACCCCTCCGGTTCCCTGGACGAGGACAACGTCGCCGCCCTTGAGCTTATTTGCTGAACCCAGTAGTGCATTGTAAGCCGTGAGCGCCGCACATGGAAGCGTCGAGGCCTCTTCATAACTCAAGTGCTCCGGGATCCGGACGAGTGCCTATACAACGTTAGATCATCGTCGCTCCCTCGGCATTACTGGAACGCCTGCGTGCGGAGACATGACTTACGTGGGCGGGGAGTACCTTGTACTCGGTCAGGACACCATCGATGGGAGCGCCGAGGCCGGTCCTCTTGATCTCCTCCGTGACCTCTCCGAAGATATGGTCGGTCGCGAAGTTGGAGCAAACGCGCTCGCCGACGGCCCATCCTTGCACTTCGGCACCGAGAGCTACAATTTCCCCGGCCATGTCAGAGCCGGGGACGACGTTCTCCTTCGCCCCGAGAGGGTACTTGCCCTTCGCGACGATGAGGTCGCGATACTGGCAGGACGGTGCGTGATACGCTATGAGGAATTGTAGGCTTAACTGGAGATGTAACTAGACTGACTTGAAGTGACACAGCATGAACTTTCACAAGTACTTCAATTGCCTTCAATTTCGGGATCGGCGCCTCGGACAATGTTAGATTGTGGAAACCATCGGCCTAGTCGTGTTACATCATAGACGGTCTGAGATCCGTTCTCGGAAGGGCGGTATAAATTCTTACCTTAGGCAAACGGTACTCGCGTGTCGTCTGAGGAATAGACATGTTATACAGGAACTCCTTTGTCTTCTGTGGCAAGCAGGTGGATGTGTTAATAGGCAAGGGTGGAAACGGGTGGACGGTGATGATGTGCCCATGCCGACCCCCTGTCGGCCTTATATATTCTCAAATCCCAGGCTACTTCTGGGCCCCGAATGAGCTCTCTTCTGCATCATTCGCGTCGTCTCTATGCTGGGCGTGCTTGGTAAGACGGTTGCTTTGTCATTCCCGATCTTCCCAACCTACGCAAGTATACTTCTGCAGAACACGTGGCTAGAAGTATGGCAGAATAAAATCCGAGGCGGGAATTCAGATGATGTCATACCGGCGTACTATATCGCTCATGCATTCGGTCGATCCTGAGCGCACCCGAGGTACCAACGGGATCGGAGCGCCGTGCTATTCCTGAATCCTGGAGTTGGAAAACACTCGACAGCGTGTACGAGACTCGTAGACGAGGTTGACATTCAGCAGCGCGGTCAGACGGAATCGGCCGGGGGAAGATACCTCTGAGCGACGTTCACTGGTCGATGTCATCAACGTTGACATGCCGGTGGCCGGTAGAATCTAAGGAGGGAAACGTGATGGCTTATTGAGAAATCTATGGATACGATGCTCTAACAGACTGCAATGTATACAAGGGACAATGAAGGGAACGAAAGAGCAGGAATGCGAGACGGAGATGTACAAATGCTATCATGCGGACATACGCGTGTAAATGGTAGTGGGAGATGTAGGTGACGCGGTTGGCTAGTGCCATCTATTAATCTATGGGTCCATAATGGTCATCAGCATGAACGAGTCGCCGCGCCGCGGCCTCCGTAACAGGACGGGATAGCGAATTCGAAAGCGTGTCGACGTGCAGACGTGAACGGAAACATGATTACCGAGGACGAGAGCGTGTGGCGGGGTTTCAAATCCGAGCCCCGAGGATTTGACCTGCGGGTTCCGGGACGCGGGGCGCTGGTGGAGATGGTTAGTAGCGCGAGAATATCTTTGGTTCCCGCTTGAAACGGGCTTGAGCACATGAATGTCTGTCAGGCACGACGTACAGGGTAAGGGGTTAAGGAGCATACCATAGAGGAGAGCTGTCGCGCCCAAAATTTGTAGGCTGCCCGAATACATAGACACTGCCAGCCAGCTGCCACCCGTTGCGCTGCGGATGGCACCCCCTAATGGGGCACCGGCGCTGTTACCTGAAGAAGTGGCCGAGATGTCAAGACGAGATGATGGAGATCCAGGGAGTAGAACATACCGGGCAGGTTAAAGAGCAGCATAAGACCCGAGAGGCCCGCAAGCCTTCCCGAGCCATATAGCTGCGCAGCGACGGCGGGAGATAGTGAGAGGAAGCAGCCACAAACGAGGCCGTACATGATAGCGAATGCCATCTACAGTCAGATGCACAATCGCAAGAGAGGGGGGAGGAAAGGGGACATGTAAGCAAACCCCCGGAAGGGGGGAGACAGCAGGAGGAAAGAAGGAAGAACACGAGTGCGTACGATGCCTGCGTAGTTCGTCACAAACGTCCAGACCAGGAGTTGTGTGAGGCCGGAGAGCATGATCACACTCCATAGGGCGTTCACAGGTCCAACTTGATCTGCGATGTAACCAACGACCGTGCGACCGAACGCGGCAGAGAAGTTGAGCATCGTGACCGGAAGGGCAGCCAACTTCAGGAAAGTGTGTGAGCTGAAGCCTGTACAGAGATAGGAGGCGAACGTACCAGAGGCGAGAGGCCTGGGATCTTCTCCTTTGCGTACGTGGGTAGGAAGAAGATGGGAGACAAGTAACCACTGAATGCATCGTTCGATCAGTGAGAACTCCCTTACTTTGATCCAAGCTAACGCACAATACGGTGAAGAAGAAACAGACACCGAGACTCCAGAATACGGGGTCAGTAAAGAAGGACTTGTCAAACCACACGATCGGTTTCCTCTGCGACGGAGATCGCCTCTCCGAGATCATGAACCAGGCGGCGAACAGGAAGACGCCGTCGATGACGGTGTAAATTGCGAACGACTTTTTGAGGCCCAACGAGGAGAGCAAAACGCGGAATATCAGGGACGACACGGCACCGCCTGACATACGTGAAGTCAGGAGTCGCGCACACCACGCGACAGTAGGGTATACTACGCACCGATTGAACTACCGGCAACTACCATGCCAGTCGTGAGCGCACGGTACTTGAGGAACCATTGCGCGGGCAACGCCACCTGCGTTTGCGCTGTAAGTAGCATGCCCGAAGATCGACACATTCAATACACGCACAATGAGCGGGTACGCAAGCGCGTTCGCGATGCCCTGTACGATCGCCTACGGAGAAGCGTCAGTATTGATCATGACGTCAGGATGTGCACACGCGGCCAGCGCACCATGACCACGAAAAAGTGCCAAAGCTGTGTCGAGAAAGTGCACAGGAGCATGCTCAGCGTCCAGAGAAAGCCGGCCGCGGCGAGGAACGGCTACTCGCGCATGCCATCAGCGACAAGTCCGCGGAGCTCCCGCGGTGTGAATCCGAACCTTATATCCACTATGTGTCCGAGGTTAGTGCGGATCGCGATCGGTCAGGGATGGTCAACGCACTAGCGGTCTGCAAGCTTTCCTGGAATCACGCTGAGCAGGGTCATGGTCTGTGAATGATAAGTGAATCCATGGCGACCCTACCGCAAGCCACTACCCAGACACACCATGCCAGAGACGCTTCCAAGTGTACTGAGAAGGGCATCCGAGGCGTCGGGGAATACATGTGCTTTGAAGTATTCCTCCGTGACTCCCCAGACCTGGTATGACGGTGAGTACATCACACGAATACGGACGGGGGAGGCGGGGGAAGGTATCCGCTGCTCACAAGCCTTCATCCGCAAATGGGCGATCGCGGCGGGCATTGACGAGAATGCGTTCAATGCGTTCAGATGAAACATTTAATCGAGCGACACGGCGTATGGACGAGCACGAGCACATACCCCCATCCTACTGTGGCGGCGGAATAGATCACACAGCCCAAGATGACCAGCCAGCCGCGGCCACCGTCAGGCGGAACGTCGAACATTTCCGCGTCAGTGACCTCAGCTGCGACGCCGCCCTTCTCGTACAAGGAGGGCGCAACAGAAGTCGCGGCGGAGAACGCGCCGGCATTTTTGAGGGCCTTGTCAATGAGCTCCGGCTCGACATGCGTCTTCTCCGAGCGGGGCGTGTCCATCGTGACTGCTTGACCGATCTCGACGGGACAGGGGGCAGGCTGGGGAGACCCAGAAGACTCTGAAGAGGGGGAGGGACGAGGGGCGCACCCCCCGCCCGCCCGCGCTCGGTATATATGCGAGCGGGCCGTGTCTGCGATCCAATCGTGGCGCCCTTCCGGACGCTCTTCGCGACGACCCATGACTCGGACGGTGTCCCGCGGAGAGCCTGGGCTTCGCAGCGTGCCCGCGGGGCGGAGACTGCAGCAGTGATTTTGACGTCAACGATTGGTCGCGCGGGGATAGATATCGAACAAACCGCGCTCTCTGTGGCCGCCGCCGCCGACAATTGGAGGACCCGGAATGTCAGCTGCACCGATCTGAGCCGGTCCGAGGGAAAAACTGACAAACCGCCAATGGGGTCCCAGAGCCGTAGAGACTCGTGCCGCAAATGTGCGATGGTTGCTTCGCATCTTCTCATGTCGTGATCCAGCCTGGATGACCTTGGCGTCGCGCCTCAAACTTTTCGTGTACGTAGCTGGCGTTCTGGTCCATGGCGGACTGAAGTTGAAGGAGCTGTCTATCTGTGTCGATCTGGAGTCGGTTGTGGCGGGCCTGAGTCGGGCAGCCGTCGGCAGAGGCACTGTAGGGAAGAATCTTCAGCGCCGGAAGCCCGGCCCGAGCACTTGAGACACAAATGGACATCCAACGAGATGACGAAGACGACGGAGGACAGAAACAGGTCTGTATGCGTCGCTAGGAGCTGGGTAGTCTCCGTAGCTGACCATATATGGGCATGGATGACAGTCGATCCATTTTTGATGGAGCTGGGTGAGCTGGCAGGAACTTCATTCATCTCGTCCGAAATAACCCCACCGGCGTTTGTAGAAACAGGCTTTGACCCATCCTCCCTGAGTAGGGCGCTTCGGATCGTCCGCCGTACGGTCCGTGGACATTGAGTCCGGGGAGCAGACGATGATTCTGGGGAAGACTCGCAGGTTACCGACGGCGATGCGCTCCACGAGAAGGCGCAGTCATGTATGAAGATCTGCACGGAGCATAAGCGAGAGGCTCGCATCCGCCTCGTCGTTCCAATCCGAGCCTAACTTACTTCCAACTGCCTGCGTGGGACCGACGGCGACTACATCTTGAGCCTGCACGCTACTATTTCAAGAGATATTGTGCTACATCTAGTCAAGAAACGCACGACAGCGCGACCTACACAACGTCCGCGCCCCCACAGGGCAAATGGGCTTCCCCGTGACCCCACCACCGCAGTACCCAAGGGCTCACGACACCCGGTCCCTGCTCTCGCTGTCCCGCGGCCCGCGCATCATGGGGCTCGCGAGCCCGCGCTCCGTCCTGCTCTCCTCGCGCGCGCCCATCGTAGGGGGGAACGGGTGATGCGGGCCCTGCTGCTCGCCCGCGCCCTGCGCGTGCGCGTGCAGCGTCAAGTCCACCTCGGGCCTCTCCTCGAGCTCGTCGTCGCTCGCCCCGGGGGTCCCGAACCGGCTCGCGCCCGCGCTGCCCGGCCCAGAAGCGGGAGACGCGCCTTGTGAGCGGCGCGCACGCCGCGCGTGGAAGGAGCGCGAGGCGGTCGCGTTCGAGAAGAGCGGGAGCAGGTACCGCTCGTCCAGCGCCTGGAACCACTTGCTGTCTTCACCCGCGGCGGCTGCAGTGGCGGGCGCGGGGAGGCCGTTCCCGTTGCGCGACTTGCGCCGCGCAGCGGCATTGCTGCTCTCTGCGGTGGGTGCGAGCGGGAGGACTTCGCCGCCGTCTGAATCGTATGAGTCCGACGACGCCGCAGAGAAGATAGTGTTGTTCTGTGCGAGCGGGACGCTGGGGTACGCTTGTGTATGGTGGTTGTAGCTCGAGGGTTCAGAGAGCGCGGGCGAGCCAAGGCTGACCCTGCTGCGCGGGGGACGAGCCTGCTGCTGGCCGGCGAAGTACCCGCTGTCGTCGTCGTAGCGTGCCCAGCGGCTGGAGCGCCGGAAGAACTGGTTGCGGATATCCTCTTCGTCGTCGCTGCTGCTCGCCTCGTCGTCTTCGACGCCGGTGCGGATCCCGAGGACTTCCAGCATCCGCGCGGTGGTGCCCCCGAACACGATCACGGTGAGGACGACGACCACGAGAACGGTGATCCTCATGGATTGCGCGTTCTCGCCCTGGAACCCTGCGGCGAGGGCGACGCCCACGGCTCCGCGCAGCCCGGCCCAGAAGAGCATCATTTGGTACGAATGCGGGAGCTCCTCTTGTCGCTGCCCCCGCGCGTGCCGGTGGAAGAAGTTGATCATCTCCGAGAGCGGGAAGACCGCGGCGTAGCGGGTGAAGACGACGGCGACTGTGGTGACCAGGATAAAGAGCGGCTTGAAATAGCTCGTGACCTTGGCCGACGGGGCGCTGGTAAAGAGCGAGAGGCCGAGGTAGATGAAGATGAAGTTCTCCGAAAGCTGCGCGAGCGTGGAGAAAATGTACTTGGTCGCCCGTTGTGTACGCCTGGACATGGTGTGGTATGCGTAGTGCTTGAGCGTGATGCCGCAGAACAGGAGCGAGACAATTCCGGACATAGAGAGACCGTTTATGGTGAGGCCGTTTGAAAAGAAGTAGCACATGTACGCGCAAAGCGCGACAAGGCACGTCTCGATCGACGGGTACAACGACAGCGAGGAATGCTTGAGGGTGAGAGACATCCCTAGACCGAAAATAACTCCTAGCGCCATGGATACACCAAAGCATATCAGGAAGATTCCAGTTCCGTGGAAGAGATGTGAGACTGAAAAGTCCGATCCATGGAATTTAGACAATGTCCTGATTGCAGCGTCAGACCAGAAGACAGCAGAGAAGTGAAACGTTGCTACTCACTCATACATGACGATACTGACAGCGTCGTTCAAGAGCGACTCCCCGAAGATGACAGTGTAGAGCTTTGGGTCCACCTTGTACTGGTTGAAAATAGCGAGGATAGTGACGGGGTCCGTAGCCGAGAGCGTGGATCCAAAGATCAGGCATTCGACTAAGCTGAGTCCCAGCGATTCCAGGCCTAGTGACGACCATATGAACACGATCACTCTGCACTGCATGTGGTTAACGCCTCTTCCTTGGATGTTCTCGGACTATTACACTTACCCTACTCCAACGGCCGAGATGAACGTGCCCATGAACGCGAACACGAGGATTGAGCCAAAATTGCGGAAGAACTTCTCTTGCTTGAGCTCATACCCGGAGTTTAGGATGATGGGAGGGAGGAGGAGGTTGAAGAACAACGTATGTTTGAAGGTCTGAATGAGGAGAACGTTAAGCAGCCGAAAATGAATAACTGGGCAAAAAGGGCAGGAAAAATATACGAGAAGCATTCCAGAGCCACAAGAGGTAGGGCGTGCACAATTCCCTACCTCGACAGACAACAGTCACAACAAGTATTCGGCCTTACGACATGGCCATCTGCAACTTCCTGGTTTACGACCCGCAAGCAAGTGCTGAGGAAGCAGCCCATCACTCAGAAGTCGCTGCCATGTACGCGTGTCGGACCTTCTTTCCATGACGCATTCTCGCTTTAAATTCGGTGCGCCCTACTCCCGCTTGCACATTCCGCCACCACCCTTGACACCAGCAGTCGACCACCTCCCCAAATGAACGGTCCCAGCCACTCAAAGAACTACGTGCGCAACCGCACCCTCCCATTACGACGCATAGACACTCACCAGCATCTCCCTAATCATCGTCCCCGGCGCGAGGCGCACGACCAGCCCCACAAACATCCCCGCCAAGATAGCAACAAGAGTTTCATGTATCGCACGAATGCGCTTGATCTGGAGATAGTACGACGTCCAGAGCGAGAGGACGAGGAGGCCGCAGACGAGGAAGAGCGACCAGGACGAGTAGTACTCCTCTTCCTCGGGGATGGCGGCGGATTCGCTGGGGGCGGCGGCCAGGAACGCGGGGGTCGGCGGGAGCTGGGAGGCCATCGCGGCTACCGGGGAAGGGAGCGGGGAGGGTCGCTGGGCGCGATGGGGCGGCCCTGGAGCGAGCGGCGGGATGGGGATGGAGGTGGTGGGTGAAGGGAACTAGTGCTGCTTGGGTCCGACGCGGCGCGCGCTGAGCATGACGTGGGCGTCAGACTCAGCGCGTACGGCGGGCTGCGGACCCGGGACGGGCGGTGTCCGACGCGTCTTGCGCATTGACAATGGCCATCTTTGCGAGCGACATTCAAGCTGCATGAGTCCCTCTCAAACTCGAAATTGCCCATACTGAATGGACTCAAGCTCGTCGACGGCCGTCCGATGACTGCCAACACTAAAGTTTCGTTGGATCTCGATCTTCCCGGCGCAGCATTTGCTTGGACAACTTGTGAATTCTCTCAGCTCGCTTGCTCCGAAGGTGAGATACTTTTTCACTCGGCTGCTTGCTTCGACTGTTCCATGCATGTTGCCTTCTGCAAGACTTATTCGTGTAGGGCGACCGGCCCGTCCCAGGTGTGAGCCAGGCGCCCAATGACGTGATGTCAATGTCTCCCCGCGTTGTCAACATCGACTACAGTTCAGTATATAACCGTCACTCATCGGCCAAGGCCTCGCTTGGCGCCACCTTCAAAATCGCAACGAGCCTCTCGGCACCTCCTCCCCCTCCTCCCAAGAGCCCCCAGGCAGCGGCCATGCCCTGGGCAGAGCCACAACGCACGAATCCCCCCAAATGAGGCGTCGGCTCTCGGATGCGCGACGTTCCCCGACCAGGCACGCGTCGTGCTGATGGATTGCTGGGTGCACCGTGCTCGCCCGTAGGCCGCCCAGCTCTTTGTCTTTTTGCTCTCACGTCGAGCTTACCTCGACGCCCGGACCCCATAGGACGCGTGTTGTACGCGCCTCGTGTTGAGGCGCTGCTCGCGATCCGAGCCGGAGGTTCAAATAGCGCCCTGCTCGTTGGGCTGGCTCGCTGTAACCCCTTGGTACGTCTTGTTTGTCTTTCATCTCAAGCTCGAGGGTAGGGATTCACACCGCTGACGGTGATATACAGAAAGTTTGCCAACTATGCGTTCATCCGCCCTCGCCACCTCGCTATACGCCCTCGTTCTCGCGTCCACCCGCGCGAGCGCGCAGTACCAGCTCCTCGAGAACTTTTCCGGCACCCAGTTCTTTTCTGGGTGGGATTTCATCAATGGGTTCGACAATACCACAAACGGTGCGCTTGTCCATCTGATTCCTGAACCGACTAGGTCGTTAACTATCTTTCACGTAGGCCACGTGAACTACCTCAGCCAGGCGAACGCGACGGCCGCTCATCTCGCCTACGTCGACGACGCCGGGCGCGCGGTGATCAGGCTCGACAACACGTCGTTTGTGCCGTACAACGAGAAGCGCAACTCGGTATGTTTTCTTGTTAGAAGCGTAATAACACGGGTTTGACAACGATACAACAGGTCAGCATCAGCACCCACGACTTCTACCCCGTCGGCAGCATCTTCGTCTTCGACGCCGCACACATCCCCTACGGCTGCTCCGTCTGGCCCAGCTTCTGGACCAAAGGCCCCAACTGGCCCTCGGGCGGGGAGATCGACATCCTCGAGAGCGTGAACAGAGCGACGACGAACCAGCTCACGCTGCACACCCTCCCGGGGTGCACGCAGCCCGCGGACGTCGTCCAGCTCGGGAAGACGTCCACGGCGGATTGCTCGCAGGGCACGAACTCCTCGGACGGGTGCACCGTCGTCGAGACGCAGCCGAACAGCTTCGGGGACGGCTTCAACGCCGCCGGCGGGGGCGTGTGGGCCGCGCAGTTCGACGTCTCGGGCATCTTGTGAGCTTTCGTTTTTCCGCTTATACGTGATCAAGCGTGTACTCACCGTGCATCACCCAGCATTTGGTTTTGGAGCGTAAGTCGCCCCTCCCGGGCTCTTCTCTTCTCCTTGCCCTGAGCTGATGACGTCATCCCCCGCGCGCGTATGTAACGCAGAGGCCGAACGTCCCTGCGGACGTAAACAACGCGTCGACGACGGTCAACACGTCTGCGTGGGGCACGCCGTCCGCGGCGTGGCCCGCGTCCTCGTGCAACGTTACGAACTTCTTCACGCCCCAGCAGATCGTGATTGATATTACCCTGTGCGGCGACTTGTGCGTGTTCATCTTTTATGCGTCTTGGCCTCCAAACGCGGCGTTGATGTTGCTTATACCGGGATTGGCAGTGCCGGCCAGCCTCAGATCTACCAGTCCACATGCGGCGGCCCGTTAGGGAACAGCACCTACGATACCTGCGTGCGTCCCATTTCCCCCAACTCCTGTTCAGAACCCAGATGCTGATATGTGGCGGAGAGCAGTACATCGCCAACGTGATCAACAACGGCACCTCGGACTACGCCAACGCCTACTTCGAGATCAACTACGTCAAGGTGTTCTCCCTAGGGGAGGCCGTCGACCCCTCCGGGACTCCCGTCTCGAGCTCGAGTTCCGGAACGGCCTCCACGGCGGCCGCATCGAGCTCCTCCGCGACGTCGACGGGGGACAGTACAGACACGAGTTCCAGCGCGGCGCTGCAAGCGCATTCAGTTAACCCTCTCGCCCTGGCGGGGGCGGCGGCCGTGGCTGCGCTTTACTGGACGCTCACGGCGAGCTGAGCCGACGTGGACGCGGACATGGGTGGTGGGGTGGTTCGGAGGACATGGAGGATCCCACGGTGTGTGCCGTATATCGATGAACTCTCACGGATTGTCGATTTCCTCTGTTACTTATCGTGACTTCTTCACGACACGACGGACAATGTGTTGCAATGACAATGACAATGACATCTAGATGTACCCCTTGTGCTCGACTGGCTTTTGACGTTTCCAGGTCCGGAAAGCCTGCAGGTAAGCTCGCTGACGGTCTATAGATATCGCACCTGGCGGCAATCGAGCACATGTTGTGCAGCGTGTATGGCTGCGCACAGGACAACCGCTCACGAAGTAACTTGACGTCAGTGTTTCGTGAACATGGTAAGCAACGGAGGCGGCGACAATCGAGCAGCTCGGTTTTCTCGAGGAGGCGGCGTCGAGCTCTCGAGAAGGGCGAAGGTTGAATCCGAGGAAGGCAAAAAGGAAGCTCGTCCGAATGCAGCAAGCGCCGGAATGACAGGAGATGGGATGATGTCGACCCTCGGCGACTCTGAGCTGAGAATAACTCACTCCGGCTGTGCGGGGCTTCCCGTTCGCCGCAGCTCGGGCACAAACCGCGCTGGCTTCTGTCCTGCTCCCAACAATGCCCTCCCGCTCCGGGCAGTATACATAACAGCCATGGTCCGCCCTCCAACGACCCCTTTCCTCCTCTCCTCTTCCGCCACTCACTGCCGCCACCATGCGCGCTTCCTCACGCCTCCCGTCGCTTTCTGCTGTGCTCTTGCTCACGACCTCGTCTGCCCTGGCGGCTAGCTTCTCGCTTCTCCACGAGTACTCCGGATCAAATTTCTTCGACGGGTGGGACTTCAAGGATGGGTTTGACAATACCACCAACGGTGCGTCTCCTCCTTAGTCTAACGGCGCTGCTCGTTCCAACGCGCTTTGCCTGCAGGTGACGTCAATTACCTGAGCCAGGCGAACGCGTCCGCCGACAACATCATCGGTACGAATGCGCAGGGTCAGACGCTCATCCGAATCGACAATAGCACCTTTGTCGACTTCAACTTCAAGCGTAACTCCGTATGTCCCTCTCTTTCCACCCTACATGTTGCGCGTGCCGCTGCTCACCCGAGCTTTATCCCCTCTGCCCACGCGTAGGTCTTCCTCAGCACGCACGAATTCTACCAAGTCGGCTCCATCTTCCTCTGGGACGCCGCCCACATCCCCTCCGGCTGCTCCGTCTGGCCCTCCTTCTGGACACGCGGCCCGGACTGGCCCACGGGCGGCGAGATCGACGTGCTCGAGAACGTCAACCTCGCGACCAACAACCAGATGACGCTCCACACGAGCCCCGGCTGCGTCCAGGCCCCGAACGTCCAGCAGCTCGGGCAGACGTCCAACACTAATTGCTCGCAGGGCGCGAACTCGTCCGATGGGTGCACGGTCATTGAGAAGCAGCCGAATAGCTTTGGGGATGCGTTCAATAATGCGGGTGGGGGCGTGTGGGCGACGCAGTTTGACGAGTCGGGCATTTTGTGAGTCGTATGTGTTGCGCTATTTGGTCGCGATAGCTGACGCGCTGTGGGATGACAGCACTTGGTTCTGGACTGTGAGTCGTTAGCTCTGCGCGCGCGCGAGTGTGGCACTAATGTACGATGCAGAGGAGCGCAATACCTTCGTCCGTCACGAACGCAAACAGCACGATCGACCCCTCCACGTTCGGCACGCCCTCGGCCTCCTGGCCGTCCTCGACGTGCAACATCTCCGAGTTCTTCACTCCCCAGCAGCTCGTGATCGACATCACGCTCTGCGGAGACTTGTGAGCCCCCTACTACTCTGTCTTCTCCGACAACTCACGCGCATTCGTCTCACAGCGCGGGCCAGCCCACGATCTACCAGCAAACCTGCGCCAAGCCCGGCGAGACCGTCGGCCCCAACACCTGCGTGCGTCCTCCTTTTTCCCTCCCCGCCCTCTCGTGCTCACCTATGTACTTAACACACCCCCCACTCCAGTACGCCGACAACGTCAACGGCACAGGCGCCAACTTCGCCGACGCGTACTTCCTCATCAACTACGTCAAGGTCTTCTCCACCGCCCAGCCGCTCGACCCCGTCGTCTCCGGCACCAACACCCTCCTCACCTCCGCCACCGCCACGGGTACGGGCACGGGGACGGCGGCGTCGGGGAGCAGCACGGGGGGCACCACTGGGGGGAGCACGGGCAGTGGGGGAAGTGGGGCGGTGAGGGGGGCGGCGCTGGGGGTGGGGTGGGCGGTGGGTGTGGGGGCGGTTGTGGGGGCGTTTGTATGGTCGTTGGTGTGAGGTGCCAAAAGCCGTCGTGGCTCTTGCTTGGGCTGGACGATCATGGACTGGAGACGTGGACGATGTGCATTGTGCACTGTTTACGAACGAGACGACTCGCGCTACGTATATCTTGTAGAATAACGGAGTCGTGACGTGCGTTATGAGATGTAGCAAATAGGACCGGACCGCACAGCAAGTGTGTTTATATCGACAGCTACGCTCGATAGCCAAACGTCCTCGCAAACCATTACAAGCATGCGTACACAGCATCTAGCAGTAATAGACTATAGCAACAGCAGAAACCCAGCAAGGCAAGACCGCCCTCGGCCAGCATCGTACACAGCGTCCTGCGCACTCTCCCACTCCCCCCTCGCTCCCCCTTGCACAGGCTCACCGAATCGTACACTTATCAAACACGCTCTCCCTCCTCTCCGCCCTCTCCGCGGGCCCCCACACGCGCCACATCTTCATCGCCTCCTCGTACGGGCAGATCGTGAACACGCTCAGCCCGTCCGGGCTCAGGCACGCGTGCCCGATCGGGCCCTGGTGCGCCGGCACGCTCACCACGCGCCGCAGGGACGGGTAGGCGTGCACGGCGAGCGCGTTCGTGAGGGGCGTTTTGGCTGAGATGGGGCGGTCGCGGCGCCGGCTGCCTCCACCGCCTGCGCCTGGGGGAGGGGTGCGGCCTAGGGGGTCGTCCGGGGCTGCTGGGCCTGCACCTGCACCAGCACCCCCAGCGGAGGCGGAGGTGGAAGAGGAGGCGGAGGCGGGGAGGTTCGGGCACGAGTCGTTCGCGCCGCCGCGGGGGAGCCAGGAGATGCCGTGCGTGGAGAGGAGCTCCTTGCAGTGCGGGGACCAGACGAGGGAGGTGACGGAGGTGTTGAGCGGGATGAGCTGCGCGGGGGGCGCGGTGCCGAAGGAGTGGTTGACGTTCCAGACGCGGATCTTCCCGTCTGGGTACATCGTGCCCGTCGCGAGCAGCTCGGGCTTCCAGGGGCACCAGGCGAGGGCCTGCACATCATGAAGTTAGCATGGGGGTCGAGCAGACGGGGAAGGAGGGAGGAGGCTCACCTTGACTGGGGCGTGGTGCTTCATCTTGCTGCCCCACCGGTCGTCCGCGGTCAGCGCCTTGCTCGCGCGCGCGTCCCACAGCTGCACGACGCCCGACTGGTCGCTGCTCGCCAAAAAGTTCCCGTCGTGCCTCCACTTCAACCCATGCACCTTATCCCGATGCCCATCAATCCTCGCGATCGACTTCCCCGCCCTATGATCATACAGCGCGATCTCCCCGTTCCCGAGCCCCGTGGCTAGCACGTTCCCGCACCAGCTCAAACCCCCGACGTCCGCGTCGTCCTCCTCGCGCCACGTCGCGAGCGCGCGCTGGCCGTCCGCGTCCCAGAGGTGCATCTCCCCGTTCATCGTGCCCGCCGCGAGCAGGTTCGGGATCTCCGGCGCCCACTCGATCGAGACGAGCCGCCCGCGGTTGCGCGGGGGCAGCTTGAAGAGGTGGCAGATCCGCCGCGTGTCGAGCTCCTGGAAGTATACGTCCAGCCCGCACGCGACGGCGATCGCGTTCCGCGCGGACCAGGACATCGGGTACGCGAAGAGGTCTTGGGGGATGCCCGGGCCGTCGAGTGCGAGCAGGAACTGCTTGCGTGCGCCGAGGTGCGACTCGGCCGAGGAGGGAGAGACTTTGTGGGGCTTCTTCTTGAGGTGGAAGAAGTTGAACCGGTGGCGGTTGAGGTAGCTGTTCGCAGACTTGTCGCCTCCGTTCGTGTCGGTGTATTGTAGGACGCGGTCGTCGGCGAGCCCGAAGAACTTGGCCATGCGTTGTGTTCGGGGGGTGGTTTGGAGGGGGATGGCACGGTCTTTTGGTGCAGAGATGAAGCGGTCGGACTACAAGATCAAAAGTCAGCTTGTGTGCTTCAACGCTGACCGCCCGTATGTCTGCATGACGACGCTCAGCGGCGACCCCGGAATGCAAGCCGGGGCAGCTTCATTATCGAACCATCCACCAGTAGCTTCATGACGAACGGGATTTGATGAACAGAGTCAGAGGCTCAAGCTCAAGCCACAGAGTCTCTGGCTGATCGACACCTCGGACCGTCTTCCGAAACGACCCTGCCGCTCCCAAAGCCACCATCCAGCATACACCTGGCCTTCCAAGTGCTTCCCAAGCCGCTCTCAACCATCTCTCCGCCCCCAATACACTCTCACAGGACAAGATACCCAGACCACCGTCACCGCCACCCCATCGCAGCAACCAGTATCCTCGGTATATGACTATCACAAGACACTCACCACATCGACCTTACTACTCGACGCCCACCCCGCCGCCCCGAGCTCGTCAAAGCTCCTATCCTCGTCCGCGAGCGACATCCGCCGCCGCTTCGCCGCGGAAAAGAGGTTCGGCGTCATCATGTTCGGCCCCCGCTTGCGCGTCGGCAGCGGCGTCGACGGACCCGCTGTCGGGTGGGGGCTTGGCTTTTTGTCGTCCATGGGGAGTCCGCCTGTGTCGGTGGATAGGATAGGTCAGGTAGAGTGAGTATGTTCAGCGAGGAGGCTATGTAGTGGTGGAAGGAGGTGGGTAGTAGGGATGGTGGTCGTGGTGGTTGGGGGGTGAGAAGCGTTGGGGCACGTGTGGCCGGGTCCCATTAATGGCTCGCGCCGCTCAGCCGCTCTCTCTGGTACCGCCCTGGTCGGGGCGCACAAAACAGTCTTGTTTCCTAACACTCTTTCTGCTACGATGCAGTCTGCGCTCCGTTCAAACGAGACAACGACGAGTTGACGCCACCTCGGCCGAGAGGATCTCAAAGACCCAAGCACGTGATCGCGAGTATATCTGACATCCTGGGATGGCCCAGAACGCAATGGCCTGGTCACCGACCGTCTCGAGCCGTTTCCTTGACGAAGACACTCAACATTATGTACGCCATGTGGTGACAAGATGTTTTGGATATGATGGTATATCTGTCCTACAACAGAGCGCACAACAGGAGAGCAGCTACATCAGTGTCGTAAAGTCATGAGGTCATTACAGGTCGTTAGTACGGGGGTAGAGGATATCGTGAAACAGCAGGGAGACCAAGAAATTACGGGATAAATAGGCGCCTCAACAAAACTCTCAGCAAGAGTCCTCGACTACGTGAACCTCAGATGAGAACCGCAACGATGCTCGCGAACGCCGCGGCGCCCAGGGTCGACCATGTTGACGAGAGCAGCATGACGCTGCTCGAGGCCGACGTCCCGGTCGCATCGGCCGCTGCGCTCGAGGTCGCTGTGGAAGTCTCGTTGTCTGCGACAGAGACGTTCCCGAGGAGAGTGCTGGCGATCGAGCAGACCTCCGACAGGCCCTTGAGGACTGAGGGCAGCTGATCCGAGCCCGCGTTCAGGAACTGCGTCTGGTTGGTCTTGATGAAGCTACGATAATCGTCAGAATGGGCTCTTGGACAGTCGGCGGAGCTAGGAAACGTACCAGTCGACGCATTGCGGGTATGCTACACAGAGCAAGGGGCCCTATCAGAGAAGAAGATACGGGTGAAGGTAGTTGGTCTTACCGCTCTGGAAGGTGTCTGTGCAGGCGCACTCGATGACGCTGATGAACGCACCCGGGTTAAAGATGATCTGCGAAGCAATCGTCAGCGTCGGCGTTTCGATATACTGACTTTATAGTGCCGCGCTCCGGCACTCCTCCCGCCCTCGCCCTTCACTCCAACGACAGAAAAAATAGACACTCACGTTCGTGAAGTTCTGCAGCACCGGTGCAGCCTCAGCACAGCTACTAATGCCCGAGTAGCTCTGCTCGCAGATGGGGCACGACGGCGGGTCGTCCGGGAACGTCGGCCCGTCGTCCTGGCGTTTGTGCAGCCTGGCACCTGCGGGAGTGTGCACCGCAAAGGGCGTCGATGCGGGAAGGAGAGGCGATGCGAGCGCGGAGAAGACGAGGGAGAGGAGCGCAAGAGAGAGAGCGAAGAGGGTCTGGGAGCCGAAGCGGGCCATGGCTTGGTAGTTTCTTGGTCTGGACGGCGGGGAGGGACGGGTGTAGGGAAGGTCGTGAAGTTCGTAACAGCGGTGGAAAGCCTTCGGGTGAGCGGCGAAGTGCGGGTGAACAGGGCACTAGGACCGCTGGTGGTGGGAGGAGGCAAGCTGCTGGGGAGCGAAGGCGGCGGGGCAGGCGGGGACTCGGACGGGCTTCGGGAAGGGACCACCTGATTGGCACGGCCGCGATTCGATCACTCGTCGGCTGCATCACTTCTTTCTTGCCCTCTACGGCGACGGGAGCTTTGACCTCACTCGTCCCTGTGAACAGAGCGACCGTGTAAAATGTGAGCAAGTAGCCTGCACGGCATTCATAAAGCCTGCCTGACTTTCATACCCGCAGAATGGTCCCTGAGCCCGGACTCTGTCGGATTCAGCCTGTGAAGGCCCCGCATGTCCGCCAAAGCACTCGGTGCCGCCGCCGCACTTCGCATGCTCACTCTGCTCTCCGAGTCGGCCACAGATTTTCTCGTCTGTGTACAACGCATATGCCAGAATGATTCATCTTCGCGTGGAAACTCGTTACAATGTGTCGAAGTGTCCGATTATTACGGCCCTCTAAGTTGCTTATGCCGGTACGTTTACTCCTCCTGTCGCGAACGACGGAACTGCTTCTGCAATGTGGCATACTGCTGCCCAGCGAAGCCAGAGGGGGGCCTCCCATGCCGCCGGTACCTCCGACGCACACCGGAAAGACGGGTTCTGTCACATCGATCGGTCCACCAGCCGTCTACGTATAGAATTAATGTTGAAACCCTCAGGCTGGCCGATATATAGCAGCACTGGCATAAAGCTCTCAACATTCCCGTCTACGTTTCCAGCTAGTCTTAGCCATGTCTACCGTCGACACCGACCAGCACACCTACGTACCCCCGGGACCGCTCGACAGCCGCTCCCCGTGCCCCGCCCTGAACACACTCGCGAACCACGGATACCTGTACGTCCCCCCCCTCTCCCATCAACGCTCGCGACCACCACTCACCTCCCTAACCCCCAGACCACACGACGGCTGCGCACTCACCTACACCCAACTCGTCTCCGCCATCTGCGCCGTCTACCACCTCTCCCGCCCCGCCGCCTCCATCCCCGCCCTCCTCGCCCTCCTCGTCTGCGGCCGCTGGTCCTCCTCCCCCTCCCCCTCCTCCTGGATACCCCGCCGCGTGCTCGACCTACACGCCCTCGCCCGACACACCGGCCTCCTCCCGCTCGAGCACGACGCCTCCCTCGTACACGCCGACGCCCCTCCCCCGCCCTCCCCCGGCGCCGCGTACGCCCCAACACGCGTCGACCCCGCCCTCCTCGCGCAGCTCCTGCGCGCCTCCCGCGTGGGCGAGGCTGGGCTGAGCCTCGCGGACCTCTGCGAGGCGCAGCTCGCGCGGAGGGCCGTGGCGCGGAAGCTGGGGAGCTTCCATAAGCTCGAGGGGAGGACGGAGTTGGCGATGGTGTATGAGGTGTTTGGCGTGCGCGCGCGTGCCGGGGCGGCGGAGCTTGAGGGTGGGGGGGACGCCAAGGACGCGGGAGGTGCGGAGAGCGGGGCTAGCGGCGACGACGGGGCGCCTCGGGAAGAGGCCATGCACGTCCCGAAGGCGTTCATCGAACAGTGGTTCGGCGAGGAGAGGCTGCCTGAGGGTTGGAGGGCGCCCTCGCAGGAAGTGGGGCTCAAACGCGTCTTTGCGCGCGTCAGGGAGGTGGCGAAGATCGAGAAGGCGTTGAGAGAGCAAGGTGGCACGTAACACGCTGCAGAGAGTTACGATCGGTGAGAGGCGAGTGGACGAGTACATGCATTGACTCGCGGTCTAGATGGCGTATTGTACAACATGAGCCCGGAGTTACAAGCGTTCCTACCGATAGCAGTTACGTGATTTCCTCGAAAGCAGATTGAGTTCTAGTCCTTGTATGTCACCAGGGCCCTGCGGAACCTACTGAGCACCGGCTTGGCTACGGTCTATCGACGACGGCGCAACTCTGTCAGAAGAGACGGCAGCCTCGCTATCCCCCGCCTGTCGGACGGCAGCGGCGCTCCCGCTCTGTCTGCGCTGCTGCTGCCACTGAGCTTGCCTCCTCGCATTCATCCGTTCTTCGATAGCAGCAGAAAAAGCGGCAGCCTTCTCGGGCTCGGACTCGTTCAAAGTTTCCAACCACTGTTCGTAAGCGAAGCGCACGGCGCGGTGCTGCACGCCCCGAAGGACGGAGAGCGCCTCCTCGACCTCCAGCAAGAACGTCTCGTAGGCGACTTCGTCGGGCATGCGCGTGCCCTCTTCGACTACCTACACCCCAATAGAACGATCAGCATCGCATGGGGCAGTCGTAGGCAGAGAAGAGAAAGGGACGTACCGCGTCCTCGGGGATCTGGCCGACGTACCAGAACGTGAGGTATTCGTCTCCCCCATGGCGAGTTTCGTGGAACTGTGTGGAGACGTAGATGGGCTCTGTTGAGGGGCGGTATTCCCTCCTTCCTGTGTGGTTCGGGGCGTTATGCTCGAAGAGGATTGGGAGGAAGGTCACGCGGAGGCCTGACTGGAAGGACGTGGTGGTCAGCGAACTGCAGGTTGGCAAAACAACCTCTCAGACTCGGGGGTCGAGGAAGTCTGTCCAGCTTCGGTAGCCACAAACCGTGATCCCTCAATACAGAAGGTGATGCACTCTGAGGATGATCCCAAACGAGCGACCGACACACACCTCTTCGTACGCCTCCCGCAGCGCCGTCTGCTCCAGCGACTCCCCGACGTCCTTCCTCCCCTTCGGCAAGAACCAATACGCATCTACGTGCCCATTCGAGAGCAACGTGCGCTCGCGTAGTACAACCACTTTGCCTGAAGACGGCTGGATGACCACCATGCCCGCCCCGAGCGTGATGTCCGCAGCGCACCACGCGCTGTCGGGGACGGCGGGGGTGGACAACTCCGAGAGAAGCGTGGGGTCGCGGCGGGGAGGTCGCGGCGGGGGGCGTGGCGAGCCATGAGTGCGCCATGCATTGGGGTGAGGAGGTGCCGCTGCATGATTGGATTGAGGAGCGGGAGGGCGTCCGCGCTGGGATGTGCTCGTGGTGGAGGCGTGCGAGGGGGCACGCGCATGTGCGGTGCGAGATCCAGATCCAGAGGCGTGCGTGCGGGACCTGTTAGCTGGGCGCTGAGGTTGAGGATGAGGCCCTCCCCGGCGAGGAGTTGCAGACATCTGAGCTGGTGGTTGGGGGTTCGGAGTAGGCTGGGCGCTGGGGGATGCAGACGATTGAGGTGGTTGAGAGGATACCCATAAACCATTGAAGAAGTCAGGAAGACCCCAGAGGTTGCTCATAGCGCATATAGCTAGATAGTGAGGAGACAATGCCTGGGATAATCAATGATGGGTGGTCTTAAAGCAGGTGTCAAAGGACCAGGGCGGGCCATGGCGGTCAGAGCGTGGGCTGCGTGCGGGGAGAAGGCAACGCTAACCGAAACTCCGCAAAGGCGCCTCAGGCTCTGGGGGAAGAGATAAGATAAGATGTCGAGCTCAGGCAATCGGGAGACGATCAAATCGCCGGGCCTTTCCCAGCGGACCCAATCTCGTGGCTCCCGTTGGGGACACCCGTTCCTCTTCGACTCTCCTGCACGACCACATGCAGACCAAGGTCAACCTCGCCGACGTCCCCCAGGAGGTGCTCGAGCACATCGCGTATTTTGCCACGACCAACACCCTCCTCGGCCCACCCGATGGCCTCGTCCCGTTACTCAGCGTCGACCGCCGCACCCACGCCGCCCTGTCCATGTCCTCGAACCCATATCTCTGGTCGCGCATCTTCGCCTTCAAATTCGACCTCGACTGCCCTCTCCGCCGCCTCGCCGCGTGCGGGCGCACCGTGCACCCGCCGGAGATCTGCGAGGAGCTCAAGCTGCGCTTCACGCTCCTCCGCAATATCCGGCGCGGCGCCGACTCGCTCACGACCTCGGACAAGCTTAGTCCGATCCACCGCGACGCCCTCCGCTCCGTCCTCTGGATGGCCTACCTCATGATGCTTGAGAACGACGGCAAGAACGAGCGTCAGCTTAGGGAGTACGGCGGCTTCGATTCATGGCTCAAAGACTTCCTCTTCGATCCCCGCGGCGCCTCCCTCGCCGCCTCGTCTGTCAAAGCTGACTTGTGGCCGCCCAATAACGAGTTCTCGGCGCTCGCGCTGTGGCTGTTTTGGTACATGCTCAAGCCAGGTGAGCATTCTAACGTCTAACTGTCGACGATCGAGGCGTGCGGCGTTATGTCCGACGCCGATCCCGCACAACTCGCCCGAAGGTTTCATATACGCCCCACAACGGTCTCCGTTCTCCGTGGAGTCACACGTATGGACGTTGCTCGGTCGAGGGGGCAACCGTCGGACCCGTCGATGCTACGCTCGGGGCGGAGAGGAGGCGGAGATACTACCCAAATTGCGTGGGGCGCTGTGTGCCTGCCGGCATTAGCTGCGCACACACTCCGCGTCGCCCTGCCTCGCACTGAGGCAGCTCACTCACACAACTGTTGCTTCGTAGAAGATTACACGACCGAAGGCGACGACGCCGCTTTCCGGACGGCTTCTGGGATTCTGAAGCTCTTCGCACTAGGCGCACATCAGGTTCACATCTCTATCTGCTACTCCTCTCGCCGGGAGTCCAGTGCTGAGCCCTCCTCATCAGTACGCCTTATGCTCCCCTCCCTGGAACGAGTTAGCGCCCCCGAGCCGGACGCGCGGCGCATCCGCATACAAGCACTTCGGCGTCTCACTCAAGATGGCGCCTCCTGCGCCCGCGCCCCCCGCTATACTCGCCTACCTCACCCTCGCGAACAAACTCTCCGTCTCCTGGGATTCGATCCATTACATGAAGCCGCCATCCGCCACCCCGCCCAGCCTCGCCCCGGGCGCGTCCAGCGACGAGTGGGCCGCAGAGTGGAATAGGGGCATCCACCTTGCCGACACCTCAAAGCCGCTCGGCGCCGCTTTCTCAGGCGCGTTCATCCCCGGGAGCCTGGAGGGCGTCTGGGAGGGCCTGTTCACGGTGCGCGCGCCCCATTGCCTAACCCTTCCTAGCTTTCCGTCAAACTTATGCTTCTCGTGCTGTGCTGTGCTGTGCCGGCCCCGGCGTATGTATAACAGTACACTGAATTCACTGCGTACTCGGCGCTCCTCTCCGGCGCCCCGCCCACGGTCCTCCAGCGGAGCCTCGTCGCGCACCACCCGCACCTCTGGAAGTTGCGCGAGCACCACCTATACGCTCCTCTAACAGAGGACCCCGCTGACGACGACGGCGACGACGCCTCTACCGCGCCTTCCACACCCACGAGCTTGAGCTCGACGCGCTGCCCGGAGCCGTGGCCGATCGCCCCGGGCAACCCGCTTCGCGCGCACATCCCGAACGGGACGCAGGTGTCGGAGGGCTCCGAGGGCGTGTACGTCCGGGAGCCTGGGCGCGCGGAGCCGGTGCTCTACAGGAGTTGGACGAGCGTGAAGGATAGTAAGGACGAGCCGCGCGGGAAGCTCTTGGATGTGTTCATCACGGGGGAGGTGCGTTTGGTCGTCTTTGCGGGACGAGAGACGGCTGGTCTCCCCTGTCTCAATCTGATCTCGCGTTGCGTTGCTGACCCAGCCTGTTATTTTTCTCTAAGGGTCATTCCGCGTGGGGCCAGTTTAACCTAATAGGCCGGATACGGCCTTGCGATGGGTTTATCAGCCTATCGAAGGAATATGTGCGTCCTTCGCTGCCCGTCGCACCCCCAGCCGCCCTCCTAATATCTAACCTCGTTCCGTGCGCTCAGGTGGACGGCGACCGCGGACACTGGCTATACCGCGGCTACATGGTCGGCAACGCCGAGGGCAACCTCTCGGGGCGCTGGCGGGATACTCTCAGCCCTCCCGATTTGCTAGGATACGAGGGGTGCTTTGTGATGAGTAGGAGGCGGTGATGTATGGGGTCTTCGATGCGTTGTGTTCGTGAGGGCTGGGAGGATCGGTGATTCGACGCTGTATATTTACGCTGTGTATCGTTTAGGCACATGTATGCTTTGTTGTTGTGATGTTGTACGTTTTAGATGCTCTATTTAGCTGGGATATGACGGATTATGAGATACTCGGAGTCCGGATGCGCGCACATGTTGAGGGCCCTTCGCTACCTACCATCGCTTGCACGCGCCAGCAGGATAGATGGGTGAACACGACGGGCAAGAGAAGTTCACCAGCCGACTCGCTCGAGCTCAGGATGCCCATCGAATGCACGGATGCAGTCTGTAGTCTCCGTTGCACGTTCCTGCGTTAAGGCTTAGAATACAGCACCCTCCCCCATCCTTTGTAGACGCTACAAGACGATTTGAACAAGGTGTATGACAGAAATAAAACACGTCAATTAGAGTTCAGTACTGGGGGCAATCAAGGTATGGTCATCTCGCGATGTGCTCAAAATCCTCGTCAAGCGCATGCATAGTCTACGGCCCTCTAAATGTTAAGTGCTCTCCCTCACGACGTCCCCTCAAACAAAGCCGCATGCGCCTCCGAGCGGAACTGCACGTCGCACGGGAAGGGCTTCGGTTCGCTACAACATCGACAGCGTCCCGGCAAAGCCCAATCAGCCTCCTCTCTATGTACATCCAACAACAAACCAAAAACTCACCGAACGAACGCATTGACGAACTCCTCCCCGACCTCCGGCGCGCCCTTCTTCGGACGGACGTCGACGCACGCGAGCACGCACGCCGTCGCGACCCACATCGCGTCGTACGCCATGTGTCTCCCGGGGCACACGCGCCGCCCGAAGCCGAACGCAACGTCGAGCGGGTCTCTGGGGCCGTTTTTGCCGGCGAGCTTGAGCGTCGTGCCGTCTGAGGAGAGGAATCGGTCTGGGTGGAATGCGTCTGGGTCCGGGCCATAGGCTTTGGGGTCGTGTAGGATGGACCTAGGACGAAGAGCAATTCGGGGTGAATGACGGGGAAAGCGCGTGGGGGAAGGTAGCGTACCAGATGTTTACGAAAACGAGGGAGTCCTTCTCGAGGACGTAACCCTTGTATACGTCGTCTGTGCGCAGCTTATGGGGTAGGTCTGTAGCACGTCCGATAAGATACATCCGCTGTATGTTGTAGACATGCACACGTACCCAAAGGAACGATGGGATGCCATCGGAATATTTCCATGATGATGGCATCGATGTACGGTATCGTGCCAAAGTCATCGAAGGTGGGTAACCGGCCGGGCCCTATGACAGCGTCGAGCTCGCGCTGGGCCCGGGCTTGAATGTCGGGGTGAAGCAAAAGTGCTAGGAACAAGGTGTGCATCGAGGCGGCCACCTGTATGGCGGCAAACGAGGTCAGGTGTCCCCTCTATGAGAGCTATACAGTGATATACTTACAGTCTCCGCTCCAGCTATAGGAAGATTAAGCGGCCCATCAGTCTCCTCATTTCACAGGTGAATCGAAAGAGTCGAACTTACCCATGTACATCGTAGCCGTCGTCATCCGAGCGTGACGCTCGGTAGCGGCGTCCGTTCCGTACTCGTCCATGAGCGTCCTCGCCATGCACTCTCCGACCTTGCCCGCATTCTTTCGGTAACCAGTCAAGAAACGCGCCTTGGAATCAGAGCGCATCTAATAGGAAAGATGGCATTCCACGCACCAGACGACCTAGGAAGTCGTCGTACCCGACGTGCATCTGCTTGTCCGCCGCTTCGTGCCACGCAGCCGCATCGCGCCTGAACTTCGCTCCCGGCAGCCATGAAGGAACGTGTCGCACTGTTCATATACCGTGATGTCAGTCTTAAGCATTCCGTAGCACGAAAAACTCGGCGCGCGACCCAAGGAGCTCACATAGAGGAAGCATATCGACGAGGTACATGCCAGACGCGGCACGGGCGACGCACTGCTGCGCCGCCTCCGCGAGCTCGATGAACGGGTCGTGCTCGGGGAGGACCTTGATGTCGTACGTGATCTCCATAATGTTCGCGCCGATCATCCTGTCAAATCGCATCCCCAACTTGTGAGCACCCCGAGTCGCTCGCTGTCTGGCACGGTACCATACGTACTGCTTGAGATGCACGGGGATGCGCGCGCGGCGCTCCGTCGCGACGCGGCGGACGAGGTCGAGCGCGTGCTTCGCGAGCACGGGGCGGTATTTCTTGAACGCGCCCTCGCGGAATTCCTGGTGCGTCATCTTCCGGCACGCGCGCCAGTCATCGTTGTAGTCCATGGAGCCGAAGTTCCAGCCGAAGCCCGAGCTATGAAGAGTAGAGAACGGTTTAGCCAGGAATCGAGAGCCCGACGAAACTAAGGGAGAGGACGGCTTACAGTTCGTTCAACATGAGCATACGGGGTCTGAGACGCGCGTGAGCCGCTCGCATGTCGAGATAGAGCGGTAAGACACGAACCTGTCAGAGTAAATTGAAGAGCGCTTGTCCAGCAGCTCTGTCGCCGCCTCTAACGATCTGAGGACGATGAAGTTGTTCCCCAGCACATTCAGGCGCAGGACGTCAGTGTCTAGTGGGAAGTCATCAGTACGAAACTTGAAATATCAGCTTGAGAGTCATGAACGTACTGTACGTTTCGCAAAGCTGGTGGTACTTCAGCGACGCGACCTCGTCGCGGGAGGGCAAGTCGCGCAGATTGCCTATAAGAGGCAACCCAGGCGGTCCAGGAGGGTAGGGACCACGACGTCGCTTGGACCGGAGATATACGACCACCAAGGGGACGCATAGGATGACTGATAGGAGGGTGGGGTTCAGAACCATGGTCAGTTTGAGCTTGAGTTCCGGGACAAGATAAAGTTGGACGGTCGACTGGGCGTTATATATGGGCGCGTTCAACCGACAATGCACTGCGAGTGATGAAATGACATGCGCGTACTTATCGGGGTTAGAGTTATGTAAAAAGGACCGCACCCTTTCGCACCCGTCAAGTGGCGGTCGACCCGGGCGTCACGGAGTTCATCCCAGGCGGCCATCCCTCATAGGCTTGAGACTTGGCACTGCAAATCAAATCCAGACCAACTCCGAGTGCGCGAACGGAATGACAAAGATGTCAGTGCACACATATGGTTAAGCACCCGCGTATTCGACAAAGGCACATCCTAGAGTCCGACATAGCCGGCGACATGAGGTGCTCAGACATGGTTGGTGATGAGCCTCATGGATAAGACGGCTTGTCAACGGTATGTGTGCACCCCGCAGGAACTGACCACCGGTGCCAAGATGGCGCCCTCCTTCAGCTTCAAACAACAGCTCGTACATTCAGCGTTGCCTCGTAGATGATCAGCGCTCTCAAGGGGACGTGACCACCAGCACAGCGGCTAGGAACGGTATTGCTGGCAAAGACGCGCTGGAATACCCCAGGCCGGAGATGTTGCGATCTGTTGAGGGAGACGATGAGCATAATGTGGTGGATTCGGGGCGTACGGGCAGCGTGGAGATTCCAGGTGGATGCCACAATACGCTGCCCCCGTCGCCTCGGATGGGGTGGGAACACGATTGACTAGTCGTAAGCCGCTAGAAGAACAAACTCACAAAGGCTAGTCCAGAGACACGTTACATATACATGGTGTCGAAGTGCTTGAGGTATTTGAGGAGGGATCGGGTGGCCTCAAGCAGCACTTAACAGTATTCGTGCAGGTGCTACGCCAGGGAGAGTTCATACACGTCAACTTGGCATTATTTGTGTTCCGAATATATTCAGCGAGAGCAAGGAGGAACGTGGAGGGCGAGGAAAGACGCGTGCGCTGCTGCGAGGTGCAGCCGCCACCACCGCGTCGATGACGGTGCGCTCGGCAAATGCCTTTCCCGCCGCTCTGTGCAGAGTGCCCTCGCCGATTCCCCGCACGATCTCCCATCCTGGACCAAAGCCTCTCCTCGCTCTCCGCCATCGGCCTCGCTCTCTTCGCGGCCGCGCTCCTCGCTCTCCTCGTCTTCTTCCGCCGCGCCCCAGCCCAGCCGGTGTCGTCCACTTCCGCCTCGGACCCACAGCGTATGGTGAGTGCTTCGTCTACCCCGCCTCCAAGTATCGTTGTGTATCGCTATGTGCCACACCCATCTGACGTTTCCTCTCAATGTTCGACGCTTCTATGCGCTGGCTCGGGATCTGTCAAACGCCTTCTGCTCCCGATCCGTATTGATGCCATCTTGCCTTCGACCTCTGTCCTTGGTGCTCCATCCCTCTACCCTCTCTCCTCAACATCCCTTGCATTCAGTCATCAAGAGTTCGTGCATTGGCAGACAGAGAAATGGATGGATTGATTGTTCAGTTCACCTCCGTCACCGGTGCATCGTACGTCCATCTTCGTCTAGCCTCCGAACGTGCATGTGATAATCCTCGCTCAGGTCCAAGGATGCCCGGAGGTATCTTACCAAGTACAAGCGTCTCGACCAAGCTCTCGACGCGTACTTCAATCATCCCAGGGAAACCAAGCCTTCCGCGTCCACAACCAAGATCAATGCGCTCTTTGACAAGTACAAGGGTGAGCAGGATACTCTATTACTCCTGTTCCAGGATGTTCAATGGCATGCTCTATCCCCTTGTGCCCCTCTCTACTACACCCGTGTTGTGTACCTCCAGATCCTGACGGGGACGATATCACCATCGATGGTACCATCAAGCTCTGCGAAGACCTGGGTGTGGACCCAGAAGACGTCGTCCTCCTCGCCGTCGCATACGAGCTCAAATCGCCATCCATGGGCCAATGGTCGCGAAAAGGCTGGACAGACGGCTGGAAGTCCCTCGGGTGCGTCTCCCTTGCTTCACGCTGCTCTCCCCAAGCTGGTCCTCATCCGCATCTGTCCTCGTGTGCAGCTCCGACACCATCGACACGATGAAGTCCACGCTTGCCACACTCCGACAACAGCTCGCAACGGACACTGAATATTTCCGGCACGTCTACAACTACACCTTCGAGTTCTCGCGCCCGCCCGGCCAGCGCTCGCTCGGGCTCGACATGGCGCAGGGCTTCTGGGCGATCCTCATTCCACACGGGCTCTCGGGCGGAGCGCTCGCGCACGTCGCGTCCTCAAGGGAAGACGATGACGACGTCGCGATGGACGTGGGGGAGGAGGGATGGAAGGAGGACTTCACGCAGTGGTGGTTCGAGTTTCTCGAGCAGAATGGCACGAAGGGTGTAAGCAAGGATGTGTGGCAGATGGTGAGTGTTTGTGCTCACTTGGGACGTGATGTCCGCTAGCATGGGACGCTGTTCTGACGCGGAGAGACGTGCCACAGTTCTTGGAGTTCGTGCGGACGATCGACTCAAAGTTCGAGAAGTACGACGCCGAAGGTGCGTAGTTTGTATCGCCCCTCCCTCCATTTGCGTTGATCCCCTCGATGCACACAGCCGCGTGGCCATCCGCGATCGACGACTTTGTCGAATACGCAAAGAACCGCGTCACCGGCGCGTAACCTAGGCTTGAGCCCGTCGACGACAGAGAAGACGATGTTACATGTGGTAATGAAGAACACAGGAGAGACGTGTAGTATGGTCGGTAGAGTATCGAGGGGCCGCAACTATTGTATCGCAAGCTGTGCTGTATCGTGTTTTCGAGCTGATCTCAATGCTGGGTTTACGACTTCCTCGTTCGTCCGTGATATTCGGTGACGTCTTCGGCGCTTGGGCAGATCTCGGGCACAAAGTGGTAAGTGGATATGAAAGCGTACTATGACCTAGCCTGATACTGATTTTGAGTGACTTCTAGAGCTGAGCTACGAATAGCGTGATCTGGGAGATATACGCTTCTCGATCAGGCAATCGCGTCTTCGCCACTCGAGCATCAATGCGGTGCCACCCGGCGACCTATTACTACTGAGCCACTGACAATTTCCCCACCTTCCTAGCCGCATGGCCGACGCATTGCGCTTCTTACCTTTGTTACGCTCAGTCCATGCTGAGGCGTGCTGTACACCGGCGGGCATCGACAGAACAAAGGAATCCTCCAGACGCTTTGGCTCTAGAGGTGGCCTGCCGGTACGCTTTGCGACCTCGCTTCTACCGCACTCGCTCGCTTTGACCTCATATCCAGGATTTCCATATATATATCCAGAACCTAGCCAGCCATGGCTCATCGCAAGCTAACTTCCACAGCAACGAACCTTCAGAAACACACCCTCGCCTCTCGCTCACGATCCACATTCGAACGCAGCTACTGCAAGATGTCGCACCCATCCTCCTACGCGTATACGTATGGCAGCCCCAGGCCCCAAGCAGGCACGGGCGCGTACGAGCACAGCGCGTTCCCCAGCGAAGTCTCCTGGTACTCCGAGGAGACGGGTTGGGAGGACTTCCAGACCGGCAGCGCGCACGCCGCATACTACCCACCCACCCCCGCGATCCCTTCCGCTCCCGCTCCCGCGCCGTTCGTGCCGCCCCCTCCGGCGCACGCTCATCAAGCTCAAGCTCAGGCGCACCAAGCGCCACCTCCCCACGAGCAGCAGGAGTCAAACGACAACGCGCTCGGGCTCGACCTCATCCACCACGACTGGCACCCGCCCGTCGACCCCCGCGCCGCACACTCCCTCGGCCCCGCCGCGGGCACGCGGAGCAAGCGCCCACCCATGGTGCACCTCAAGCCCGGGGAGTTCGTGCAGGAGCACGTCCCATCTTCGTCCCAAGCAGCGGCGTACGACAACGGTGTGCCCCTACCGCTACACTGGGTCGACCCCAGGCCCGGCCTCGCGCCGTACAACGTCAACCCGGGGCCCGGGCAGCGCCCGCGCGTCCCCCCGCCCCCTCTGCCAGTGCCCGCCGCCCCCGCCTCTGGCCAGTCGCAGTCGCAGTCGACCCAATACAGACACGACAAGGCGCTCGTCGCGATCATGGAGGCGGTCTACGTGCGCGCGCCCTACCCCCCGCGCGCGCAGCTGGACGCGCTCGCTGCGCAGACGCGGCTGAGCGACACCCAAGTCTCCTCGTGGTTCTCCCAGCGGAGGCAGAAGGACAAGAAGGACCCCGCGCGGCGCGCGTGGCTCGAGCGGTGCCAGCTCCAGCGCAAGTGGGACGACGACGCGGGGGGGAGGAAGGCCCCGGTGAGGATGAACGCGGCGCAGACGGCGGCATTGAGGGAGTTGAGGAGTAGGGATGCGCATCCGACTCAGGCGGCTGTGATGGGGATCGCGGTGGAGCTGGGGCTAACTGTGCAGGAGGTGCGGGATTGGTGAGTGCTTGCTCTGCTCTGCATTGGTGTGAGGGGAGTAGCTGATAGTGTCCTGCAGGTTTAGCCGTAATCGGTGAAGGCGGCATGCTCGTCTCGATGGTAGACCACGAAATAGACACTTCTATTTGTGTTCGACTGTTACGTTAACTTCGCTTCAATAATGATGGGATTTTTCTGGGAAATCCAACGCTGCGCGAAAGTCAAGGTCGAGTGTTCGACTGGTATAGCAAGTTGAGACTTTGCGGTACATATTGAGTACACCGTGATTACGGTGCTACTAGGCTGGATTCACTGGTCAAATTGGCGACGCTGAAGAAGTAAAAGCGTATGTACGGGTATTCCCCGAGCCTTAAACTCCACCCAAAAACTCCATCGTACGAGATATCGTTAGCACCCCTCGCCGATTCCTGCACTACTACTAATTCGCGACAAAGCTCGGTGACTTCTCCTTCGTCGTCAAAAATAAGGACACGGTCACGGTTTGTGCCTTGGTGTACTTGGAGCAACACAGGGTCCGGTATTCCGCTGGCAATCTCCTGCGCTCGAATATCCGGCTCATCCTCCGTCCATTCGGATTCGAAGCCCCACCCCTCCAGTGGAGTCCGCTCGATCGTGGCACCCGCTGCCCCAAAGGAACGTCTGGTGTCGTTGCCGTCGAACAACTCCTCAAGTTCAGAAAGCGTCGGTGGCTTGCTTTGATCCCACTCCCCCACAATCGTGAGCTTCTCCCAGAGCGGGACGTCTATCAGGGAGCTTGTAGTCTCTCCGCCTCCAAAGTGCTCTTCCCTGTCTCGGAGTATTGTTTCGATCAAAGCTAGGGTCGCTCTGAATCGCTGATGACTCAAGAGGCTACCGATGTCGACGGGGAACGTTTCGTCTGCGTCGAGCAACCCAAGAATGCTGAAGACCATGTCAACGGGACGGGAAGATGTGCGCATCGCCACTCCCTGGAGGATAAACTGACGGATGGTGTGCTCTGATATTTGCTCTTCCTCCGGGTCATCCCCTCCTTCTGCAACACGGTTGTACATCAGGTACTCCACAATCCTCCGCAACGTGTTTAATGCCTTCAAGTCTCGCCCCATGATTAAGCAACTATACACCGTGGTGTCCATGTTCCCCGCGGTGGCCCCCACAGGCTCATTAGACCTGTCAATTTTGAGTAGACCGTCTCCCAGAACGAAGATATCGCATAGATATTGCCAATAGCATTCGTCCTCGACTACCCAGTGTTGTTCCTCCTTCGGCGCATACCAGTCCTTCGTCAAGACCACAGCGTAGTCCCATGTGGCGATTGCCTCCTGGTACGTCCATGCGCGATCTGCCCAGCTTGTTTCATCCTCAAAGGACGCGAGGCGCTGCAGCCCTCCTGGCAAGACGATACACTCATTGGAGTCTTGGTAGATGGTGTACATCTTCCCGATCTGCCACGCCTTGTCGCGTTTGCTGCTCTGCATGATACACAGACGATCAAGCCATAGGAAGGGAGCGTAGCTCTTGAGCGCATACTTGCATGCATATTCGAGGACTTTCAGATTGATTGGGCCACCGTCTTCGCGCAGAGTGCCGTCGCTGCGGTAGCCACAATGAACGCGGAAGCTCCCATCTTGCTCCAGCATGTCCTGGGAAGCAACAAGACCGAACCAAACATATGATATGGCGGTGTAACGGGAAGGTAGAGCCGCGGTTTCATATATTTCTAGGACGCGCTTCTCAAGGAAGGCTTCGGCGTCGAGGAAGCGGTATCGTTCCTCGTACAAGTGAGGTGTGAGGTCAAGAACCGCGCCCTCGCGTATAGCATCAAGGGAGACGCAGAAGGCGCTTCCTTCAGCTAGTATCTTCGTGTCGAAATGGTGTGAAGATGTCATGAAGGCTCGTTGCGTGAGAAACGATATACGGCTTGTCTGGGTACGGCTACGGGGTTTGGAATAAAATCAATGCGAGCCAAGAAGAGATGCTAGAGGTGGATTGATCAGAAAGGATGGTTGGTTGCGTGGGGGGCTTGAAAGGCGTGACTAGTCTTCGTCGGCCACAAAGGCTAGGACTGCGAGGAAACATCAGCGAAGCAGTGCTCCAGGTATACGCGTTGCAACGAGCAAAAGCTCACGTACCTCGCGAACGAGAGCTGTACTCAGTCGCATAAGTTCGGACCCGAGTCGGGATGCAACGTCAAACTGCCCAAAGAAGACTATTTGCGAATGAAAGCAACAATGTAGGTCATTCGTGGTGGTAAAGACTTGAGGAACTTGAGGACCCCCGATAATCCTAATAGACGCCTGTTCCACGGCGCGGACCAATCTGGGGCTCCTGAGGGGACCATGGATGTTGCCAGCGCGGACCAAACAGGGGTCTGACCGGCCGACCGGCCTGTTCCAAGGCGCGGACCTGGGGAGGGTGGTCGGACAACGGCCTGTTCCGGCGCGGACCAGGCGCTTCTCGGATAGGCGGCCCGCTCGATGTGTAAGAACAAAAGGCCTGACGGTCGGACGGACCACATTCGTACTTGCATAAACATATCTACTCCACCCAAAGCGCAAGAAGGGACAGACAGACGAAGACGACGGTGGCGATGATTGATTGTTAATGTATGTAGTGTAGCAATAGCAGGAGAGGGATCATGGACGTTACAACGGTTCGATGCGCGCGACTTGCCCGACGAGTTCCTTACTCCATCTTCAAACTCCGCTTACTACCCTAGTACTATCTTTCGATAAACCTGAGGCGTATTCGCGTCTAGATCGTCTCGTACACCTCACGGCTTCTCAACGTAAGGTACAAGAAGCGTTTATAACACGTCTCCTCATGTGTCAACGCCGATCGAGACACTCTTCTTGTAATTTTGTCCACGTCCGAACGCTACATCCGACAAAAAACATGTATATCGTTAAGCGCCCGCGCAGATTTTCAGCGCTTTCTGGAGGCCTGTTCCTGGCGCGGACCAAATTGCCTCGTGGCTGAAGGCCTGTGTCCGGCGCGGACCAGACAGGCCCTTGGGGAGGTCAAAATGGCGCGGACCAATCGCGCCCGAAGGGCGCGCCGCTGGAACAGGCATCTGAGGGTATTATCGGGGGTCCTTAGACTCGCAAGCCAGTCGGTTTAGGGAGCAGCCCAAATCGGGACAGGCCGGGCGGGATCAGCGGAGTGTGAATTTGGGCTAGCTCCCTAAACCGACTGGGCAAACTGGAGGCCTCAAAGGGGGGTCGTGACCGTGAGAATGGAGACTTGGTGAAATCGCGTTCGCGAGCTGCAACCAGCCCATGTCGGCTGAGCGCCTATGCTTTACAACCTTGTCTGCGTTCTTCATCGTCTGCTCCCGCCCGGCACGCGTTGTACCCTGCCCCCTCTCGTTGATCAAGCTCGGAATGGACCCCTCTACAGGCACCTTCCGATATCCCATGGATACCTTTTCAATACCAAATCAGACCGGCAATGTACCCTTAAGGACCATGGTGAGGATGTTAGGACTCCGCAGAGTGTCTGGATGGAAAGCTTGGCATAGACTCAACTAGCGTGGGTGCGCACATTGATGCTAAGAATTTGATCAACGTGGTGAAGGTGCGTAGCCTACATGAGATTGGTGCGCCCCGTGATGCACCTGTTGTGGGGCCCGCTGGTATTCAAGAAGGTGCGCACATTTCACCCCAATGATCACACCCATCTCGACGCTGGGGCTGACACAATACACCACGGCCAGGTGTGCCTCCAGTTTCACAACATGCTCAGCGGACATGTAACAAGGCTCGCGAGCCTCGTCTTCAGGTGGGATGGGGACATCGTGCCCATCGCGGAGGCCACACCCCGAGTGCCACAGACCCTCTCGACGGTCGTTCGGCCAACTCAGACGAAGACAAACATCTCGAGTGCAAGCCGTTGCTCTCCCACCACACCGACTGCTGTAGGACAAGTACGTCTCTGATGGCCTCCCCGTGCCAGTCATGATCCTTCCTGCGCTCACGCCCGAGGAGCACGCTGCACACGCTCTCGCTGCCTGGCTCGCTCGCACATCGTCGCCAACAGCTCTCCCACTGGTGAGCTCACCCGCCCCACTATACCCACTGACACTAGAGTTTTTCGAGGTACTGCAAGCTTCTTTCTCCCACCACGCGCGGCCCCTGCTCTCGTTCCCCTCGTGGCGCCTCCCACCAAGCTTATTGTCGCGGGGTGCCTTCAAGTGCGTGCCTCCCATCTACCCGCAATTATTAAGGCTCAACGTGCTGCGCTCCCGCCTGGGGGCGACGGCCGATGTCGACACGCTCACGCGTCCCGTGATGCTCAGCACAGACTGCCGTTATCAAGCTCTTCTTTCCTTCGCCTGCACTTGCATCACACCACCGCGAGGACAGCTTCGAGACCATCGACTTCATCCGTGGCTGTTCCAGGTGGGCTGCGGCACTTGATGAAGCTCACGCAGGGTAAGCGCCGTGTATACTGTTATGGGTTTGGCCAATCTGACTGCAATTCTGCTGTACGGACCCCGTATGCTATCGTGGGGGGCTCATATTCTGCACACTGGTAGACATCATGTATGTGTAACATGCTGCAATATATTTTTTCTCGGAATGTTTTGAGGGAAAATACACCAACGATTATTGTGTCGGACGAAGGTGTACACAACGCGCCCAAATTCTAAGTGTCCGTTCTCACGGTCACGACCCCCCTTTGAGGCCTCCAGTTTGCCCAGCCGGTTCGGCGCTAGCTCAGGAGTCCTCGACTGAGCTTGAATTTCCCATCACGCCGAACCGGCTGGGGACGAGCCTAGGGGGTCCTGGAACTTGCCAGCCTGCTCACCAGCGCCTGAGGCACAGTGCCGATTCGGCAGCCACGTGGCTCGGTAGCCACGCGACAAGCCGAGGCCGCCGATGTGCTCTCCGAGTCCCCAGTCGCACTGTGTTCCACTCTCTCCCTTCGACCTCAGCTTTGGCATTCACATACGCTTGTTTTCCTTGGCCTACACCACTCCACAGGAATGCCTTCCATAGGAACTGCCGCAGGTACGTGATAATCGCTTAGGATATGGGCATTCGGTGGAGAAGGTCCATTGCGACTGTATCTTTATTTGTGGAACGAGGGGGTCTTCATCTGGACGAACTGGAAGTGATACGGAGACCAGGCGAACCTATCGTCTCCTCCGTGGCTGCAAATGCTCGCCGAATGCCTTGTGTTTCGTGCACCATACCCGACTTCATGCTGATTTGCTCACTAAAGCCCAGAACCTCGGCCGACCACCAAGCCGCAGCCCTTAGATGGCTTCGTGTGGATCTTCCTATTAACAACATGCACCATGTGCGGATTGTTTCTGCTCTGGCGCCGGGCCTCCGCAATCAGGACAGTTGTCGCCCACCAGTACGTCCCCAACCTCGGAGGAACCGGCTTCGACCTGTCATCCTCGGACCTATGGACCTGACGATCTCCCGTCACAGGCTCACCACCTGGAACCAAGGCGGCGAGGGTCGTATTCGTCTATCGACGGACGACGGGCCGTCTGCACGCGAGTTTCTGGATGACGACTATGACGAAGACAATGAGCGGCTCGGGGACGAAGAGCCACTCGCCGTGACCGCGCAACGTCTGCGGAACGTCGGCCCTCCGACAGAGGCCCCTACGGAGCTCGCAGAACAACCTACGGTGCTTTTCGAAGCGGAGACGGAGCAGCCCCCGCCTCCACCTGCCAAGTCCTGAAGGCGCGATCGTATAGGTTTGAGGAGGCAAGTGACCTGAGCTCTTGAGCTAGATGCCGTCTGCTGACTCTGGCGGTGGTGAGTTAGGCGACCAATGCGTTCTAGATGATGTCGTACGCGGAGCCTACCCTAGTATTTATAGACAATTCAAACGCTTGACGTGTTATGCTCTTCCTCGACGGCCGAACCAATTGCTCGACCTGTGCGCTTCTGGTCATACTTCCAATTGCTGGCGGTAGAGCGGCACGTAGTCCTTATCGGAGCCCGCTGACGCCGTGCAGCGTGGCGGACGGTCCGAGAACACAAACTCATAACTTGCGACGTTATGCTGTTGTGGCTGGTTGCTTACTTCGACCACGATCTAGGATTTCCCAATATGTGCGTCACGGAGCTCTTCCCTCGCGCCGAAATATGGGGAAGTGTACAGCGGTACCGGCCTCATAGAGTTGCAGAGTAACTCCACTCGCCGGCCTTCCCTTCCTTTCTGTCGAAGGCGGCGCTCTCGAAGCACTCCTGCAAGACTCGGAACCTCTAACAGGTCCGTTCCGCCCAAAATAAAACCCCCGAGTACCTGATGGCCCTCGGCGTTTGCGCCGGTTTGTGCGCACTCGTGGTGCAAATGCGATCAGGTGATGGTCGTCGCTCGGCGGCCCGGCGGACGGCGCGTTTACGGCCGCTCGACGAAGCTCCATGCCGTCCTGCTCAATCATCCCCTCAAGGAGTCTTCGACGCTGTGTTTATGTGGTACAGTGCGCTAACGTAACTCCTCAACCTCCGCTCGCTAACAATTGCCCTTCCCGAAGATCCTCCGCATGTGCTGCACGTCGTCGATAGGTCACAAGGGCGAGGTCCTAATGCACTTGCCGTCGCGCTGCTCCGACGCGTGAAACCGTCGGGCACCCATAAGTACTCGGTGTGCGTTGAAGAACGGATCCTCTCACAGCTGTCGTGCTCAGGCTCTAGCTTTTGCCTTCGAGATGTCCGCCCGGCACTGGCTCACACTAGCCGCCCTCGGGTTGCTCACGCTCACCCGCTACGTGGGCGCTATCGGCCAGGATACATGCGTCGCTTTCAAGTCCGGGCCGTCGATGTTTACTGTCGTGAATAGTGGAAAAGCCGCGCTTATCCTACTCTCCGAGGACGAATGGCCCGGCGTGCAGCGCGCGGCGACGGACTTCGCCTCCGACATCCAACAGGTCACCGGCGTCAAACCTTCGCTCAGGAACGTCACCACCCCGTCCACTGAAGTCGCCAATTCGTCCTCTGCGTTCTCGGGTTCTACTGCCATCATCGTGGGCACTCTGGGAAAGTCGTCGCTGATCGACGAGGTCGTCAACAGGACGAAGCTCGACGTATCTTCCATCCAGGGGAAATGGGAGGCATTTATGGCCAAAGAAGTAGCCAATCCCCTCCCAGGCGTACAAAGCGCGTATGTCGTCATCGGCGCCGACAAGCGTGGGACGATCTTCGCTCTGTACGACCACTCAGAACAGTTCGGTGCGTCCGACTCGTCTTCCTGTCCATCGAATTGACCTCATGCCTACACCACAGGCGTTTCCCCCTGGTACTGGTGCGTTGCGTCGTGACTCCAAGTGTTCTGCAGCTCCGGTTGATAGTTGCCTGTGATGTGCTAGGTGGGCCGATGTACCCACTACGAAGCACAATAGCCTATTCGTCAATAACTCGGGATGCTCGCATGGCACGCCAACGGTCAAGTACCGCGGAATCTTCCTCAACGACGAACAGCCGGCGTTACAAAACTGGGCCATGGAGAAATTCACGAACGGAACAGGTGCCCCTCTGACGGGGTCTCCTTTCAATCGGTTCTTCTATACGAAGCTGTACGTTCCTGTCTGTGAATGCCACCAGAGCGTCGTCTCACATCCGTCAACAGGTTCGAGCTCATCCTTCGTATGCGAGGCAACTACCTGTGGCCAGGTATGTGAAGACGCCTTCCCATCGTCCCGTCATCGCGCTGACGTCCTTTCTTACTCCATCTAGCACAATGGAGCAGGTGCGCGTCGACTCCAGTCATTCAGCCTCGTCCGCTCGGCTGACTACAAATATTAGCGCTTTCTGCATTGATGATCCACAAAACCAACCGCTCGCCGACTGGTACGGAATCGTGATGGGCACGAGCCACGAAGAGCCCATGATGCGTTCCGTTCCCGTCGAGTGGAACCTCTTTGGCAACGGGACCGCGTGGGACTACGCCACGAATCAGCAGCGAGTGTACGACTTCTGGAAGGTCGGCGCGGAGCGTGCGCGCCCGTACGAGGGCGTGTTCACGATCGGCATGCGGGGGAACGGCGACCGTGGGTTCGGTTCGTCCCTGCTCGGGATTTTGCGGCTGATGTTCGGCTTTGCCATCCAGTGCCGCTTTCGGGGGGCCAGAACATCCAGTTGCTCGAACAAATCGTTTCGGACCAGCGCGGGCTCTTGGCGCAGGTATTCAACACGTCGGACGTCACGACAATTCCTCAAGTGTGGACTCTCTGTAAGAGATGGTTTCTCATAATGACCGTGCATGTATGTTTACATGTCATAACAGACAAGGAAGTCGAAGGATACTACGAGGAAGGCATGCCGGTGCCCGATGACGTCGTCCTTCTTTGGTCAGACGACAAGTGCGTTTCGAAGAGCTGGACACGCGTGTCACACAATTCTAATGTCTCATAGTTGGGGCAATGTTCGTCGTTATCCCATTCCAAGCGAGCGCAACAGGACAGGCGGCTCCGGTGTATACTACCATGTTGACTACGTCGGCGACCCCAGGGATTACAAGTGGATCACGGTATGCTACTCCTTTCACTCGCAAGGAGCTGTCGTTGATACCGGCTTCACCTGTAACAGAGTAGTCAAATTGAGAAGGTAACGAACGCATCGTACTGTATTCATGTCTTCGAGTCGAGCTGAGGTCCCTCTTCTAGACATTCGAGCAGATGTCGACTGCCGTCAATCGTGATGCCACAAACATATGGATTCTCAACGTCGGAGACCTCAAGCCATACGAGATGCACTCCGAGTTCTTCCTCACTTACGGCTACGACTCGTCCAAGTGGAACCCACAAAATCTCAACACCTTCGTCACGAGTTGGGCACAGCGCGAGTTTGGCGTGTCGGCGTCCGACGCTGTTGAAATCGCGAGCATCGTGCATAACGTCACGCGCCACAATGCACGCCGCAAGCCGGAGTTGTGGAACAGCACTACATACAGCTTGACGAACTACCGCGAGTGCGTCTTCCCGTCTCCCCTTACCCCGCGACAATCTGTACGTAGGGGCGCTGATGGACGCGCGACCGCAGGGCGGACAACGTGCTCGCAGATCTCCAAGGGCTCAGCAATGTGTCTACGCGTCTGTTCAACGCGCTGCCAGAGGAGACGAAGGGCGCGTTCTTCCAGCTCGTGCATCACCCCGTCCAAGCCTCGCTCACGCTCATGAACATGTGGATCTCGGCGGGGATCAACAACCTGCGAGCATCGCAGGCGCGGATCAGCGCGAACCAGTACATGACGGCGGTTGAGCAGCTGTTCGACGCTGACTATGCGTTGGAGATCGACTATCACACTATTCTAAATGGTACGTGGTACGCCGATGCACGTTTCCATGAAAATGCTTACTTAGATCCGCAGGCAAATGGTATGACAGCGTTGAGTTACTCTTAGATTGCTCCGCTCATAACTTTCAAGGGACCACATGATGGACCAGACGCATGTCATGTATTACTACTGGCAGCAACCTATGGCCAACACCATGCCAATGGTCACTAAAGTGAACGCCAAGAAGCAGGCGCTACCGGGTGCGATGAGACTCTCCGTCGAAGGAAGCATGGGCGCATGGTAAGTATACTCTTTTATTGTCGCTGACCTTGGCTGACCTGCATGCTTACTTTGTATAGGCCGGGAGACAATATCAACAACTGCGCCCTGGGCTACAGCTGCCCCGATCCTACGATCACCATCGATCCGTTCGTGACGACAGGGGATCGCTTCGTCGACATCTCCGCGGGAGGGCCGACGCCGTTCACATTCAGCACCAAAAGCAACGCGTCATGGGTGAACATCTCTCCTGGATCGGGGTCAATTTCGCCGGATTCGCCCGAGCAGCGGGTATTCCTAAGTGTCGACTGGAGTAAGATCACTGGAGCGGAGGCGACACTGATCACCTTCACCGCGAAGCCGGAGAACCAAACGTCTATGTCAGTAACTGTCACGCTCATTGCAAATAACACTCAGGTCCCTAGCGGTTTCTCTGGTGGGTATCGTACTAACCCCCTGTCCGCGATAGTTCGTCTCGGCTCATCATTGACTCTAGGCTTCGTTGAGGGTGACGGCACCGTGTCGATTGAGGCCGCTCATGCAACACGCAACACCAGCGTTCAGGGTATCACCTGGACCGATATACCGGGCTTGGGGCGGACATTATCTGGTGTGACTCCATGGCCTCGTGGAGGAGATGAGCTTAACTTCACCGCGGGTAGCGGCCCCAGCATGTGGGTTCCCGTCTCTCTCCGATACTCTCAGGCTGCATCGGCTGATAGGGAACTGCAGCGAGTATGACTTCTTCCTCTTCAACACCCTAGAGCAGGGTGGAAACGTCACGATCACGACGCTTGTCTCGCCGTCGCTGAATGGGCTCGGGGATGACCGGCCGCTTGCTATCGCGCTCCAAATTGACGACGGGGAAGCACAGACGCAGCAGTTCGTACCCCCGGCCACGCCCGGGGACCTACCCGCCGCATGGGATGGGAACGACGGGTGGGTGGCGAATAGCATCATTGAGGTGCCGATGGTCTTCCCAGTGCAGCCCGGTGCCCATACCTTGAAGGTACGTAACTGCGCGGTTGGGGAGGAGTATTGGGGTGCTCATCTGATACCGTCAACACATAGGTGTGGATGATTGAACCTGCCGTAGTAGTGCAGAAGATTATTATCGGTAGGCGTTGACGTCATGACCGAGCTGAAAGGGGGAAACTGACGAGGGTGCCCTCTCTCCGCAGATACTGGAGGCGTGCTGCCCAGCTACCTAGGTCCCCCGGAAAGTATACGCGTGTAAGAATACGTCGGCGTTGAGGTTCTGAGCGTCGATGCCCTGGACTCCGTTGTATACGTAGCATCTTCAAGGTATCTCAGTGGAAGGAAGTCATTTCAATCAATATTCCCATTGTTGAGCTGTCAGACGCGGTGCGCAGGTGTGGCAGGGATATCTTGTTTTATACCGCTGTACCAAATCGTGCAACTGGGCCTCTCGAAGGCCAAGAACTTCAGCATGGGTATACATGCCAGCGGTTAAGACGTTCGGATAGCGTTTGGTTGAACGCACGGGATCATACACGATTGGCTGAGTCTGTGAGCCGGCGGGTAGGTCATGTGGGCGTCTATACTCTGGCGAACTACTGCGGTGACTCGGATTTAGACGCCAAGATCCGGAGACTGACTGAAACGGAAGGATGCGGGCCAGTAACCAATAGCCGCGCACGGCGAATTTCTCGCTTGTCTCCTTACCACCACTATCGAGCTCCAGAACGCACATCTGCTCTAACATCACTTACAATGGCCCCCGCTGCAATTTCCGGCCCTTTAGCTGCTGACACGACGACCACGGATATCCGTAAGAAGACCGTCGGGAATGGGTCCGGATCCGTCCACATCTCCTCTGCGGAAGTAATCCGATTGGAGCACGAGCATGGCGCACATAAGTGAGTCTTATTGGCTATTCAATCGCATCGCACACATGGGATTGTCCAATGGGGGTGGGCCGAGCATGCGCGTTGTTTTCGCCCACGCAGCTACCGCTTCTACGGACACACAGTAGCATCGGGGATGCCTCTAGAGGGCTTAGGGGTTCACCCTTGATGCTTTGTGCCCACCCCCATTCCACCTACTCACCGTCATGCTTTCACCCTACAGTCGCTGTACGAAGGTCTTCGCAAGATGACGCTGCTGTACTAGCGCCAAGGGGATCGTTGATGGAACACAGTCCGCCGATTTTCCTCGAATTTACGCTTCTGCATACATGAACTGACGTCATCCTCGACAGCTACCACCCGCTGCCTATCGTCTTTGATTCCGCGAAGGGCGCAAAGTGAGTCGTGTTTTGCAGTGAGTTCCTTACTTTGTCGCTCAATTCTTTCAGGGTGTGGGATCCTGAGGGCAAGGAATACATCGACATGCTTTCTGCCTATTCGTAAGTTTAGTCGACGATCCATTGAGGGAAATTACTTATTCGTTATTGCAGTGCCGTGAATCAGGTATGCCACTTGTTCATTATTCAAGACTCCGCGAAACCCGCTCTTTGAGTGTAGTTTCATGTTGTCAGCTGGGTTTCGGAGATACTGTCCCCTCACTCGTGTACCGCATACCTCGGGCGCTGACACACTGGGTCTAGGGTCATTGTCATCCCAGGATCGTCGCTACCCTGGTAGAGCAGGCACAGAAGCTCACGCTCTCTTCGCGCGCTTTCTACAACTCCGTCTTCGGCCGTTTTGCTCAGAAGATCACTGACATCTTCGGCTACGATATGGTTTTGCCAATGAACACCGGAGCGGAAGCCGTAGAGACTGCGCTTAAGCTAGCGCGCAAGTGGGCGTACGAGAAGAAGGGTGTTCCCGAGGGCCAGGCGATCATATTCAGTGCCGCAGGCAACTTCCATGGAAGAACCCTCGGAGTAATCAGGTGGGTTTTATCTTATCTGTATATCCTTCTTCCGTTAATTAGCCTTTTGCCTTACTCACCAATCCGTGTTGCTTATGTTTTGCACGGGGTTACCTTCTGGTCGTCGTGCGGATATAGCATGAGTACCGATCCGGAGAGCCGCGGAGGTTTTGGACCCTACCTCGCTTCCGTTGGCCCGGAATTTGAAGATGGGGGTGCGACCCGCACGATCCGCTATGGGGAGATCTCTGATCTTGAACGCGCGCTGGAGCTGCACGGAAAGAACACGGCAGCTTTCTTGGTTGAGCCCATCCAAGGCGAGGCAGGGTAAGTGTCTCATGTCAGTCGTCGCTTCCGAACCGTTTCCTAATGCATATTTCAGCATCGTTGTTCCCCCAGAGGGCTACCTTGCACGCGTACAGGAGCTGTGCAAGTCTCACAACGTGCTCTTCATTTGCGATGAGATTCAGACTGTGAGTCGCCTCTAGGTTGTCCGTAAGATGTCTCATCATCTCCACCGAACATCTAGGGCCTTTGCCGCACAGGCAAACTGCTTTGCTGCGAGCACGACAAAGTCCGCCCTGACATAATATTGTTGGGCAAGGCTCTGTCTGGAGGTCGTAAGTTGTTAAGTACTCCCGTAGGAGTGCAATTGTAGCTCACGGATGTCGTTTTCAGTTTACCCTGTGTCTGCTGTGTTGGCGGACAAGGACATCATGCTTTGCATCCGCCCCGGTGAGCATGGGAGTACGTATGGAGGGTGCGTTTTCTACCCCACTACCGCCGCTAGTGCACCAATAACATGTGCGACAGCAACCCTCTTGGGTGTGCTGTAGCAATGACTGCCCTCGACGTTCTCATCGAGGAGAACTTGGCGCACCGTGCAGAGGTTCTTGGAGAGAAGTTCCGGTCCGCGATCCGCGCGATCGACTCGCCTCTTGTTAAGGAAGTTCGCGGACGCGGGCTCCTGAATGCAGTCGTCATCGACGAGACCAGCAGCTCGAGGGGCCGCACCGCGTGGCAGCTCTGCCTACTTCTCAAGAGCCGCGGCGTCCTCGCAAAGCCCACGCATGTCAACATGTACGTGCACGTGGCCTCGCTATAGGGCAATTGGACGTACTTACTCATCCTATGTTCTTTCGCGCAGCATCCGGTTCGCTCCGCCGCTTGTCATCTCTGAGGAGGATCTCATGAAAGGGGTGAGCATCATCGAGGCATGCCTTGAGGACTTGGACAAGGTACGCATCTGTGATCCATGCAAAACCGGAAATAGCCGTGTTCAATGCTTCTATCCCTTTATCAATGTACTGTGCAGCTTGACGACATCCCGGGAGAAGTCGAGAGCGAGAAGGGTCACAAGGACAACGTCACGAATTGAACGGACAGTTCTGGCACCGCGTACCACTGCGTGCCTTCAGCGTGAGGACGCTTCGCTTGGTTCTCATACATCGACTTGTAGCTCTAGCTTCTAGCCGACGCTAGTCATGGCGCGACGCATCGTTTGTAGTAATAGCCATATTCCGCACTCACGTGCTCACAAATGTACCTGACTGAATCGCCGATAGTCCTGTTTGCTGTTGAATACCGGCTGAGCGTCGGAGCTCAAGATCCATCAATATTCGACCAGACCAGTAATCCCGTTGTGGGGCTACGGAAATGAACAAGTGTATGGTGAGATGTTCATTTAGACTAATATTCGGAGTCTCTGAGCGCTCATGCGACATAGAATAGCGGCAACGCAACGGCAGCCGGCGATTCACTTCGCGCTGGGCAGTACCAACAGCCGCCGGGACAGCGCGAAGTGAGACTGCGTCTTCTCGAAGTGATTCGATGAGCTAAAGAAATCCTTCCCCACAGCCAGGAAACCCCACGGTTTCCTTGATGCATCCACGTCTCAAGGTGGGGCCATCCGAAGTGAACCGGATGTCGAGCTCTTGGCACGCCTCACATGCGATCTACACTTTCCGGAATCAGCGTCGGCGACGCTAGACGGTCGCAGCTCGGCGAGCGGGGCAGTGAATCCCAAGCCTTCTTGCAGGACGACCCTGGACACATACTGCTCCACAATCACGGCGCTCCGGTGCTGGCGTCGGACAAAATACTACTGCGCCAGCCCCGAGTCCAAGGCTCAGGCTCTTCGGAGGTCGCGCACCGGGATTCGTGCCCAGCGCTCAGCCCGCGCTCGCCGAGCTGGAGGCTGGAGGCTAGGCGGCGCGGCGTCGACGACCTGGCAGAGACGCCGAACGTTGAGAGCCGCTCTAACGCCGCGTGGCTAGAGCGTGTGAGGGGTCGTCGATACTATCGCGGACGTGCATGGCACGCGCGGAGTCCATTGGGACGTGCCATGGACAAGATCTAGGTCGCAAGCGTGCCTCCCAACGATCCGGAGCCGTGAGCACGCGCAGACTGGGCGAGGTTCGCGGTTGGGCATACACTCTTCTGCCCGGTACGCATACCAACCATCATGGGCTTAGCGTATCGGTGGAAGAGGGGAAGCAGCAACTGTTCAAAGGCGCGCAGCGTCCCTGGATCTCGATCCTTTGGTAAGTTGCAACGCGACACGACGCGCTCCGGCTCGGACGAGGTTAGCTGAGTGAGCGTATCTCATTCCGAGATCGGACTGTATATTTACTCGCTAACGCAGCGGGGCCCGGAGGTGGACGGGCTAGGTCAGGACCAACGTCATGCAAACTAAATAGAGGGTGGTCGTATCAACAGGCAGGTCGCAGCATCGCTCTTCACTCAAGGATTGGCATCGGTGATGACACGCTCCGGACGAGCGCTGCTATGAGCCGGGACCATGGCATCCGTGGTGGCGCGCTGTCCAAAATGGCAGATGCGGGGAAGAAGGAGACAATCATCAATGCCATGTCCCGAGGTTTTCGGTATCTGTATCTAGCGCTGTCAATGAGCTTGTCGGTGAGGCGTCACGACACAGGGTCGGTGTTTCGAAACATCCTCTAGAGCGTGGAGAGGGTGAGGTCATAGCGCCAACAATGGCCGAGAACTTCTTCAAGAGAATAAGCGAATAGAACGTTTTGCATGATCCTGAATCTTTTGGCGGTCGCACGAAGAGAAGACGAAGGGGAGGAAAGAGGGAATTCAAGTTGTCGAGATGTCGACAAAGGCGTTGTGTATCCAGCCTGCCTGATTAGGCGTGCGAACCGAGAGAGAGGCGCACGTGGCGTTAAGCTTGCCCGCTGGTCGGGCATTCGCGGACGCGACTCATGCCTGGCACGGCGCGCGAACCCTCCACGTGTCTGCGGTGCGACCGGCGGGAGGACCCTGCAAACGGCCAGGCTCGGGGCGGCAGCTCGACATAAGTGGCGTCCGTCGTTTGGTAGGCCCAACCGGACCTTTCTGATTGTCCTCCTGACATTTTTCTGGTGATCCAGACCTACGCAAGTCGCACGGAGAAAGCGAGGCCAGCGACACAAAGGCCCTCGATAGGGAAGGACCTTTCCTTGACTTGCTTCTCATATCACACTGGCCCAGAGCGTCCTGGACCCAGTCTCTTTTCCGACATGTAGCACCCAGATAATTGGGGGATAGACTCCCCCTGCCTGCCTTCTCGTGCGCTTCGCTTCCGTCCCTCATTCTCTAGCTGGACCAGCTCGTCATGGACACGCGGAGTTGCCAGGGAGCAGATTGGCGGAGAGGGGTTCTTCTCGCCTGCTCAATGCTGTTCACGCTGTCTCGCGGTACATGACTTCCCTTTGTTGAAGTTCATATCCTTTCCAAGACTTTTCGGAAATTAACTCCGGCTGGGTGGGGCACCGCAGCATTTGGGCAGACTCCGTTTGGCTTAGCATAATCCATCTCCTTGTCGAACGCCATCCCTTGAATCCCCTCTTGATACGCTTTACACCATTCAATGGTCCTTATCCGTGCAGTCCGGTCCCCCATCGGTCTGCGCAGCCCACTGACCGCCCAAGATCTACCACTCGCACCTGATGTGTGACATGACTTGATCAACGAGAGTTCATCGGGAACCCCGAGGCTATCGGTGGCACCAAACTGCCATGGCGCGCCGAATGTTATAAAGGGCCCTCCATTGGAGAGCCTTGAGCTATCATCCCACTTTCCCCACTCGCCCTTTGTTCTGTCGACCCACCTTCTGCTCAAGCCCGTTTCACTATGAGCTCTTACCAAGTGCGTAACCGTTCCTGTCATCAGGTCTACCGTTCTCATGAACCAATTTTAGTATGAGCAACCTACTAGCGGCAATATCTCCGATGACGGGTCGAAGCAGAAGGTGCCCCGTCGAACGCCCATGGCGTGCCAGTTCTGCAGAGGTGCGCCAATCTACGATCGCACGAAGGCGATCTCTGACATCGTCCAATCCGAATTATACAGGGCGGAAGTTGAAATGCGATGGTCGCCCGACTTGCGCCAACTGCCAGCGCCGAAGTATTCCATGTGTTTACGTCCCTGTGTACGTCTACCCTTGGCATTTGCACTGGTACATGCGCGCTCCCTCGCTCATCCCTGCCTCTATGTGAATAGTACCCCGCAGAAGTAACAGCCAGCCGTCTCTCCCCATCCCTTGCTGTGCGCCAAGCCTTCTCAGGACAATCATTGGAATCTTCTGTCATCATTGCTCTCTCGCACATAGGTTACGCTAATGGTCGCATCGATGTCTTCTAGTATAGCTACGATACGTAATTTATCTTGACGACGGAACTAATCAGCGCAGACGGCCACTATGACGCGAATTTGTAAGACGGGAGAGGGTCACTGACCAAACGATGAGGGAATCCTTGAGCCATCTGCGATCAATCCGGCGCGCAGCCTGTGAGCGGAAGACCTTCCTCGAGCGCTAGCCTATCGAGGGCCCGGCGGCCTCTTCTAAGCGATGCGCTACTCATAGCGTCTTTCCGTTACCTCTTGCACCCGCCGTCAGAAAGGCTACCCTGGCAGGGCACAAACAGCGATTGCCGGGATTCTCGCGCTACCTTATCGGAAGCCTCTACAGACGCCAGGCTCTGGTTGGACGAATTGAACAATTCTGCGCACAGCGAACGCACGTCACACGCCTTGTTGCCGTGTGAGACTGCGGCGCCGCACACGTTGTGGTTTGCGAGCTGCTACCGCACCGCAACAATCTCCCAAGTGCAAGCGGACATACTGTTAAACGCAAACGAGGGTATGGCGCCCTTTGAAGATTCGTCGAAGTTTCTCCTTACAGCGACGTGAGTGACTGAAGAGGAACGCCACATTAAGCGTGCGCGCGCTGCGGGAGCATTGTGCAAGGGCAGTGAGACTGCTCGGAGGGGCTCTTCCCCCATTTAAACCTCCCTAGCTACTACCTCTTAAGGCTCTAAGCGTACCTCCCGGAACTTGATCCGTTCAGAAGGCACGTCATTAACAGCAGCGAAATGTGAGGGATTTGCGAGGTCCTCGCACCTTCTACGTCTTCCGATCGCCAAGTCTTAGGCAACTTCGTTCATCTTTTTAGGTTTACTTTAGTCGCCGATATACCAGGTGCTTGACTCTTATATGGTCAAGAGTACGTTACTCTGACCTTCAGCTTTGTGGTAGCATAGATCTACTCCTATGTTAGAAGCAGTACGTCGCTCGCAATGTCTCATTGAAGTGGAGCTTACCTTGCGGGTTTTAACAACGCATCCAAACCTGTAACTCCCTCTGCAACTCTCGATGTGCGCGTGCGCTCTCTACGGGTATCGCGGTCATCCGCCTGGCTTCTCGTCTCGTCCTTGAACGTGCGCCGCGCCATGCTCTCGGTAGTCAGACTGTGCGTCGCAGCCCTTCCCCGACCGATGAGACCAGCGTACTGCCGTAAATGGCGGAAGGTGTTGCCGAAGCATCGAACAGCCCTCGCCCCTATCGGCCGCCACGAGGCGCGAGCCAGTAGTCAGCCGACTGAGAGCGGAAGCCTGGTGGGTTTCTGAAGGCGCAAGGCCCGGGCTCGCGCGCTGACGGCATGCGTGAGCACGCGGCCGCTCGACAACTCTAACGCGACGGCGAACTCTCGACGCTACCTCAGACCAACACCCAAATCCCCTGCTTGATGGGCCCCGATCCAGGACGGACCGCGAGCTACCCTAACAGGGTTAGGCTCAAGCATTCCCGCCCTGTGCACGACCGATGCTTCTCTCGAGCGGCCTTGCCTACGTTCCCGAGGCACGCGCCTTGCTTCTCGATCCTCGTGCGCGACCCTGGCCCGCGACCTTCGCCTCGAAGTCGAAGCCGAATCCCCCGCAATGACGTAGGGCAGGCCCATTGTTACTGAACGCCGCTGGGTGGTAGTGCCGCAGGCCGAATGAGGGAGATCATTTCAGCAAGCAGCGCGCCCCCCTCGCTGAGTAGCGTCGACGAGCAGCGAGCAAGGAGCAGTGCCCCGCCGCTGAAAGCAGCTCCTGTGGGAGAGACCTCCGATCGTCGCGAGGACCGGTTCGGTGAGTCGCCGCCTGTCGCCGCTCCGCCAGGCGATCGGCCATCTGCACTCTCCCTGGGCTAAAGGTTCGCGGTATTTCGGGAAGGGCGCTAGCTGATTACGGCCGCCACGGGTGCGGGGGAGATGGCCCGCAACGCGTGCTCTGCGTGCATCTAGCCCTGCAGCCGCTGGTCCACGGAAGTCGGAAACTCAATCGACCGAAGCAGAACATGCGGGAGACGCACCATGCTCGTCGACCCGCCTGGGCTCGGTTTTTGTGTAATCGTTTGTCTTGGGCGGCCAGGGACCGTCTCATTCACAGCCGCGAACGTATCGCGCGAGTGCCTCATTGGCAGCGTCACAAGGAACCTAGATTGCGCACCAGAAATTGGCGTTCTCGTACCCCATATAGTCGCTACTAACCTTTACTTGCGAGTAAGCGCGTTCGATCGTGTATGACCATTAATTTGGCATCCACAAAGAACGCCACAGAGCGTCGCTGGGATGACGGGCGCATGGCTCGTCGGCGACGAGCCATTCATGTCAACGTTTGTTACAAGGGGTAGTCAATTGATGATGGATGTCTTCCGTACAAGTACAGGAACTCCAGAGTACAAGGGAGCGTGTCTGTGTGCGCCTGCTGAGATCGGGGGGAGGTGAGCACGGCGCATTACGGGCGATCAGTAAGATGAACATCGTACAAGCATTCACAACGAGGCGTAAGGTATAGGTACCTGAAGCAGCGTCAGCCCAGCACGAGTCCTTGTATGAGGCGCGTTCTGGGCGAACGCGTACATGTCCGCTAGGTGGTGGTGGTAGTAGTGGTGGTACACACATCGGGGCGAGTTCCAATCCATAAGTCCATGCGCCAGGGACACGAATCCCTGGGCGATCTAACAAGGGCCGCGCCGGTGCACCCGGCACACGCGCTACCCCTCCTCCACGCCGTCCGGCTGCGTGCTGATCGCGGTATGGTACGACGTCGTGCTCCTGCTCCTACTCACGCTCACGCTCTCCGCCCCGCTCAGCGCGAACGGCGCGCTGTAGCTCGCCGCGGAGCTCGGCGTCGTCTCCCCGAGCTCCCGCTCCGCCGCCGCGAGCGCCGCGAGCCCGTCGACGGACACCGAGAGCGACACCGCGGCGTCGAGCGAGTTCGCGCGGGACGCGCTCCGGCTGTGCGGCGCGTCCGTGTTGCTGAGCGTGTTCGAGCGCGTCGAGGGCCGCGAGAAGCCCCCCGCGCCACCCCCCGCGAGCGAGAGACTCGCGAGGCTCATCACCTCGTGCGAGCCCATCGACTCGATCGTCGGCATCCGGTGGATCGTGCGCCCGAGCACGAAGTGCGAGTCGTTCGGTGAGCGCGGCGCCGGGTACGCCCCGTACGGGTCCGAGCCGCTGCCAGTGGTGGTCGGGCTGCTGCCATCCCCGGGTCCGGGCGCCTCTGGGCGCGCCACGGCCGCGGCGTCGGTCTCGCGCGCGACCTGCTCGACGAGCGCGCGGAAGTGCGCCGCGAACGTGTTCAGGTCCGCGTCCGGTACTGGGTCCCACGGGCCCCCGCCGCCGTCGCTGCTGTGCGTGGGCGAGTCTGTCCGCACGGACGCGTACCCGCCTCCTAGCGTGCGCGGGACGGGGCGGCCGTACCGGTGCTCGCCCTCCTCCGACGAGCCGTCCTCAGACGAAGACGGCGGCGTTGAGGGCGGGGTCGGGCTCAGCCCGTCTCTACTCGCGCTGTGCCGCGCTGCGCTCGGCCGCATACCCTGCGCGGACACAGCGCGGCGCACGACGTGCGACGAGCTCGCGATGGCGGCGGCGGTCGCGTCTACAGCGGGGATGCGCGAGCGCGAGCTGCGCAGCGCGTGTGGCTCTCCCTCGGCTCCGATCGCGACGCTGAGGGGGTGTTTGCGCGGGGAACCTTGGGGGTCGAGCTGCACCGAGATCGGCTTGGGAGATCCGAGGGCGGAGGTCATCGGGCGCGTGCTGCGGCTCGAAAGCGTGGTTGAAGTTCCGGCCGTCGACGGGCGGGAGGAGGACGTCGAGTGTCGGCAGAGCGAGGCGCGCCTGCGCCGTGATGGGCGGCGCGTCACCATGTACTTGTACGAGACCACATGATACGCAACCTACGCAGACGTAGACGAATATCAGTAAGCTGCAGACGCAGGAGGTGATACCGGCTTTGTTGCCGCAAAGTGGAATTGCGCTATTGCTCGCGACGGCTCCAAACTGACAAACAACCTCTGCATGTCGTAAACGATCTGCCCCCGGACGCCACATCGGAGGCCGACGACCTTACAAAGGCCAGCAGCTCAAACTTTCGACCGCCGCATTTGCGACGAAGGAGAAAAAAATAACGATGATGCCATCTCCACGAGGCCTGAGACCTGAGACACTCACCACGAGCGCGACGGTCAACAGCAGTCGGACGAGCGACCCGGCGAGCCAAAAGCCGAACGCGGGCGCGTTCGCGCACAGGCCGCCGAAGCCGGTCCAGATGACGTCGATATCCCAATGGCACCTGCCTTGAAGACTGTCGGTGAGATCGGAGGTGTTGTGCCAGACGAAGACGAGAATAAAGTTAACGACAGCGGGCGCGACGAGCAATAATGACGAGGAGTAGCGTAGGAAGGCTTGCAAGAGAACGTGCTTCGATCCGGGGCGGTAGTACCAGCCGAGACGGGTCGCGGAGGCGGAGATGATGACGGAGGCGACGGTGCAGGCGAGGCAGAGGGCCGTGCAGGACCCCAGGATGAGAGCGATGATTTGTCGCTGGCGGTAGGGATGGAGCCACGCGCCGACGTAATACCGCACGGTGTTGTACGTGGCCCATGCACCTGCAGAGAGGGTTTCGGATTAGTACTGGTCTTGTCCGCAGGAAGAAGCTTGGAAATTGGACGACACGGGGCGCAAAGTGGGGAAACAAGAGTCAGAGGGGGATGCTCCCCGATCGGGGTATAGTGGTATTCGCATCGCGAACCCGAAGGCGATCGACTTTACGATGTGACAAAGTTCCACTGCGCGATGTGAAGAATCTAGAACAGGGGGAAGATACGACGAGAAGCAAGGCACATGTCGAGACATTACACGATAGATAGGACGCCGTACGCCGTGTTCCTGACGCTTCTACCATTCAAGTACGCTCGAATTTGTATGTCCGAGCGGGCCTGAACTCCAAAATAAAAAACAGACCGCACAGAGCCGCTCATGTCCTAACTCGGCGGTGACATCGCGAAATTGATTGAACTCTGTGTGCAGCGCGGTATTCACTCTTGACTGATCGAGCACGTAAGTGCAAGACACACGCCAGCCACGGGCGCACGCATCTGAGAAGAAATTGGGGAGGGACAGGACCCGCGCTTCTCGAGCGCTCGCAGCGAGATCCACCGAACGACGCGGGCCTGAGAGGTCGGATCGACGCGCAGCAGCGCATTCGGTCCGACCGCCCACCGCACACACGCATTCACGGGCCTGGCGCCATTTTCCGAACATGGAGGGAGAGAGAGGGAAACGCGACTGGCCCGCACGGGTTCGCGAGGCTGAATATAGGACACCGCCCGCGCGGGACGAGAACAGCAACGGTGCAGCCGGAACGACTGGGCCCGCGCACGTACATATGTAACGTCGTTGCCAACTGCCCGACCGCCCAAACCCCCCGAGCGATGACGATCTCCCCACACACACAGCACGCACGCGCGCACGGCCCCCACACAGACGACCTCGTTCGCTCGCAGCGCAGATAAAGACCGCGTAAGGCCGGGGGGAAGCGTCCGACTCACCTATGACCGCTTGGAGCGCCCTCTGGACCCATCTCAGCCGCCTCAGTCGCTTCCTGACTGCCCGCTCGCGCTGGACGCGGCGCTCGCGCGCGGTGACGGGGTCGCCCTGCAAGGTGAGGCCGCCCATCCCTCTCGTCGGCGTGCTGGGGTGCGTGGGCTGGCGCGCGAGGAGGCCGAGGTAGACGGTCGAGGCGGAGTCGTCCGCGCCGTGGATGAGGGACTCGGTCGGGTGGGACTGGTCCGAGGGGAGCGTTTGGAGCGTCTGGAGGGAGACGGAGGAGAGGGTGCGGTCGTGTGCGTGACGCGCGCCGCCGCTGCTGCGGCCGTGGGGGTGGGGGGAGGAGGGAGGAGAGTGGGGTGCACCGCGGTGGGCGACGGCGGAGGGCGGGGGCGCAGGCGGGTCTGTGGCGAAGATCGCATTGTGGAGGAAGACGGCGGCCATCCGGCCGGCGTCGTGCCTGCTCTCGTCGCTAGTGGCGCCCCCTCGTCGCAACGGGCAGGGCGGGTGCTACGTATCGGGGATGGTGGATGGAGGTGGAGAGCGGAGGATGGGGGAGGAATGCTAACGAGTGTGTAGGGATTGTGGGGGCCCGACGGGCGAGTGCGAAGAGGCTACGTATGAGTAGTGTCGTCCGTTTCGGATGGCCCGCTAACGCCGCAACGGAGGGTGTGTGCTGGGCAGCGCGGTGGGGACGGCGGGGAGCAACGGTGAGAAGGCGCGTGGGCAGAGGCAAAAGGCGAGTATTCACCGAGCTCAGAGCATGCGCTGGGGGTCGAGCAGACCCTGGGGGATGACCTGAGTGGGCACGGAGCCGACGGCGGGAGGAGGACGCGCACAGGATCCTCAGGTCGGCCGCTTCCCGCAGCCCCGCCAGTGGACGAACGCACGAGCCTTGCCATATCCGGCATGATGCGGACCCCACCGTTCGAGGCACCGAGGCCCGCGCGTACGGAAACGCGGCTCGCGCTGAGCTCTCAAAGGCCGTCGGGGCCTGCATGCAGGTGCACGCGCGGACACAGATCGGGGCGGTGCCCGAGACAGGGCTAAGCCAGCCACCGATGAATCTATCTGCCCATGGTAAGACCTCGAGGCAGGATGTGTCCATCGGTTTCAGCCACAGCTACCAGGTGGCACCCCGGAACGCTCCTCTCAGGGCCAAACGTACGCTGATGGTGCATGGATGGTGAGTATGCTGACGCCTGTCGCCTGCAGTCATAGCTGACGGATGTTCTTCAGACAGAGTCAGCAATGTCAGTCAGGCCCCGATCAGGGCATAAATGTTCGCGTATATCCAGGTATATCCAGTGACTACCAAGTCGTGTGCCGAATTGGCGAGTAGTGAACATCGCCGATGCTTGCTCGCGATGGTATCTGACGATGGACGACAGCGGCGTACATGCTAGAGCGATCTTCGATCTGTTCCCGAGGCTGCTGATCTTCGACTGGCGAGACTATCGGGTGGTTCGCGAGCCGAGGCCTCATTATGGAGCAAGCATAATGAAATGCTCCGAAGGCCTGACTGGCAGACGTTTGGTATTCTACTGTTACGCCCCCGCCAACGAGAATATGTTATGACATACATGCGGCTGCCTGCGCACGCTTGAGGCGGCTTTCTATGACATATGTGGCTTTTGGGTGGCGGTTTAAAATGCATGAAACGAGGGCTCCGTATGACGCTGTCTGCCGCCACCAGGGACCTCGCAGCTCCTTTCGCCAGGGCTCTATGATAGTATGATACATTGCCCTCGCACCCTTATGCGTTATTATGCCATGCGGACCGCCCAGCAAAGCCTGCACATGTTACACAGTGACCTTGAAGGACTTCCGAGCGACATGCCGTGTGGGTGGCGCCGACGTCATATGCGTGTCGAGATGAAGCCAGTGCTTCTCTTCGGGCGGCGCACTGTGCGCTTCGGAAGTGGTGCCCCTTACGACTATCTTGGGTGAATATGCCGGATCACCAGCGTAAGTAGGAGTTATTGGGTGGTACGAATAAGACGGGTGAAATAGGGCGCGCTGATACTAGCTACTTATTGTCGAATTTTTACCTTCCGCCCATTTCGGCGTTTATTCCACGAATTGGTACTACTTCAACCTGGTGATTTTAAATGTGTATTCAACATGCAGGAAGCTCGCCGTAACAGATAAATCACATGCTATAGGAACCTGCCCGAGCATACACTTCTAAGTTACATTCTTGCTATACTACCCAGACTATCAGACACCCCCAGTAGTACATATCACAATCATTCGAACAAGCGAATCTCAGCGCACACTACTTCCGCGCACGAAGGTAGTAGGGCACCAAGAGTGTAGACAGGACGTCTCGGGGTGCAGAAAAGAGATAAAACTCACTGGCAGCACTTCGAAAGCCGCGTCGTCGTGCTTGCGGCGGATGAGCTCCTCATAGTCCTGGTTCTTCTCGAGTCCGCTCTCGGGGAGACGGCCCATGGTACGCCTGCCACTGGATCTGCTTGTTTGAGGTCTCAGCGCGACTGTGGGGGAAGGAAGTCCTTTGCATCGTCGATCGTGATGCTGTGCTTACAGAAGGGAGCCGAGCATGCCTTGTAGTCGCAGTGAGCTGCTCCTGGATCGGCGTGGTTAAGAACATGTTTGGCTAATGCATCGACATCCACTTACCTTGTTTGCGTCCTCGAGCAGCGCCCTGAAGCGCATCGCCACGGCACGCCAACCGTAGCCCGAACCCTTTCCGCCCCACCATCGACTGTCGTATTGTGATGCGCCTTGCGTACGTTCATCCATCCCTTGATGACCGCGACCTCACTCGTCCGTGAGCGGCACGACCGTGACGCACGTTGCCCTCGGGTCAATCTTGACGTTCGAGGGGAGCAGGTTCAGCTGTGGCACGATCTTCGTCTGTGTCGCTGGTTTCAACGCAGGCACGGGGGTCATTCCCACCCCGGTTCCTGGGTCGGAGTGCACGACAAACGCGATGGTTGTCCCAGAGAGCCGCATTCTTGAAGACGAAGATGTGGACAAGGAGGGAGCACTGGGAGGCATAGCACAGAAAGGGGGACAACCCGAAGGCTCAGCACGCAAAAGTGCCCAAGTCCGTCGCCCAGCAGCGCGCGACCTGCCCTTAAGCCAGGCTGATCACGTGCAACCTTGTCGTCTTGCCGCCCGACTCGCACCCGATACCTCGATTCCCCTCTCTTCCTCCAGTCTCGTCCTTGTCTCCTAACGTCTGAACGTCACTGCCGTGCCGTTCCCTCTATCTCCATAGTCCACCTCGCACGCACTCTTTTCGAGCAGTAAGTATATGCTTTGGATGGTAGACAGTCAGGGTGCTCACAGGTAATATAGGTGCGCAAGGCTAGAAAGACCACTCCGTTCTGGAGTGCTACAAGGACAGTGGGGCTACTGCTGCCATTTCGCGTGAGTACTCGTTTGCAGGGCATGGGGCATGAAGCATACTTACAGGTGTCAGGGCCACATGTGAAGATGCCGAATGTTGCAGACAGGTACAGTAACGACAACAGTATGGGTGTCAATGGTGCGCTGGCGGCTTAGATGTCTCGGAAGAAGCAGGCAGGGATAAGGAGGCTGACACTGGCGGGTGGAGGTGAACATACGTGCGTACTATCATTTATGCCGTGCAGCGCACCCCGTGTCGAGTACGCTGGCGCTGTGCCGGTCTATTTCCATACTTGTATAATCCAGTAGTATAAATACATCGCTTTTCCTCATTTCCGCGTCGTGAATCCTATCGTATGAAAATCCCATATCTATGGCGAAAAGTACCAGAAAACGCTCGATAGTAACTACCTGGAACGGATAGGTGAAACTATTGACATGAGGTAGGGATAGTCGCGTGTAGCACAAAGCACGACTAATTGCAATGCACATGTGTAGTGAATCAATGTAGTGAAATCGGAAAGTTTTTGGGTGAACCTCCCCATTCGATTCACTACGGTTACTCGAAGTTTTCACCCGGCGCCTCTGCCCACATCTTGGTCGATTTCCCCATATCCCACCGCATTGTTCACTGGTTTCGACGTAGTGAAATTACTAAACGTTTTCACTATGTAGTAGGCGTACAGAGGCGCACATGGCATAATGCGGAAATAATTGAATAGCCGCTCGTCCAGGGTAAGGCCCCTGCAACGAGACGTCCGAGGCCGCTGCCGCTGTCCGGAACGGCCTTGGAGGGGGAAACCGTATGGCGCGCACCGTGACCTCCGTCCGCAAGACTATGAGTTCAGCGGAGGCTACGAAGTGTCATCTACTGCACGTACACCGACCGCGGCGTGCGGACCGGTGTCGTATCCCTACCCAGTCGCGCCACATGCATAGCGACAACGTCGAGTCCCGACGCCCTCCTTTGGGTTCACGGTGTCTGTCGTCGACCCTGCTGTGCGACTGCCAAGTATGCGGATACTATAAGTTGTCAGGTAATACGTATGTGGCTTGCCGACCAGATCCCGAAAATAAGTACTGCCCTCTTGAGCCTTCACCCGACGACGTCCGCCGACTCACTCCCGACCCCCGACGGGGCGCGCACTGATGTCGACGCCGTCGACGTGATCCATAACGCAACGTACAAGAGCTGTGCAGCCCCGATGAGATGATACAGACTAACGCGAAAAAGCCAGCGTCATTCCAGCATCCCCGGCCACCACTAGTAACGGCACAGTCCCGTCAGCACCCCCAGCGTCCTCTTGAACGAGCACCCGAAAGATCGCAGTCCTCCGCGTCGGCCATGCTCCCCGACACTTGGCACTCGCGCTTCATCGGGCCTGAGAGACAGTAACGGCAACCGTATTACAGCGACGATCACGACAGCGCCCGCCACAGCCCCAGGCCCGTGAAGAACCCGCCCAGGCCGACGAGCAGCCCGATGTACGCAGTCGTGTGCACCCCGATCCGGGGGAGGACGAGCGGCGAGTGGAGGAGCGCGAGCGCGAGGTGGACGGCGAACACGATGGGGAACGCGAGCGCGAGCGCGTGCGTCGAGTAGATCGAGGGGAGGGGGTCCGCCCCCGGGCCGGGCGAGGGGAAGGAGAGCGGGGAGAGGAGGTACGCCCACGCGAGGACGAGCGTGTAACCGAGCGAGAGCAGGAACGAGTCGACGCGCTGCAGGCACGGCACGAACACGGGGATGTACTGTCAACGTTAACGGTCAACGCCGTGCAAACGGCGAGGTCAGCGACGATCGGCGGGCGCTACAAGGAAAAGGTGGCTCACGATGACGGGCACCCCGTACACCTCCTCGAGCTCTTCCCGCTCTTGGAGGTTAATGAGCTGCTCCACGTCCTGGTCTACCGCCATCCTCACCGCCTCCTCCACGCTCACCGGCGCCCTCCTCCGCCCCCCATTCGTGCTAACCCCAGCCGGCTCCGGGTGCTCGCTCCTCGGGCTAAGCGGCATGTACTCCCTGCTCCCATTCGCACCCGCACCCACGCTCGCATTGAGATCAACGCTCCCCGTCCCCCACTGCGCGTGCGCCTTCGCCTGGTCCAAGATCTCCCTGACACGCTCAAGGGGCACCATCACGTTGCGGTAGAGCGCGAGCTGCTGGTACCCCTGCGCGACGCTCGTCGCCACGTCCGCGAGGCCCCACCCGAGCGCGAGCCACCAGACGGTCCGGAACGCGCCGTCCTGCCATGTGGGCCGCGGGAAGGCCATTTCGTGCCGCACGCGCAGCGCGGCGACGGCTGCGAGGCGGAGGAGGAGCGAGAGGAGGGTGTGCAGGGCGTTGAAGAGGATGGTGTCGAGGATGCGTGGGCTGAAGAGCGCGATGAGGGTGTAGAGAGGCGAGCGGAGGATGTGGGCTAGCGACCAGAAGGCCGCGGATATGAGGACTTCAGGCATTGGGGAGGGAAGAGAGCGGGGTAGGGTCGTCGGATTCGAGTTGTGGGTGGGCCAGAACCATTCCGGGAGAAGAGCGAAGAGAACAAACACAACAGCAGCGGTAAGAGGTACTAACGAGTACCATGCAACTGTTCTTTTGTATGAACCTACAGAGAAGTTAGGTTAGCATATGCAGGATGACACTCAACATGCGCGGTAAATGCAGTAAGAGGGAGGCTAAAGTTGGACATGCACGCAAGGGTGTACCGTGACGTATACGGCCCGAGAGCCGAAGTCAAGGTCGACCTTTTCACCTGGCGCGCCGTCCCGTCTACGGATGCACAAAACTGGGTGGGTATTTTAGGGGGTGCCAAAAATCAAACTTTGGAGGTTATGGGGAGGCCCGAAGACAATACGCTATTGCCACCATGATACACCCGCAGCTTGCGTCGGGGTATGAGACGGAAGTGTGAAAAGGGCCATCCCCACTCGCACCGGTGGCACGTTGAGGACAACGAGGAGGAGATGCAAGAAACAACGCATTGAAACATCAGCCAGACACTCACCACTATAATATCCATGTTCCGCCAGATCCCATTCATCCTCCTCCGCGTCGAATTGGTCACGGTGCTCGTCGTCGACTCCTTCCTCCGGGACACGGTCGAGCCAGCTGTCTCTCCTATACCGTTCGGGACTTGTACGTAGGCTGGAGGATCCCTCTCCTAGGATAGTTCCATAGCCTGCAGTGCTGCCCGAGGGCTGTCTTTGAGTCTCCACATTAAGAAGAGGCCTCCGCGCCATCTCGTCCGGGCTCTGCGAGCTCCTGAGGTGCGTTTCAAAAAACTGCGACGAGCGCGAGTGCTGGGGTATCGCCGTCGCGTCCGAGTCGTCCGAGTCGGCAGCGCTGGGCCTGCGAGAAGAGTGTTGGTACAAGTTGCGGGCGAGGGGCGCGGCCACGGCGGCGGCGATGAGGCGTCCGAAGCCGCCCATCCTGCCAGGGTGTCGTGTCGGATGGTCAAATGGTCGTCAGGGATGAGGCGAGGGAAGCTATGGGGCGGTCATGGGTCCGCGTCCTCGCGTCGAGGTGAGAGGGAAGGGCGCAGCCAAGTTGACGCGATCGCAGTGCGGTGAATGGCGGAATGGGGCGCCGGATATCAGGTGCGCGCTCGGCGGAGCGCCTTCGACTTCGGGCTCGGAAGATTTTCTTGGGCTTGGATTGTGGTCGGTCCAGGCCTCACGCAAAATGCACGCAATCGTCACAAGAGATGAGGGGTATTCGTACGGACATAGATTGGCGTAACACTACAGCAGATGACGCTGACGAGGTACACGAAGGAAGATAGAAAGGCGAGCAAGACGACTAAGGTATTGACTTCACCGGGGTCTGTCGAAAGAACCAGCATCAGTCATGAGTTCAGTCATGCACGGCATGAAAAGGAAACTGAGCGCAGATCAGGTACTCGATGCATTTCAACAAGTCCCCGAACCCATCTCCACTTTGTACACTGGGAGACTTTGGTGTAGGCCGGGGGCATTCGTGTCCGCCCATCGAAATAATTTCATCCGCAACACAGCGCGAGGAAAGAGACTCACCGAATGTCCAGTGAACACAGGTACTGAGGGCGATGAAGCACCCTGGAAGAAGAAATTGTTAGCGTTCTGCAGCGACGCGTCCGCACAAGCAAACAGAGGTCAGCCAAGGCTGAAACTAGATAGACTTGTTGTCCACATGTGGTTTCGGTGGGTTTGTATGGTAGAAAGGTTGTATCATCACTAAAGCGTATGCACGAAAAGACACTTACCACTACAACCCAGAATTGGGGATGGACGAGCGCGACGTGGACAAGAGAAAACTTGGTGTCGGGACTTCGGCAAGACGCGTCGTAGGACGTGCGAGGATTCGATCTCCGACATAGCTCCGCTCAGAATACGACGCGCATGTGGCTGAATCGATGACCGCGTCGCGCCAAAGATTCTCGCGTCTTCTCGCGCCTTCGGGCCGCCTCTAGCTTTTCTCTACTTTGGTATATCTGCTTGCTTGCTCTTTCGTGCATTTCCTCCTCTCTCTTTCAGACACATCCTCTGTAGCCCTACTCGACGACCATCTATTTGTATCGCTAGAACATATTCCTGACGACAAACAACACGACATGGAAAGCCTACTTCGCTGGGGTATCGCCAACTCGGCACCTGGAGATGCAAATCAGCCTCCACCGCGTCCACGGACGGACTTAGATGCTGGAGTCATCGACGCAATACTCGGAAAGTCCGATGCACAACTCATGATGGAGGCGTTGGCCATTGCGGTGGACGAGACCAAGGACGAGGACGAGCGTGTACAGGCGCTGGACGACTTAGAGATGGTGCGCACTCCCGCATTTTATTCAACCATGCGTTATGCTGAGTACGCACATCATATAGCTCGTTGAGCAGATCGACAACGCTAATAGTGAGCTGGGTCTTAGATTTATCCTCCGAATAACTTCTCACTTTGTGTTACAGACCTCGAAAAGCTCAAGATGTGGGAGCCTCTACACACTCTTCTCATCAGCCCCACCTCCTCGGACGCCATCCAGAGGCAAACACTATGGGTTGTCGGTACGGCTGTTCAAAACAACCCCTCCGCTCAGCACTCCGTACGTCTCCTTGCTTCCGTACTCCACGCTTTTTCTCTGACCCCTTTGCGTCCATAGTATCTCGCCCTCTCGCCCCTCCGTGCCCTCCTCTCCTTCCTCTCACCTACAGTACGCGCCGGAAAGACCCGCGCAAAAGCCATATACGCTCTCTCCTGCTTGCTCAAGCACAATGCCGCCGCCGTCGCGCTGATGGCCGACGTCGGCGGCTGGGATGCCCTGCGCGACGCGCTCCAGGACCCTGAGATCGGGGTCCGGCGCAAGGTCGCGTTCCTCCTCGCCACCCTCCTTATCCCCACCGCTGTAGACCTTTCTGCGCAACAGGCGTCCCAACCCGCGAACGTCCAGCAACCGCTGCAAGTCCCAACGTCGAGTGAGGGCCTCACTGCCGCTGCTGCCGTGGCAGCGCAGCCCCCAATGGTGATTCAAGCCCCCTCGCAATCCCAGCAGTCTCAGTCCCTCACCCTCCACCCGACCGCATCCTCCGACGCCCAACCTGCACCACAAGTATCGCAGCCCGCAGCGCCCTCCGAAGCCGTCCACCCCAACTCGCACGCCTCCCTCCTCTCCGACCCCTCCTCCGCCGCGACCGCGACGGCCACTGCCTGCGCTCTAGAGAACGCTGGTCTCCTCCCTGCGCTCGTTGGGGCGCTCGCCTCGCCCGTCCCATACGGGCCTGACGGGGAGTCTGAGGGGCCCGACGCGGACTTTGAGGAGAAGGTTGTGAGGGCGCTGCATACGTACGTTGTCGGGTACGGCCGCGCGAGGGGCTTTGAGGGCGAGGAGAGGAAGAGGTTAGGGACGTGGTTGAGGGAGCAGAGCGAGAAGGGAGGCGGAGACGGGTCGGTTGCGGAGAGGTGGGGGATGACGGAGCTGGAGGTGAAGGAGTTGAGGGAGGCGACGGCGTGAGGTGTTGAGCGTTGAGGGAAGCGTCGAGAGTGGCCGTCCAGAAGTCACCGGCTCACGCAGAAGTTGGGAACGAAGTTGTATCTGTACATCTATGATTGCGGGCCCCGCAACGTACGGGAGCCAGTATAATAAAACATCATCGCCTCCTATGCATGTTAAGCTGAAGCTAAGAGCGTATAGCATGGGCATAGCGCAGAGTCGTGAAGCAAATAGATAGCGTATGTGAGCGAGTCGTGAAAAGTTGTCATTACGTGCCAATGAGAGTCCCATCCATCCAGAGAGATAGATCCGTGCCAACGACCGGCAGAGAGTAACGTATACATCCTGCCAATCGTTGCCGCTATCGGAGCTCCGCCGGCCAGTCCCTGCGTGGCATCCACTTGCCTTCGGCGTCGAACCGCGGGTTGGGTACGTAGCTCAGCCCGTCGTCCGGGCTCTTTCCGATGGGTACTGAACCCCAAGCCCCAAATCGTCAGCATCCCCACGAATCGGTCCAAGGTTGGGAAGGGGGAGGAACTTACGGAACCACATCCACACCCTATCGCCCATCGTCGCCTCCCAGTTCGCGCGGGACGAACCGAGCCACCACAAGAAGCCCTCTTTCCCGACCCTGCCCCACTCCACGTCCCACTCGGCACGCGTCGCGGATTTCGCTCTGTATGCGTCACACGCGTGAATAATCGTCAGTGCCCTGCTGCATGAGAGGGAAACAAAGAAAAGGAGGAGAAGGGGAGGGAGGGGAAGGACGTACCGCCACTGCCACCACTTGTGCAGCCGCGCGAGCACGCGGCTCTCGCGCTCGTGCGTGCGGTGGACCGCCATCTGCTCGACGGTGGACATGTTCGCCGCGAGGAGGATGGCGTGCGTCACTACGAGCGCGAAGGTGAATATTGCGAAGAAGCCGGACCTGCGTGTGCGCGATTCGCTGTTAGCTTGCGTACGAGAAGGGCGAGGGAAGGACGGAAGGGGGATAGGGGGAGGAAGGAGCTTACAGGACGATAATCGCGACGTGCTGCCCGTCGATCTCGAAGCTTGGGCGGGTGGAGGAGGCGTGTGCGTTCAGGCCAACGAGGGTCGAGAAGGTCCACAGGCAGAAGAAGAGCGCCCATAGCACAAAGATGAAGAAAAACTGGAAACATGTACGCAGTTAGAGATATTGCCCTCTAGCAGGGGCTAACAGGACTCACGCGATGGTTCCGTGCCCCGATGCAATGGCCGACCCATGGACAATGGTGGTCATACCTCAACACACACTACCAGCCAACATCAGCAATTGGACAAACAAACAATTTCCTAGCACGAAACTCCACTCACCGTCCCACATGCACGACAGTGGTGCGCCCTGAACGGCTTGAGGAACCCATCTTTGTGACAGTACCTATAGTCCTCCCGGAGCGCGGGTGCCTGCGGCGGGCTCCGCGTGTACCTCATCGCCCTCCTTGAACTCGGTGCGGTTTGCTCGGGACGGGCAGGTGGACCATGATTCGCCGTCGCCTTCGCGCGAGCGGCGGCGACCGGGGCAAGGGTGTCCGTCACGCCGACGTTTCCTTCCTCGCTTGCGGGCGGAGCATGGGATGCATGTCCTGGGAACCGTGTTGGGGTGATGAGAATAGGAGGAGCGGAGGTTGTAGCCGAGGACGGTACGCACCGTTCTGGGAACCCACTCGCCGCGAGCTGGTGCTCCTGGTCGCGGCTTTCTCAGGAGCCCTCGGCGCGCCGTTCGCACTCCCGTTGCGCTTGTGGTGGGACTCGGCTCGTCTGTGTGATGAGGCGGGAGGTGGTGGGGGCGGAGGCGGAGGCTGGGGTTCCATCGCGCCGTACCGTGCAGCGGCAAGCTCGGCTTCGCTCTCGGATTCCCACCATGTAGGTAGGGCGTTGCGTATTACCGGCGGAGAAGACTTTTGTACGTACTGTGGGGAGCGATGCGGTTGAGTAAGCGGGGCTTTGACTGGGGTTACTAGCACTTACATCCCTGGCATACCCTGGCGGGGTAAGCACGACCTATGGACAGGAGATCTGTTAGCATGAAATGTATGACTAAAGGTAAAGAAATTTGAGAGGAAAAGATATGGGAATTTCAGGTAGGGAAGGTGTACAAGTCGAAGTGATGCGTGCTTCGATCTGCTTGGGTGTTTTGCGGAGCATGAGAGATAGAGAGCGAAGCGGGACGGGGACAGGGTACGGTGGACACGGTGTAGAAAGAAACGTACCTTCTCGTACGCCCATATCGTCATGAGTCCAAAGATACAGAACACGACCAAAAGTCCAACTATTGCCAGACAGAGAAACCGTCAGTGGTCATGTGTGCGAGGTGTATGAATGACAGTGGCGTGCACTCACTACCCAGTCCTCTACTGCCCAGCGCACCCGGGTCGCGCCTGATCATGGGCACACATAGTCTACCCACGTACACATACCATGCATACGCAATGATAGCGATGGTAATGAAGACGGCGAGTTTGAGGACGATCCAGGGCTGGGGTTTGTTCCTCCGAGCTTCCCGCTTCTCCTGAATCTCATAGGATGAGACACCGCAGCACTTGCGTTCCGTATCGCTCGAGACATTGGGCGCCATGTACGAAGGGAGAGCACCAGCACGTATCGCAGCAGCCTTGACGAGGCGAGAGAGGGTGCGGGCGAGAGGAGAGAGGAGGAGGAGCGCAATTGCGCACTGGCTGCGCTCAGGCTCGTGGCGCACGACGTATGTCAGAGCCCAGATCTGAGATCACATATCTCAGACGCCCATCCAACGCACGCTGCTGATTGGCCGAGAGGGCCATTTAGGTTTGCCGGATCGACAGCACGGGCGTTCCGCTCCGACGACGGTTTCTCCTCTCGCGGCTGAGTCCAGCTCTCTCCATCTTTCTTACTCGCCGGCAATTTATCTGGCGCTGCTGCTTTCGTGTTTTCCCCCTCTCGCTCTTTCTCGAACTTGCATCTCAAGCCGCAAGCCTAAGCTCTATCCAGTACTGCTGAGGCTCACAGAATTGGCCGCCATGCAACGCCACCGTCTGTCTCCAAACTACGATTACATCCGCCTGTCCATCACACCGCCCTGCACCGATGCGATCACACTACGGAAAACTATACAGGACGCTCTTGGGCAGTCGTTTGGCATGGTATCATCGCACACTTATCTTGACATCCTATGGATCGGGGAAGACGGGAAAGAAATGGTCATTAGGATGGGCCAGAGGTGAGTGTTTTAATCTGCATATATGCGCTCGCTTGTGGCTCATCCTAGTTCTCACAGCGACACGGACAAAGTCCTTGCTTCCGTTGCAGCCGTAAGCGGACCTCAGAGACTTTCTTTCGTCAAGCGATCGACATTCCTCCCTTCCCTTCTCTGTCCCGGCCCGCACAAATAAATAAACAACTTCCCGCCGTCATGCCAGTACATTGAAGGGTACAGTACGCTATTGCTTGGCTTGATCCGCTGCTGGGAAGTGCACGAATATACACCCGCGAAGTCACCGACATAATAGACTGTTGCTTTTCCTTTCCCATCTCTGTCGTGGCAAAGTTGAAGGATGCCTCCTCAATTATAGGACCCCTTGGTCGCCGGCGATATTCTCACACATTACACCCATCGCCTTCGTCCAGCCATGGCTAATGTCTCGATTGCCGTATCCGCAAGGTCCACATCGCCCAACATTCCTTGGCGATCTATCATACACCGGCCTCTCGTCCTATTCTAGGCGCTCATGTTCCTATGCCTCCCAATGGCGTGCAACCACAATCATACACTCGATACCCGGCTTCTTCACCCAAACTTCATCCACTTTTCCCCCAGAACTTCATCCTCGCGGGAATGAAGGAGCGACGATTCTTCTTCCCGCCGTTTAGAGACGCTGGGGTTGACGTATCGCTCGCCATCTGCCGGTGTGCATGTGAGGCTACTGGATCGGCCTTCGCTACGGATGAAGTCTCAACAGTATTCCTAGGTTCTGGAGCCGGAGAAGAGGCGCTTTTGGATCGCAGCGGGCGTTCTTGTTGAGCGGCGACGGCCGGTGGACTCGGCCTGGCACCCGTCACTGAATCACTGGATCGACCTGGGACCTGGTTCGGAGTTCTTGTGGACAATGGTTCAGCGCGCTCGACCGTCCGCGGTGCAACAAGGGGAGCCTCCGGCGAGACACGTCCCCTACCCGCCTCTTGATAATTTTCTTGCGGCCTTCTTTTCATAGCCGAGCGCAGGGTTGTAGCCGGTGCAGCAGGCCTAGCCATTGGATTCAAATCGACGCCAGCATTGTCCCTCCGTTGTCGCCCCGATCCTCCGCTTGGTATTCTCTCAAGCCCGTTGGCGCCCTCCACCGCGGCGACCGTGGTCTCCTCACCGTCCAGGCTATGACCCTCAACGGTGAACGAGTGATCCTGCATTCCATCCAGGACCCATGTCATTCGTTCCGTCAATGGACCTCTCCCATCCAGCGTCGCATCCCCAACCGGCAACAGCGTCGGACTCTCTGTATACAGATCCTCCGGAAGTGGCGAGGACTGCGACGCATCCCGGTACACCACGTCGTCCAGGTCCGAAGCCTCCTCGATAGGAAATCGCGAGCCAGTTTCAAGATTCACAACGCCATCGGCCGCACGTCCGGGTCCGGCCTGACTAGGGCTCGCTGCCTTAGGTCTGGAGCCCGCTGTGGAGTCGTACCCGTCGGACTCGCTGGAGTGCAGTGCGTGGCTCGCGGGCGCGGCACGCGGTCCTCGTGGTGTAGGCGAGCTAGGGTGTCGAGGCGACCTCGCGCGCGAGGAGGCGGGGCTTTGCGCTCGTTGTGTTCGCTGTGCAGGAGAACGCGGGCGTGCGTCCGGCGTTGCGGGTCGCCGGGAAGCAGGCTGGGGCTGTCGGGCTTGGGCTTGAGTGGGGGTCCTCGGGCGCGATGCGGTGGGCGAGCGCGGGCGTCCTGAATCGGATCGAGGATGGTTGGGGCTGGTTGGACCTGCATCGTCGCCGTGAAAGTTTTGGTGTGGAGAAACCAGGGGACTGGCACTCCTCTCTCCGTCCCCAGTCCTGTTTGTGTTATCTCTGCGGCGACTATTCCTCCTTCGCCGTGAATTTCGTGACGTGTTCGGCGAGGGGGTGCTAGGTGAGACATTATCGTCACGCTGCTGTTGGACAGGCGTAGAAGGTCTCGGTCGAGTGCTGAGTCAACGTAGAACCACTATTCAACAAATGGGAGAGTGGAGATAGGAGAAAAGCTCACTCAGAGGATGAAGACCCCGGAGAAAAGGGGCGTCGTTGAGTCGAGCTTGGAATGGGGCTTGCTGAAACCACTCTGCTTTGCTCCCCCCGAGTATTACCATTCTCCTCCATGTACTCCGCGACATAATCAGGAGACGGTGGCGTCCCAGGCCGTGCTGGTTGTCGAGGGAGTGCTCCCGTATCTGCCAGCGTAGAGTAGTGGAGGTCCCGCGACATTCGCGAGGGCTCGACATGCGGATCTGCCGACCGTGAACGTGTCGGAACCCGCTCTCTTGATCGGGAAGGACGGTCGTGCCAGAAGGAGTTTCCGGTTTGAATGTCGGAATCGACCATTATTGTACCATCCGAGCGCTCCTGGGATCGACCTTTCGGCAAGTTACCCCAGAATTGGTTTGTCGGATACCTCTCCTGGGGGGAAGGCGGCGCGAGGTCGGATGTGTCGAATGGTGACGCTGACATCAACATTTCGACATTAAGGATGTACGATCGGCTACCGAGGAGATTGCGTTGGTCAGCAAGGCTCAGAGTCAGTCGAAGCTGTCTCCGGATGACAGAACGTTTAGAGGGTAGAGTGAATGTTTTAGAAGCTACGCCGTCGCGTAGCTCCCAGGAGTGAATGTGGTCGTCATGACAAGTTTGGAAAGAATGGTGTTCGGCATAACGTGCAGCGGACGTTCCTATACGAGATCTGTCGGGTTCGGCTGGAGATACTAGAGCACGGAGAGAGCCATAATTGCGCCCATGGTCGCATACACAGTGGCCGATTTGGATAGTAATGATCTCGCCGCCACGGCAGAGACTGAACTCGGGGGGCCGCGAACCGATGTTGATATCGGTGATGCTGTAGCCCTGCTTGCTGAGGAGTTGAGGGCACCAACGAGCGAGGTTAATCTGAAGACGTGATGGACCAGGCGGAAAAACGCATAGTGCACTGTGTACGGGGGCGTCTCTAGACAGTGTCTGTTCGGCATGAGGAAGGCTCTGGTGAATGTAGATGTCCGTCATCTGTATCTTGTGGAGAGAAGTGTCGAGTTGCTGAGGAGATATGGTAGCGAGGCGGACATAGTTCGAGAGAATATTTGGCACGGCGATATACGAGCGAGTCATGTCGACGGACATCCCTCGCCTCCTTGGGAATAGCGATCCGACGAACATCTCCTTGCCAGATGTCCCGGGCTGGGATGGCCGGAGCACTAGCGCGACGAGGTGACCTGACATGTCTTCACAAGCGAGAAAAGCTAAGCAGAGCTCTGTACCGGTGGCGTCGTAGTACGGTAGGAGGGGAAGGGAAGTATGTATCCCGTACGAGGTCGTTGTGTAATCGGGATAAGTCACATCGATTCCCAATCGCATCGCGAGCGATTGTTGAGAGATGGAGACATAGTCGAGCGATGACGAAAATTCTCTGGGAGATGGAGCGAGTAGATATGACATCTGGTATCCGCTGACTTGGACTTGCTGAGCGGGAGCGCTGAGATGTCTAGTAGAGGGAGGTGAATCGAGGCGTAGCGGAGACCGGCTGCCCCAGGCAAAGATACTCTGATCCGGTATCTGCTTCAGGATCGCCCTTTGAAGCCGCGTGAATGCGTGTTGCCCTTCCCCGTAAATGGGCGTCATATTAACGCCGAAAATCCCAATGAGACAGTACGCCTCGTCCTCTTCTTCCCTAGTTTCCCGCGTTGACGCCCAATGCATTCGTTCCGACACGCTGACGTCTGAGAGCATCCGCTCGTGCCTGAGAACCTTTGCGTCAATGCCGGTATACCGTTTGATGATATCTGCGAGCTGATGTTTGGTACCGATGAGGCTCCACTCCCTGGAGAGGAACAGGACGTTGTGGGGAGCAATGAGTTCTTGCAGAGTCCATCCGCGTTTGAACCAAATACTGCCGCAAAACAGGGTATAGGATGGGTCTTCCCTGTCGTCGACGTCGTGCAGGAATGCGTAGCAGACCTTCGAACAACGGTACCAGTTGTACATAGAGTTTATGGCCCTGGAGAGCTCCGCGCTACTGGTTTTGTCGATGCAACAGGTGTCGATCCAGATGTACCTAAATCCGTGTTCTCTGGCTACTTCACATGCTTTCTGAATCTTTTTTGATAGGCTGGGAAGAACATCCGTTGATTTCGAGGTGGCTTGAATCGTCGTGACGTCCTGGAAGGTTTGCTCGGGTTCGAAGTTGTCGTCACCTTCCTTTGCCCATACATGTGAGAGGATAGCATATCGGACAGTCTGGGGGTCTTCGAACCACTTAAACTGGCCTGTACTCGTATCGAGGAGGCGCATGGGTAGTCCTAGGACGTATCAACTTGGGGGTAATCATCGAAGAGTCTTAAGGTAGCTTACCGGACTGATGTCGTTGCCCCTATTATAAGCAAGTACCGTCCTGCTCGTATAAATTTTGCGTATCCGAGCGCCGCTTCAGAAAGCGGAAGAGCTTGTGCTGCTTTGGAAACCTCAGGAGCCGTCCGGATTACAGCGGACGGTGTCCATCAAGTTCCTCAGCGCTAGGCCGACACGTCCTGTTATAAGACACAACACGGCGTCTGTAGGGTATTCGGACTAGAACGTTCTGTCAAACTTCAATTGAGAAGTCGCCCACGAGTGTCGTACCGGCTTGCGTGAGCTCCTCCGTGTTCTGCGTCTTCCCTGCTTACTTTTGCCTCCTATATCCAGATTCAGTCACAGCATCACCTCGGAACGCCGGCGTTCCGATGTGCCGAATACCACATGCTATGGTTTCCCTGGCCTCGTTGTGGTCAAGCGATGTCGTCTTTGGTCAATGCGCTGCTGCACGAGGCCGCGACATACCAGGAGATCCGTTGAGCACTAGTCGGACTCTAGGTTGGAACACATCACGACTGGCTCTGGCACAGTCGCGGAGTGTTCTAGATTTCGTGGTAGGCATATTTACTGCATGCAACATCGTCGATAGTTCTTTGTTAGCCTGGAACAAAGGAAGAGCGTGAGCGTGAGACGTTTATTCTAAAGGAGCCGGGGTGCTTACCGCGCGGGAAGCCTTCTTGTCAACACCGGGAGGAACGCAGAAGACGCTCACCGGGCCGCCAGCATACTTCGGACGATGATGGGACGTCGGTACTAGCGCTTCACGCGGTTCTAGACTCTGGGAATATACTTGATGGAAGGAGGTAATCCGGCGGAGAACACAATGCATACGAACAGCTATCATAAGTTGAATCAAGGTAACAAAGACTGTCATTAGACCCTCCATTACATGCGAATACTCTCGGGAGGCCCCAAGTAACTCGCTTTCACACCTCCCGTATCTGTGGTCACGAAAGTGAGATGTAAGCTTCACAAAACAAGCGTTCCAGAGAAACGTACCAATAACTATCTTCTGCACGACCACGGTTGGCTCGATCATCCAGACCTACACAGCACGTCTCAACCTCCATTGAAGGGTGACGAGCCATAGCTATGACGTACCTTCAACGTATGTGCACCTGGCTGGATTGGGAACACCATCGGCACGGAGATGATGCTATTCGCCACCCAGCCATCGACCGAGCCCCATGGTGCCGGAGCTGTTGCACCTGAAGCCGTCGCAGGAACATAGTAGCTCGTCTGAGATTCCCTGTCGTCAACCTGCAGCGCGATGCCGAGGGGACGCGAGTCGCCAAGACCGTTGAGTGAGGGGGAGACGAATGTCGTGATTGTAACGTTGCCGCCCTGCTCGTAGGTGTTGAATAGGTAGAAGTCGTACTCGCTAGTACAGTGCATATCGTGTGTGAGAAGACATGTGTTGTACGAGGCGATGAGTGTAACGCTTACATGCTAGGACCAGTGCCAGCTGTAAAGTTGAGCTCGTCGCCGCCGCGGGGCCACGGCGTCACCCCAGATAGGGTGCGCCCGAGGCCCGGGATCTCCGTCCATGTTAGCCCTTCGACGGTGGTGTTACGAGACGCGTGAGCAGCTTCAATGGAGACCGTGCCGTCGCCCTCGACAAATCCTGAGACAAGAGGTCAGCAATGTTTGACAAGGGAAGAGGCTATGTAGTACCGGTGAAGCCCGTCGGAACGACCGTCTTGTTCGCGCTGAGGGTAAGTGGAACAGACAGCGATGGTTGACCGGGAATGGTAGCAGCGAAAGTAATAAGTGCCTCCTGCACGCCAGTTACTTGGTCCCAGTCGACACTCAGGAAGATCCTCTCCTCTGGGTTGGTCGTCGAGATGGATCCCTGAGTAGACGACAACTTCACCCAAGATGCGTTGCTCGTCACCGCGAAGGTGAAAGGCGAGGGGCCGCCCGCCCCGACGTCCACATAGCGGTTGCCGGCAGGGACGAAGGGGTCTATGGAGAGTGAAGGGTTACCACAGCTGTAGCCTTGAGCACAGTTGTTGGCGTTGTCTCCGGGCCTATCGTCGCCGTTTCAGAAACGACCGTAGACACAGGACCGTATGAACTCACCAGGCACCCTGGCTGCCCTCGATGGCGATGCGCATAGCGCCAGCAAGAGCTTGCTTTTTCGCCTGCATCTTCGTAACGAAAGGCATGCTAGAAGCACGATCAGCCGAAATGATGCATGAGCTTAGACAGCAACGTACGTGTTGGCCATGGGATTCTGCCAATAGTAGTACATGACATGTGTCTGGTCCATCATGTGGTCCCATTTACCTATCCGAATCATTTGATAGTCGTGAGTACTACGGCGATTCCAGTTCATCAAAGGCAACGGCAGCTTACCTTCCAGAAGACCATGATAGTCCAGTTCAAGCGCGTAGTCGTCTTCGAACAATTGCTCGACTTGCGTCATGTAACCATTCGCGCTGATACGGGCTTGCGACGCGCGCAAATTGTTGATGCCCGCGGAGACCCACATGGCCGCGAGTGTAAGCGTGGCCTGGGCTGGATGGTGAACAAGCTGGAAGAACGCAGGCTTCGTAGAGGAGGGCAGCGAATTGTAGATACGCGTCGACGAGTCGAGGGAGGTTTGTAATACAGACAGCACGGTTTCGGCCCTGCATGAGAGGGAATATCGTGGTCAAAGAGGTGCCTGACGTAAAAGGTGCAGGAGCCGGGGCGAACACGTACTCGCGATAGTTGGTCAAACTGTAGATCGTCGAGTTCCATAACTCCGGCTTGCGCCTCGCGTTGTGACGTGTCACGTTCGAGATGATCCCCGCAACCTCCGCCGCATCTGCCGCGTTGAGGTCAAACTCGCGCTGCGCCCAGCTTGTCACGAAGGTATGCAGGTTGGATGGGTTCCATTTCGACGCGTCGTATCCGTAGGTAAGGAAAAATTCGGTGTGCATCTCGTACGGCTTGAGGTCGCCGACGTTGAGCGTCCAGACGGCAGTCGCATCGCGCGCGACTGCAGTGGACATCTGGTCGAAGGTCTGGAGAAAGTGGTGTGAGACCAGGTCGTTAAGGTTTAACACCTCGCGCACCTTCTCAATCTGGCTGCTCTGAGGGATAGTACTGACGTCAACGGTCATCGAACATGATCAAACAAATATGGGCCTCACTGTGATCCACTTGTAGTCGCGCGGGTCGCCAACGTAGTCGACGTGGTAGTAAACCCCGGCTCCTCCTGTCCGGTTACGTTCGCTGATAAGCGGGTACCGCCGAATATTTCCCCAACTATGCAGGAGTGAATTAACACCCGCGGGTACGCTGAATTCCGCATCATACTCACTTGTCGTCCGTCCACATTAGGATAACATCCTCGGGGACAGTCATACCCTCATCGTAGTATTGTTGTACCTCCTTGTCTACAATGCCGTCAGGGGAGCATACGGGGACAAGAACGCGCCAACGTACAAAGGGTCCACACTTGGGGAATCGTGGTAGGGTCCGTAGTGTTGAAGACGTCCAGGAGAAGCTGGCGCTGATCGGTCACGATCTTCTCCATGAGCTCAATCTTGTCTCCCTCATTGGCAAGAGGCACTGCGTCGGGACATGGGTTTAGCTTCCTCTTCCAAAAAGCATTCGAGTGAAACGATAATACTTACAATCACCTACTCGGAAGGTCAGTAAAATGTCCTGGAGCGCGAGTGGGAACAAAGCGTACCGTTCCCTCGCATTCCGATAGTAATCAGACCCTCATACGGTCGCGCACGTTCGGCGCCCGCCTTCCAGAACTCATACACGGCGGCTTGGTTGCCGGCGTAGTCCCATGTACCGTTCCCGAAGAGGTCCCACTCGACCGGCACGGAACGCATCATGGGCTCCTCGTGGCTCGTGCCCATGACGATACCATACCAATCGGCAAGCGGCTGATTCTGGCTGTCGTCGACCCCGAATGCGCTGGGTGTGGAGGACGAGAGGAAAGAAGAGAAGCAATACGTGAACAACGCGGTCACGTGTGTTCGAACGAGACGTACCTGGACCACATGGCTAGGGTGAGAACGGCATGAGATGATATTCACTCAATCGGCATTTGTAGAGGTACGTACCTGGCCACAGGTAGTTTCCCCGCAGACGCAGGATAAGCTCGAACCTACAGATAGTATGCAATCAGGATGGGGTACGTATGTGAGAGAACATAGGATATACCCACAGCTTGCTATAGAAGAAGTGATTGAACGGAGAGCCCGTCAGAGCCGCACCGGTGCCGTTTGTGAACTTCTCCATTGCCCAGTTTTGCAGCGCAGGCTGCTCGTCATTCAGGAATATACCGCGATATTTCACCGTCGGCGTGCCGTGCGAGCAACCCACAGAGGTGACGAAGAGGTCGTTATGTTTCGTGGGCGGGACGTCTGCCCACCTAAGCACGTCCCGTCAAAATCCCGGACATATTCTATCTCAGAAGCACATACCAATACCACGGAGAGACGCCTATACGCCAACATGAGCCATGCCCAAGAGATACGCAAGAGCATGGTACGCACCAAATTGCTCGGAATGCTCGTACAACGCGTAGATCGTCCCGCGTTTGTCCGCGCCTATCACGACGTACGCGCTCTTCACGCCCGGGAGCGGCTCCGAGACTTCCTTCGCTAAGAACGCCTCCCACTTCCCCTCGATGGACGACACGTCGAGCTTCGTTCGGTTCACGACTGCGTCGACGAGCGACGACTTACCCAGCGTTCCGATGATGATGGGGGTCGAGCTTGAGAACGATGATGATGACACGGTGACGTTACTGAGCGACGGCTTGACTCCAGCGACCTGGTGAATGTCGGACGCGAAGTCGGACGCTGCACGCTGAACGCCCGGCCACTCGTCCTCTGAGAGGTAGATAGGAGCTGCCTTGCCACTGCGCACGACGGGGAATGTGTTATTGGAGGTCTTGAACGCGACGCAGCTGTCTTGTCCGATGCCGAACGCTCCTTGAGCAGCTAAGAGGGCTACACCGGCACCGACGAGAGCTACCTGGCCCCAGGACGGGGTAGTACGCGTCATGATGGTGGCAGGAGAGACGAGCGAGGCTACGAGGGCTGCGTGTCTGCGCGGGTCGCGTACTTAATAGATGCGGGGGCCCTTGTCCCGCAAATATTGTGATCTCGGCAATGGGTCGTGCGGGGGCGGGGGATCCTCGGGACCGGCCCGCCAAGGGCACTAACGACTGCTGGTGTCCGCCCCTGGACCGTCTATGAGCGCGGACGGCACTGGGCCGCCTCAGGGCGACTCCGGGGGTCATCTGACCGCGTCATGATCGAGGACGCGAGTTGTATGCACTGGATATACGAATCAGACTCCAACGCAGCATCTTAAACGTTTAAACGTACAAATCCAGACACAAGGCCACCTATGTCATGCACTCAAGCGCGGTTACCGACCGAAATGGAGGGGTCTTCAGACAGTGTTAGCCGGCCCGGCCCGGCTAACGGACAACGATCGACGAAGGCAAGGTCCCGTGAGGTATCTTGATGACTGATGAGTAGTCAGAACATCCGCACGAGGCTGAATCAAGAGAATGGAATGCGGTGGGGTATATGTGCGCACCAAAATTACGGAGATACCTGTCTTTGTACGGCGACAGTGTACTGATGTTTTGGGGGGAGCTTGAACTTGAAGGCTATATGCTGCGTGAGCACACCGTAGGTTTAACCTGATTTGCTATACTGACGATATGCGTGAAGTGTAAGTCCAGATGAACCGCCAGCAGTGTCGCACGAAGTGGCGGGAATGCGGGTGGTCGATTCATTGGACGAAGGAGAACAAGGAGGATTGATTTCCGACTGAGAATTCCGGACAGCTCCGAAGCGCCCAATCAACAAAATGGGCGTCTAACTCTCGTGCTTCGGACTTCCATACCACGTGGGCACTACATCGTGGCACGCCCATCGTAGCCACTGGCACTACGGCCAGTTTCTCCAAGATCCACTTCCGGAACCAGTCGTAAGTAAATTCTGCGGGACCGCTGACGCTATCTGTACGCGACGAGAATACTCTACGTATTGGTATAGCGATAGACCGTTTCGTCTCTCAAATTTCGATCCCCGTACACCAAGTTCGTTTTCGCCATCGTGAATTTGTATCACAACCCCTTTGTTGCAACGCTTACCACCTGTTTTTCTAATAGGTATTTTCATGGAGACTGAGCAGTCGACAGCCTCTTCTACCGCTGAGGAATGGGAGCAAAGGCTCGCCCAACTTCGCGCCGAAAACGCACAACTCCAGCGACGGCGCGCGGACGCTGAGAAGGATCGCGACCTCTTTCGTGACCTCTATGCCAAGGCATCCGCGCACGCGAGCGACGTCTCGCGCGAGAACAATGAGCTCTCCGAGCGTGCTGCGCTTGCCGAGGGTCAAGCGCGCGATGGCGTAGCCATGGTCAAAGCCACATACGAGGAACGAATACGCCTTCTCGAGCGCGAGCTCGAGCGGTGGAAGGGTCAGTGCCGCATCCTCACCGAGCGCGACACACGTACAGCCATGGACGACGATCTTCGACGCCGAGCCGCGCTCGAGCCTGAGCTACGCGCGGAGAACGAAAGGCTACGCGAACAGTTGGAGACGCTCGAGGAGGACTATAACCGTTTGGAAGTCGCCGTCGATACGATGACGAAGCAACAACTCGAAGAAACGACAGTACTGGAGTCCGCTGCGACTGTGCCCATTATTCAGACTGCCAATATTGCATAACGTGTTGGTGCGCCGCTTCGTTTATGATTCTCCAGAGGAACATCTCATGTTGTGTACGACAGAGACTACCAGGCCCTCCTTCCGAGTTCTATGGGCTGGAGTTTTGTACCTCTTCTATACACGCTACGGGACCGCCTTCGTTTGTTCGGATCGTCTCCTACACAGTTGGTGTCAATGTATTGCACAGACCATCTACGCCACTACCCTTGTGCCCTCCCTGTAATTTCCTACTGTTTCACTTGACTCAGGGTCACGGTGTTCTTCCAGCTTGCGCATTGTTAGATCCAGTCGTTCTGAGCATGAACGCAAGATACCCACTCACCTTTCTGCAGAGCGCAGCAAAATACGCTCGGCTTCCTCCCTTCTTAGTGCGGCCTGGTCTTCATAAAGGACTATGATTGCGATCCAGACAATCAGATTTAAGAGATACAGAAGGAAAAGAGGGGGCATATCGGCCGGGGCCGTTAACTGGAGAGTAAACTCAGAAGGCGGCCTATAAGTATGCGAGGCAGAAAGGGTGCAGGGATGATTGCCAATGCTTCGTACAGCCGACTATCCGGCTGTAACTACATGGCTTTAGGTGGTACGCGGAGCGCGCATTGACCCTTCCGTTTGTCTGGATTAACTGAGTTGTGTGGCTCATAAGCGTGTTCTCGGCCGACCTAGTGTTTCCTTGTACGAGGAAAACAGGTATCCATTCGATTCCTATTGCTGCCACAAACAGATATGAGCTACAAACATAGATAGCGATGCTAAAGCTTAGGGATAGTCGGAAAGCGGACCGAGAAGCGAGCGTGGGGGATGGGTCGTGATCATGATGATGGCTTGCCGTTCACCGACGGCTCCTCGTCGTCATCTCCAATGTCGTCCGCGGAGGGTACGGCCGCTGAGTTCGCAGCACCTGCAGCCACAGCAGAGTTTGCTTGTGGTGGTGCAACATCCCTGGTAGGAACAAGAACTCACGATTAGCACGTCCCCATGTCCCGTGCCACTTGGAGGCTTGGTCGTCCACAAGGCCACGGCAGACCACCCAAAGGGACGCACCATTTTATCTGGAACCTCGTTACCCTAGGCTTTGTGTTGATATCCCGCACAAGCCTGTCGAACCGGATCGGTTCCGGTAACGCCTCCTTCATCTCCTCGTTGTCGTACTCCGTATTCTGGTAGTACCCCACGCGTACAAACTCCTGCTCCTTGTATGATCCCGTCAAAATGAGGGCCGCAACACCCATCACATCTTCTGGAGGGATCTTGGAGGGGTTGGGTGCAGAGCCTTCGAATTCGAACGCGTTCACACCGACAGGGACGGGCCCGACTAGACAATCGTCGAGCTCCTGGTCGAGCTCCTCGTTTCCCGGGGACGCTACATAGATGAGTCGCCACTCCAGATCTGAGGTATACGTGCATGAGCGAGAAGTAGGTCAAGTTAGATAGCGTGTGCGCACCTTCTGGTAGTGGCGCTATGCACTCGAACGTGACGCGGAAGTGGTAAGGATCGAGGAAGCGGGCGGGGTTGTTGAGGAACTCGACGTTCTAGGTTACCATGAGTGAGCTTTTATCACTGCCGGTACTCGGTTATGCTTACCCTAATCGTGACGAGAGACATCCGGAAACAAGGAGGAGGGAGAAAAAGCTGAGGGAAGCGGGGATCGTGGATCGGTGGCAAGCCTCAGGAGCTGCAGCTCGCGACGCGTCAAGTCACAGACGCATCACGCCCGCGTAACGGCTCTCCTCGGTGACGCGTCATGATCCGCGTGATCAGGCGTCATCTCGTGGCTGGCGCTGTCACCTCTTTGAGCAATGAGTTCGAATCCGAGACCAGGCCATTCGTTGTGAAAATATTTTCATGGCTACGTACCGCACCCGCGCTGCGTATGTCCTTGTCTTGGTACCACTAAATAGTCAACTAGACTGGTCGAAATTGAGGTCATCAAAAGAAGTGAGATCTTGCGAGTTGAGATTCTCATCTCAGAGACGCGCAAGGTGAGAAAGCTGCTCTGGTTCTATGGTTCTACATTGCCGGTCGCGACTTCCACCTCTGCTTGTTTCACTGTTTCGTTTCTTCAAGCTTCACATATCCCTCGGCTTGTATACCCCGGTTATTCTACGATATCGCTCAAGATGGCGGGGAAGACGCTAAGCAATGGCACGCTTAGTCTACGATTTATGCAGAATGCCCAACGAGCAAAACTTCAGGCGCAAGTCGAGGCTGAACAGGCGAAGATCAAGGATGATGCGGAGTGGTCGGTGTCGCAGGAAGTGAGGGAAGCATGGGGTATTGGGACTTCCTCACAGACAAAGTGCGTTCGCGACTCGAATGACTCGGATTGGGTGCTAAACCGTCCGTATGCGCAATTAGAGAAGATATCGTGCATGAGTCCTCGTATCTGCCTTTTCTATACCGCTCGGATGCAGCGGAGGCGTCATCTTCGGGAACACAAACGGAGGACCGCCCAAAGTTCAGAGGAAGGCGTACCTTCAATGCGAATGGCGAGGAAGTTGTGGCGGCGGAGGTGAGTCTTGCCATCTCTATGTATGTTACCTATCCGACCAGCCGCCTCGAAGTCCAAACCAGAAGCAAAAGATGGCGGTGATAATGCCGCATCTGAGTCTGATCCCGATGAAAAATCTCGTCCGAAATTCGAGCAGAGACCCATTTCAATTTCTGGCTTCAAGGGCCCTATCTCCGCCCGCGCCGAAGGGAAGAAGCCCCGGACCAAAACTGCGCAGATGCTCATCCGTGAAGACATGTACGTTCGACCACCCGAGTCGATGAAGGTGGCGGCAGATCCAGTTTCTATGCCCCGTGAACCGGGCTTCCTCAAACCCGAAGGAATCGACGTACCTATACCCTCGCTGAAGACTTTTGAGGGACGAAAACGTGAGCGACCTCAAGAAGCAAGTTCTGATCAAGGTCCTTCTGAGGGCAAGAAAAAACGAAAGAAGAAGAAAGAGGTCTCAAGTTGATTGTCCTCGTTTGTCTCTGTATCGGTGGCAGCGCACCGTTGGATGGCTAGGCTCGAGTATGCCCCGTCCAGTTGTGTTGTCGTTTGAAGGTACGTCTTCCGTCTCTTAGAATCCCAATGTATTCTATGATTTGATATATTGAAAGATAGGTCTGTCATTCTACGGGTACTGTACACCTCTGTCACAATTGTCGTTCTCGGAACATGCATCAGTACGTCTCGGAGTTAGCGTCCTGCCGGCTACTTGCTTCCTGCCCACCTTGAGGATTCGTGGACACGCGTATAGGTCTAGAACGACACCCATGCACCGAAAATGACGGATGTCTTCGTAACTCAGACTGTTCTCGCCGTTGGCAACAAACCTCCTGTACTACCCATCCTGTCAGTACGTACTTGCTATACTCATCATCCCAGTTCCTATATCGAACCATGCGTCTCATTGAGCGCTCTACCGTTCGCACCATACCGTGCCCGCTGTTTTCACTAGCCGTACGAGCCCCTCCTTCAATATGACTTAAACGAGACTCATGCAAGTCAGTCTCATAGGCCATCCTTCTTTGCAAGCTCCGACCCGAGAGTCTTCTTCATTCATAAACCCTGAGCTCTTCGCTCGACGGTGCATCATGAGGCGCGTGAGGCCCAGACCATGCTCTCATACACACTGCCGGTTCGTTCTTGTTTAACTCGTCAGATCTACGCCATGATTTCTGTAGCGTCCACTTGTATTCCGCATTTTCAGCGCTTCCAAAGCGATTCATTGACTTGTGCCTGCGCCTCGCACAGACGCCGCAAGCGCCGTGGAATTGCGCTGCTCCGACGCCTGAAGCAGGAGAAACAAGAAGGCTTAAGCGCAGGAGCTTCGCTGCCGACATGCCTGCATCGGCGAGTTGCTGGGATTAAGGCAAACGTAAAATATTGTCCCGGCAACTCGACTGCGCCGGCGCCACTCTTCTTGGACATCTTCACCAGCCACCAGCCGTTTTACCAGCGCAATCGCTCTCTACAGCTCCCTGCCAAGTCCCCCGGTGCGCATTCATACCAGAGCGCGCATCGCACCCTTACGAGCCGGAGCTCAGATTCTCAGCGCTGCTTCCGATTCTTCGACAATCGAGTAGTACCGCCCGCGCCCATTCATTCGCGCCCAACCGTGTAACCGTCGAGACCCTGCTTTCAGATACAGGTACCCAATTGCCCTACCGGGGATTTCACCAGGGCGATCCCTGAGATGCTCTCCGCTTACTTGAGTACTCAATGACGAACCCGGAGACGTCGGCGCGAACACGAACGCAGCTCCAGCCGTCCAACCCTCGTCAGCATGGTGTAACACAATGCGTGCAGGCCCAACCTAGCCGCTGGCGTACGTTGGACGGTCTACGTACCTGCTTCGGGGTTAGCACGCACACTCGACCGTGCTCGATCACGGTGGTGCGCCGACCGTCCGCCGAACACGGGAAGATCGTCACAATCCCAAGTCAAGCATCGTTCTCCAAGCTTCTGAAATTCGCCAGTCACCAGACATCTTCTCCCTGTCTGACAAGGGTCCAGTGTACTGTCTTCTTCCCCCGGACCGAGGAATGGTCCTTCCACCTGCACACTTCCGCGAGGCCCGGGACATCCGCCAGCAGCTCCCGCACCGTATGGCCCGCACCGCGAACTCGAGCTTGAGCCAGAGCCCGAGTTTGAGCTTGAGCCTGCCGTCGACGTCGTGGTCGCATGCAGTCTGTCTCCCTCTGACAGTTGCAGGTCCTGAATTGCTACCGCCTCTTGATCGTTCCAGTCAGGAAGGCGCATTACACACTCTCAGAGCCACTGCACCACACGCACTCTCGAACGTCGACTGTTACGACACGTGAACGTCACACGTCGTGCCTGGGGTTCCCGAGAGAATCTGTCATGACAAGCAGGCTAAAGGCGCGCAACACGACCACAATTCCATTCCATCTTTAAGGGAACCCTTATGGATTACCTTCGGGGAGCCGAACCATGCAATTTTGGCCACCATCACCTTCACGACAACCCGCGGGACTCGGGGCGACCACTGGTACTTCTAGCCGTAATAGTCCCGCTGCAGCTTCCGTGGGCACGTCGCGCGCCGCGAGTCGCACGGTGGAATGGCTGCGTATGGCGGCGTGTATCCGTCTGTTTCGCTGACCGTCTCCAGCTCGTGTCCGGGGCTATTTCGAGCGGCCGCCCGGCTGCGTTCGGTCATATTGTAGGCAGACCCACTCCAACGCCAGCCGCCGGAGTCAGCCGTCCGTTGTACTACCCGGTGTTAATCAAGCCCGACCATTCTTTCAGTCAACGGCAGTTTTCACGCACAAGGCGGTCTCGCGACTAATGGCGGAACAAGGCTATAGGGTGCGCGCCCGTACAACCCGTACCAGTGCATTTACTCATACGTAGGATGTCACTTAGCACATGCGTCTAAACATATGTTCACACCCGCAAAACGTGCCACGCACGAGAAGAAGGCGGTTGGGTTCTGTCAAGCAGCCGCGCCGGCGGCAGCTTCGAAACACGATCGTGCTTCTGACTGCCGCCCGGCGCCTGCACGTCGGACGCTCATGCGATGCGCGGCGTAGTTGGGGCATAGCATTTACTTCAACTAGTAATTACTGGCGGTTGGCGAAGACTAGTCCTCTTCTGGAATAACCACCACGAATCCATTGCTTCGTGGGTAGTGAATAATTTGAGGATACTACACAGAGTGGTTTAAGGCTGTGACGTCCCACACGTTGTACGCGATCCGGTCAAACGGTAGCGAGCGGGTTGGAGTCGGTGAAGCCGGTGATACGTATGCGGTGGTGCGCCTTCTGCGGGCGCACATCCAGCGCGCAAACCCCGTCGAAACACGCCCAGGAGCTATCCCACAACCGGACGCCTTCTTTTACAGCTTGCTCAGCACGTTTCAAAAAGATCGCTAATAAGGCGAGGCCAAGGAGCGCCTGACCGGAACGCGTTGATATACGTGTACTTAAAATTATTACCACCGGTCGTATCGGCGCAAAAATTAGCAGACACGTTGATTATGCAAAATCCAACCGTTTCCTTTGGAATGCGCTCAAACTATATTCTCGTCCTTGTTTGACAAGCTACTCAACTTGAACAGGGACGTACACGAGCCTCATGCACGCTGCACGACTGCGAGACAATGCCGCTGGTATGTGGCTGAGTATTGAGGCCGAGAATTCTACTTACGTACCGGCATGCTCGTGATCAAACCATCTCGTGGTGGAAATAGTCTCTACCGTTGCATTCGAAGGGGCGTGCCCACCAGCCGCCGCTACTTTGAACGGTCGAGAAAATATTGGCAAGTGTGATACGGAGTTTGAGCTTGCGCTGTTAACATATCGGCGACCAGCTGGTGAGAATACTTGCGACCAAAAAACTACGAAGGCAAGAAGACTAGTCAGAAGTATCTGCCTACCAATAAAGCTCAAGACTACGAACCTGAGGCGCCTACGAGAAGATGTGAGCAATCCCACGACCGTCATGTTCAGCCTGCGCACACAGCAGCTGCGTGACCCGGTGCAAGACCCGGCTCCAACAAAAACGTCCACGACATCCAGCATCCGCGACGTCTCCGCTCCGCGTTAGTCCTAGCCTCATATTTCAACCTCAGCCTCGTCCGCCCGTGGCCACCCTCGCGTCACCAACCCGAGTCGATGGGGTCAAGATCGAGCTGCGCGCGGGCTCGGTCCCTCCGTCACCGAGGTGGCCATCCATCGAGCTCAGCTTGTATCTGAGCAGAGCCGCTGAGACCAAGATCCGGGCTCAGCGACACTGACATCTGACCAACCCACGTACGCTTCATTGACTCGTTACGGCACCACCGCAGGCGAGGCACCCGGGGTGGATGCGCCCACCCCCCGCAAGTGCTGTTGGACAGGTGCTGTGACGTCTTCCGTGGTGCGGATAACATCACGTTGAAGATGGAACGGCTCTCGTCGTCGAGGGTCCGGCACCGGACGCTGCGAGATACAGGGTAAGTCACAGATTGCAGGTTGCAGGCTGCAGTTCGCAGCGGCACGTCACGACGTCCACACTCACCGTCAGCGGGCGACCACAGGCTAACGCCGCGGACAGCCGGAGGCCCGCGTGTGCCGCAGTCCACGCAGCGCGCCTAAGCGAACCCTTCGCGTTCCCTCGCACGCTCTCCGCCCCCGCGAGCTCCGTTCCTTCAGCACTTTCCAGACGACGCGTCCCGTCATTCTCGCAAACGGAGGCTTCTCCTTCTTTCGAGTTCGTGCAGATTTCGCACGGAATCGACCGACCGACCGCCTGCTTTCTCCCTCCGACGGTCGGAACAACGCCGCGTTGACCGTCGTCCGCGTCGAAGCCACGCCCGCCGTAAGCGTAAGCACTGCGCCGCCCTGCGGGTCCTTCGGTATCAGTAGTACCCAGGTCCTGGCGGGCACTGGCAGCGCGCTGTGATCACGGCGCGCGAAGTCGAGAGTTGCCGGCAGCGCGTCGTCCCTCGTCCCTCGCTTCGCTTCTGCATTTCCGTCTGTGGCTTCCAAGTTCCTAGGGTACGCGACGGGCGCCCGCCCGCCCGTCGCCCGCGCCCCGCGGAGGAACACGCGGGTGCGCACTGCGGGTGGGTGGGTTCCCGACGCGCAATGAAATAATGGCGCCCCCGGAAGCATGGGGGAGCGGCTTCCAGGCGATGAGTTTGGCAATGAGTACGGCGGGTGGCGGTAGAGGCCCCTTCGACGTAGATCTGTGCGGAGAAGGTATCCGTATGAGCGGCCGATCTCGGAGGTAGCGCTCACCGCTTCGCCGTATGTTATAATTGTGCAAATGTCGTCGAGTCGTGATGGGGGTTGTGCACCCGTTCCATCCGTTCGTGCAACGAGGCAGATTCATCTATCCGGACATGGTCAACCGCTTCCGCCCTCCAAGTTCTGAACAAAGCGGGGACGATGATGGCGCGTACAGCACAGCGAAGGAGCCGACGCGGACGAACGCGACGACTTCTGCGGGGATACAGCGCTTCGCGCGGACGCCGCGGCCTTTGCGCTTGCGGGCCTGCGGGAGCGTGCGCGTGACGGCCCCGCTGGCCGCTGAGATCTGCGTGTGCGCGATTAGTGCAAAACGTTCGCGCCAGCCGAGCTACTAGAAGAATGGTCAGTGCTGGTGGTGGTGCGTCTCGAAGTACCTGTGTACGTACCTCCATCCGGTTGGCGCGGGGTTGTGACTCGTTCGTGTAGCATGAGGTCTTGCAGAGGCGAACTTGGTGGTAATGGCGAAGCGACGAGCGCATGCTCGCCGGGCCCGCTCGGGTGGAAGACCACCGGGAGCAAACGAGAGGCACGAGACGCGCCGACTAGTGGTTTGTCCTAGGACCGCCCGGACCGAGGGTACATGTACCCCTGCAATGCGGAGGAGGCGTGGCCCCCGAGGCACGACCCGAGGGGTATGCTACTGGATGAACGCTGCGCACCGCCAGACTGAGAGGCGAGCGCGGCGGATGCCGTCACCCACAATTCCCCGATGCCAGCTGCGCTAGTGCGCGCGGAACGACTCCGACGATTCCATGCACCCAGGAATCTCGGGGAGCGCGCCCCCCCTCCAGTTTCAAGGGTCGCGCTCAGTCAGGTTCGCGGGCGGTGCGGTAGGGTGCTGCGAGTTTTCCAATCCAATCAGCCTCCTCCTCCGACTGTGCAGGGACGCCCGAGGGAAGTTCGGAGTGATGCGAACCTTCGTTGACGATGGGCGGATGACGCGGAAGCCTACGCTGTGTTGGCGCGCGATCATCACTGGGAGGCGTGTCGATCGTCTTCGAAGCTGGTTTCGCTGTTCGACGTGTACCCAGCCAGTCCGCGGCGCGAACGTGTCGAGTGGGTGTCCCGCTGAGCGCGAGTGCTGCTGCTGATACAGGTCCAGAGCCCGTCGCGCCTGCCTGTAGCATTCAAAACGCGGGCTTGGCTCGCCCGGGCGGTGAATCTTCGAGTTGTTGTTGGCTTATCTGCAATGCGGTCGTTAGTCGAGCCGCGCGCGAAGGTGTGGCACATTGTCAGGAGCTCAGGACCTCAGGACAGTGGAGACACGGTCATCTCCGCGCGCCTCAGCCCGCGACATGTGTCCGCGAGCACGCGCGACCAGGAAGGTATGTCTGGCCCAGCCGCCCCGCGTGCGAAGCCAGGCTTCACGTCACTGGCGCCACGCCGGCAGCGTCAAAGATCCCGGGTGCGGAATGCTCCTCCGCGCGTGTGCCTGGCTGGGATATCCATCACGTCCGCCCGTCCGGAGGAAGGGCGGGAACGCGAAGCGCGCTCAATACATAGAGTACATAGTGCGAAAGCTTAGCAGCTGTGTGCTAGCGATCGAACCAGTGCACGGTCGGAGAGCCGCGCGGAGACTGGGTGGTGGACGTGGACGTACCGGGTTAGGTCACAGACGGACGCCTAGTATCTGTGGCTAAGGAGCGTCCTGGGGCGTAAGGGCGGTAACTTTGAAATGAGAAGGTTTTCCTGGGGAGCATGGGTGTGGTGCGTCGAGGAGTCTGCTTGTCGCTGTCACTATGTCGTCAGGGTTGCTGATATAGATATGTCAGCCTTGCGAACCTGAAACTGACTTGAGGGTGCGAACGAATATGACATACCCCGCCAGAGAGATGACATCTCCTGTCAGCAAAGGGATTGTTGATCACCGGCGGCGAGGGCGGCGAGAGCGGGCGGGGGAAGACCAGGACCGGCTCGTTTGGGATCGCCGCCAGGCCGGATCGCATAGATTTAGTTATCTTGGGAGACATGTCAGTTAGGAGATATGTTGTCGTGTTCATGGAGCAACCTCCGCAGTTCCTGTGGCAGAATTTGAGGGGTAGTTACCAAGTGGATCTCGCGGGAAGAATCGTTGGTTGTAGCAGAAGCACCTGAGACGTGTGGACAACCCATCCTGCGATCTCACGCTGGAATCGTGTTCTCAAGACGGACGGTCGATGCTCCATAATTGATCAGGGGAGTGCCGGTTTCTATCCTAGAGGCATTATGTTCCCGAGTATCGATAAGCGAAATCACTTCATGACATTGACTTGAGAAATGACATACGTTGTCTACCGAGACTTCATCCGCAATATAGGATTCAACGGCCGACGAAAATTGTGGCTGCGATCCGTGCAGTTGGGCAACTCGGGGCACTAAGACGTGATGGAAGTCGGCCCAGAGTTCGGTGCAAGCTCCCAAGGATCCGCTTCTTGCGAGAGATACCGGAGAACCTGCAATTGCTCGGCGGCCCCAGATCGGACATCTGACAAGTATGCCAGTTATTTCCGTGGCGGAGATGAGCCCTCGGCGCTATGGTGTATTCGCATCAGCCCCGATATCCAGCACTGCAGCGTCCTAGACGCGAAGAAGAGAGACAGGTGGAGGAAACCGCACCATACCCGACGATATCGTGAGTCTCGTGGACGGACGAGGTCAAGCAGAGAGACGCCCGACTTGTGGCGCCGGCGACCAACCTCCGCCACGCGGAACACCGACATCGTGACCTAACCCAATTGGAGTCGCACGATCGAACCCTCCTCTAGCCTCTTCGGCATCTCACGTCCGAAGCCGCTAATACTGCAGGCATAGACAGGTACAGCCTCTGCGATTCAGCGCGGCTTTGAAATCATTAATGCTAGGATAACGGCACCCAGCATAACCTGACCACAGGAAGATATGACGTCATCTACCCACTTCGAATTCCTCCTCCGTTGACTTCCTAAACCCATTCGAAGTCCTTCGTGGACACACGGCGCGCGAGTCCGGCTACGCGCGACACGTTCTCCCGCACATGAGCGCCTCGTGTGGTCGCCAGAGCTTTGATTTATATCTGTGTGAGAGGACCGGCACCGCCAGCTTACCCAAATCGCGTCCCCTCTCTCGCAGAGGCACCGCAACGTGTCCCGGCGTTCAACAAGCTTCTTCAGCGTGATCTGCACGACACTAATGAGGAACGTAAGATGTACAGTATAATACCGGTCCTCGGAACACGGTGGGTCCTCGGAACAGGCACATTTTCGGCCAGTAATAGGCGTACTAGTTGTCCATATGACATCCTTAAAATGCGTCTGTTTGCTATTCAAGCCCACGTGTTTTTTTTCAGCAGCCTAGGACTTGTTGTATGCCGTTTGACAAGTTATGTTTGTCGGATTTGGCGGATTTTTGGACTTTTGAGCGAATTGTGCGTGACGTGGTGACACATAAATCACTTGTTTAATCCCATAGTTTTAATAGTGGTATGTAATATCCGTGTTGGAGTTTCAGGCTTATCGACCGAGTGCCCAGTGCACAACATAGAAGTCTTCCGACTGTCCCATAATCGTCGCAAGCGCCGTGACGCATCATCGGGCGGCAGCAGCCGACAGCAGCCAACTCGCGCCTCACGCCAGCGCTTGAGCCATGATAAGATTAGTTTGGTGTCCCAATCGGGCTTATCGGTGCGTTGTGTGAGTGTTCCGAGGACTGACTTAATACCGATAACGAGTTCAGACATAGATTCCACTCGATCTCTCACAAACATACCGGTTCTCTTCAAAGTAGAGCTTTAGTACGCAGTTCATGGCTATCTTTCTCCATCGGTCTTTCCCGATTGATTTCTAATGAAGTCTTGAATATCCTACACTTACATCACAAATTGGTTGTTCCGAGGAACGGTATTATACTGTACGTTCCGGAAAATGCGGCGCTCCCGACGGCGCAGCGTGTATACAGACCATGTGTGTGGACTGGTGAAGCGCCGAACATTCGACGGTGCAGACATTGTGTGGTTTCGGGCGCCCCGCCTTGTGGCGTCGGAGGGGGGCGGAAGTCGCCTACTTATGTATGGCTAGAAGCCCGGGCTCCGAGTCCGAGCCCGCACCCGAGCCCGACGCTGATCTGACACCGCCAGAGTGCTTGTCGATATCAGCCTCCCCTGCCGTAGATCCTGGCAGCAGGGCCGCCGCCAGGGGCGTCGCCGACGCGTACCGGGACGGACGTGCGTCCAAAGCCTGAGCTTACTCGTAACGGACGGCTGCCAGCGTCGCGTCGGCTGCGACGCGGCGCGGACAGGTCGCGACGTCGCCGACATGTGCTGCCGCAAAGTTCGCGTCCAGTCAATTCGCCGAACTCACCGGCCTCCCGCGCGACGCCCCGCAAGCCAACTACGTCACTCGCCCGCCTGCGCCGTCGCCGCCTGCTTCTTTTCCGACGGGGACTCGAGGATTCGAGGGCGCGCTTCGCGCGCGAATTGTGGCCACCGACCTGTTCGGCCGCGCGCGGCATCTTTTGATCCCTTCTATCCCTGATCTCAACTCCCTGCGCACATCCCCGAAACTATATAAAGGGACTTCTCCGCGGCGCGCGCACGGAGCTCGAAGGGGTGCGCGACGGACAGTCTTCCTCTCAACACCCCGCACACGTCGCGGGGAATAGACAACTGTACGGGCGAGATCGAGCATTCCATGGAGGTGCCACAGGGCGTACACCCGCGGCCGGCGAACAAACCCTGTCGGGCGAACGGAGTGAGTGCCTGGATCGCGGATGCAAAAGGGGCTACATGGGGCGGCCCGCGGCGCGATACATCGCGACCTGTTACTTCCACCTTCCACGCCTGCCCGAGGGCTGTCACCCCAGCCGTACGCGTACAGGCCGCAGACATCCATCGTCCTCCGCGAGCGCAGCGGTGCCTCTTCGCAGGCGCCCGGCCGCGAACTTCGCGTGCCCTGCGCTCCGCCCCGTTCAAAGTGCGCCTCGAGACGTCTTCGGAGGGGTCGAATGGGGCTAACGGTCCTTAGCCGTGCACGAACAACCCCACGCGCGACGTCGGCACCGCGTACGCGAGGGCCACGAGGGCGTCCCGCCCTGCATCCAAGCATGTTCATGGACGCCGAAGACGCAGGATCGCGCGCGAGTCCAAAAGCACCGTGGCTGCCTCCGCCGATCACGCACTGCTGCAGCCAGACGTGTCTTCCCTGTCGACCTGCCAATTGAGGGCCCGCGTACGTGGATGGATACATATGGATGTGCACCTTCTCCGCTCGAAACCCTCCAGCCTCCAGGCCTCCAGTGCTCCGCGGGCTTCGAGCGCGGGCTCCGCTCACCCGCCGCCGACCCAGAATGTCGAGAAGCTCAAGACCTGGAGGCGGCAAAACCATGTCCGTCGCCGCCAGCTGCATACTATGACAGCACGCGCGGGCCCTGGGCCGCGAGAAAACTCGTCCGCCCGCAGGGCCTGCGCGATCTTCTATCTCGACATGCGGCGCTGCCCCCGGGCCAGCCGTCGACGTACTACCGTGGCGGCGCGGGTTCGGGCGGTGGAGAACTCCGGATGAGGGCCGGCGTCCTACATGCTTTGCTACACCACGTACAAATAAGTACGCGCAGATGCGGATGCAGATGCGGCTGCGCTCTGCAGCACCTTGTTGTCACTTGTCGGCGGTTTGGACACCGGGAGGCTCCGCGATTGATCTGTGCCCCTATTACACGACGTTGTCCAACGTGTGAAGCCGAGAAGAGGCGTGCCGAGGGAGTATGGTTCGTCAAGGCGACTACTGGACAGCTTGGTCCCTCGCGACATGCAGAGCCAAAACGAACTGGATATCTCGAGCGCCTAGAGCAGGATGAGTAAGTACAGCCTGAGTCGATGACGCACCTACCGCACTTACCAATTCCAGCCCGGGGCCCGTTCGAAGGATAACGTTGTGTACGGCTCGAGCGACGCGCCACCGACGACCGCCCTACAAATTCAGAGACGTTCTCGAGCGAGGAAATGACGGAAGGCGGGGAAAAAGAGGGCGGCGTGCATACATACAGTAGTAATCGGGAAGGACGCTTCCATGCCGGCGTCGCGCGCTGCCTCGGCAATCCAACTTCGCAGAGCTAAGCACTAGCAGCTGTACGTGTGTGTGTATAAGGTGTACAGCACTGGTTCGTCGGTCGAGGGGCTCCGCGCGCGCGCCCATGTGGGTGTGTTTTTGGTTTTTGGCAGCCGGAGCGCACAGGCTGGTGGCGGGTATGCGGGTAGGCCAGGGCCGAGGAACAGCTCACAGGGCTGTTTGCGGACGCTCTCGTAAGTTGTGGACCGCAGCGTCGAGGGGGGACGTAAGTAACCCGGCGGCCACGACGCGATCTGAGCGGTGCTGTCACCCACACCGTGGTCGGGCGCACACGTCGCGTCGCGTCGCGTCGCGTCGCGGGTGCGCGCAGTGCGAATCTTCTGCCGCGATGGGACTGGGAGGTGAGCGGGCGCGATGGGGCCACGATTGGAATAGGGAGGGGGGTACTTACTTGACTCGTATACACTGAGCTAAGCCGAGCCGGCCGACGTCTCGTAGGCATACATACATACGTATGTATGTCTCCCGAGTCCTCGACAAGCTCAAGCGAGCTGACGGGAAGCACGCCATCGTCGCGCGCCCCACTGCGAAGAAGCCTCTGAATCAAAGAAGACGCACGAACTGCTCATCCACTGTCAAAAAACCGCAAAGCCACTTACCTAACGCCCATCCTGCCAGTGACATAGCCGGCAGCGATGTGCACCGCGTCTTCTCTTCCACGCCGCTGAGAGTCAGACACAACGACGCGCCCGCTGCCGACCACATCACCAGTGGCAGTCGTGACCGTTCCGGCATCTTCGCGGAGTGTGTCCGTAAAGCCATCCCACGCGCCGTCGACCGCCGACGTAAAAGGCGCGCCCGAACCCGTGCTACGGCTCCCAGGTAAGCAAGGGCTTGCGAGATGATCGATGACGCTCGTCGATGGTCGATGGTCGATGTTCGTTAGTCGACGCTCGATGGTCGCTGATGACGGCAGCCCGGTCGCGCGACGTTGCGGACCAGCGCGCAGACGGTGCGCGCCCCGCCAGAGTACTCGTCGGCGTGAGACGCGGCCGCGTCGACGATCACGGCTTGTCGAGACGTCGACGAGAGATCGCGTTCGAACGCGCGCGCTCGCGCCGTTCTCAGAAGTTCCTGTTAAGTTAGCGTGTCGTTGTCGTTGTCGTGCCGTTGTGCGCAGCGAGCGCCCCTCGCGACCACGGCGACGATGCTCGAAAGTCAACAGCCGACTTTCGAGATTCGAGAAAAAGCGGGCCGCGGAGCCCGCGCGCGGCGCGCGGACCCTGGGCGTGCATGTGGGCCCGCGAGGGGTATCAATTCATTGAATTCAATGGAGGCGTAATGAAGGCGTGACATCAGAGCACCCTGCGAACTTCGCGTTGATTAGTGTGCGCGTGCGCGGGCTTCGAAGCGCACGCACCGCTATGGAGGGCATCAGAGCGATGGGCCTCTCGGACGCCGGCGTTCAAAGTGCTCGCGCGTACGGTGGGTATATGTTTTCGATGTTTGTCTATTTTTAATGAGCCCAAATGAGCCTGGAAGAATATACGACAAAGTAAGTACGACTATGCATGAGACACAACCAGCCCACTCACACGATCAGTCCAAAGTGTATGACGGGCCGGGTCTATCGGACTCCGCGTCCATCAGAGCCGCATGCTGTCAACCCAGGTCGAGCAGTGAGATATTAAACCGGAGAGCACGCTGCGCGCACGCGTACCTTCTGTCCAGGAGCCTTACCATCACGGCGGGCGCGCCAGAAGCCCGCCTTAGAGTCGCAAGGGACGACAGGCGGGCGACGCGAGAGGGGCGGTTTTTCCGGGATCCATCTTCTGGCACGACATAAGGAGATCTACTGAGGAGATGCAAGATCGATGAGCGAAGAAGAAAGGGACGCACAACCCTAGTTGGAGCGGCCCGGCGGAGGAGGGCGGAGGTCGACGCCAAGTTCCAAGCGTCCAACGCGTGGCATAGCAACGCGCAACATCGCCCAACGGGAGAATGTTCATGGCGCGGTGCGAGCATCGTCGTCCGCGCTTCACGGCCGTATGTACCAGCCTGAGTGCCTCCTGAGGTCTTCCGAAAACCGAAAGGCGTCCGGATCGCGGATACAATATTTTCTCTAGAACGAGCGGAGCGCGCTGGCGGTACTGGGAGGGCGGATCAGAGAGTGTTCAGCCTGCTTTGTGTCAAGACCGGAACAAGCCCGACCGAACTCACCTCGAGGCCAAAAGCTCGGGGGGGCCGCCCGGAGAGAAGGTCTTCTCCCGTCGAGCTGAGACTCAGAGTCACAATGTATCAAAACGCGCTGCAGAGCATCGGCCTACGGCTTGTCTGGAAAACACGGGGCTAGCTGGATCATCCTCGGCGCCGCTGCTACGGATAGATGTCAGGAAGTCGATTGAGGCTATGAGGTCTTTGGGCAATAGGTGGTTCTGCACGTACCACAGTGCAGAGCATATATGTGTCGAGACGCGGTGGATGAGCGGCAATTGATCGTGCCAGCGGAGGAGCAAAGTCGTCGAATGCAAATTCGAAATAGGAGATCAAAGAAAATGCTGTGCTAGGCGCGTCTGGATATTCGGAAACGATGCGCCTAATCGGGCAGGCGCCTAAATATGTTCAGTATTGAACGAGTCGTTGCTTTATTCGACGACGGCGACATAGAAGATTATTGACGCTCTCGGCCTGCGTACGTACGTACCAATTGCTCTCTAACCGCATAACTAAGTGTATCCGTAATCATATAGACGACGGTACGTGGCCCGTTGAGAGGGCACTTCAAACTGTCAGATGCGTCCCATGCCTGTCCGATTTCGTTGACCAACAGGCGAATAGACCTTCCTGGACAGCGCCGCAAAATCTGGGGACCCGAGGAGAGGCCGTTACAAAGGAAAGAAGCGTCCCAAATTGTCCAGCATTGCTACCACCCCACTCATGCCTCGTGCGAGGCCCTCACAAGCCCCCCGCATGCGCCGCAACCGCGGCTCCGATGCGGCGTCCGCCGCTCTGCAGCGCAATATGCCCGTAAGCTTTCCTTGGCTTCGCGAAGACCCCATATGCCAGCACGAAAGGAGGGGATGCAGCGCTACCACGAACGAGCACGGCACGTCCGGCGCGCGCCCCGTCAGAAACAACGTTCAATATCGCCCGCGCCGCCGCGTCGACGCGCAGACCATCGACCATCGACGACGCCCTGCGAGGGCTCGACGCGCACGCATGCGGCGTGCAGCGTGCCCGCCGCGCGGAAACCGAGCAGCGCGGGCTCAGATCGTCGCCTGTACCACTGTCCAGTGTCCAGGGACCAAGGACTGCCAGCATCCCCGATGGGCACCGGACCAGGGGACCGGACGCGCCGCTGACGTCGCCGTCGCTGAGCATGGACCCTGCAATCCCCTTCGAGCTTCTCAGTGCCGAGGAAGGAGCAACAGCCCCAGCACGCACGCGTACGACGCCACCCCGGGCCTGTCGCGCGGGTGGCTGGCGGCTGGCGACGTACTACGTGCACGCTGTCACAGAGTGCTGGGGAACGAAAACGAAGAGGAGGCCAGGATCAGCGCGGTTTCTCCGAAATGGGCTCGCAGGCCCAGGGGCCACAGCTACGCACCGAGCTCGGAGCGCCCGCGCGCTTCCCCCAGGGCGCATTTGTAGTCCAATTCGGCATCGTACTTGTCGAAATCAGAGGGCGGCGCTGGGGACCAGGGAGTCGGATTCTGGGCTCGTCGGGCGACGCGGAAGCGAGGATGAGCCGCCGCGGGCCCGGAGCTGCTGGGCAGCTGGGGGTCTCCTCCCTCCCGGGGAGGAACCTTCCATTCGAACGACCTTCAAGCAAGTTCCGAGCTACGGCGTTGTGGCCGAGCAAGTGACTGCAACGGCGAGCCTGGTGCAATTGTCAACGGCACGGTGAGCATTCCGTGAGTACGCACCTCAAGCACGAATTCCGTCCATTTGAGCGGAATGCGAATTCGAGTGCGAGGCGGTCGGGAAGGCCTCGAGGCTCGAGGCTGCCACCAGGCTTCTATCATCGCAGGATGTTGGCCCGGAGGCTTCGGAGGCGTCGATGCGCACCGTGCCTCCATCTCCCACAGCTCTAGCGGCAGGCGATCGCATCGATAGAAATCTGGAAAACCAACGCACGCGGTCCCGGTCGCGCGCGGGACGCGGGAAATAGTACTAAGACTTGCGCATCTCGTGCGGCCTGCGCGGGGGTCTGTGGGAGGGGCTAGTCAGTATGTGGCCGCGAACTCTGAACCCAGTTACCTAGAAGCCTCCAGGGCACGCGCACCTGCACGGCGCCAGAAAAGCATCCGCGAACCGTGCGCACCTGGAACCCCAGGGCGCGCCGGTATAAGATATCGCCCTGACCGCTGCCGTAGTGCCGCCGCCGGGGATATCTGCAGCGCGAAGCGGCCGACTCCCTTCTCGATCCACGTACAGTGGACAATGAGGGGACATGTTCTGTCTTCTGAGCCCTGCGCATCCGGATATCCAGATATCTACAGGACGAGTCAATTACGGGGGCCAAGAACGTGATATCATCGATCGGAAGACGACCCACCGCTGCGCGCGCCCGCGCACGGGCGACGCCGAACCCAACTCTCTTCGACATCTCAGGCGCGCGTCTCCTCCTCGAGCCCGAGCCCGAGAGCCGCGCGCCTGCGCCGCCCGTTGCAAGGCTTCGCGACGCCCCGAATGTATTCCAGGACACAGAGAACTGCTCCCCGGCGCCAAAGGGAAGCCCTTCTTTCAGGCGCGGCGAAGTTGTTGTGCGTGGGGGCGAGCAGGGAGGTAGTCGGGGGAAGGCTCGCGCGCGATAGGTCGCGCGAGAAGGTACTTGGTAGTCTGGTCGGCGCGCCGCTCCCACGCGCGAACGACCGGCTCGCAGGGCCAGCTTCCCGGGATGCGCACTCGTCCTTCCGGGCAGCTTAGCGTGTCGCGCATCGACACGTGGATATCCAGCTGGCTGTGAATATCCACTACAGATCCACAGACGACCGTGCTTCATTACGGTTTCCTGTACGGTTCATTCCGATGAAAACTGTCAACTCGCAGCGTCTCTCGAGAACCCGCGCCGTTCCCCGCGAGACGAGCTCGCTCGAGCGGCTACAAGCGCACCCGTGGCGCATCTTCCTAGGCCTCCTGAGTCGCCAACGTTCGCGTTCTGTTCTCTCCTCTCCTACCCACGGCACTCATCGCTCTTCGGCGATGGGGCGGTTCGCGGCTTCGCGCGCGACCGCCCCTGGTCTAGTCGCTCGCGGGCACGTATCGCAACCAGCTGCTCAGGCGCGTGGTCCGAGCCCCACTCCCTCCGCACGGTCTGGAATCTTGGACGCCGCAACTCAGCCCATGGCCATAGGTCCGGCTGCCGCGCGTCCGGGCCCTCAGGCCTCAGATCTTGGGCCTCAGGTTCTCCACGATTTCGCGCGAGCGCGATCCTCCCCCGCCGAGCGCTCCCAGATCTAGTAGTCGCTTGCAAGGGAGCGCGGTGGTGGCCAAGCGGGGAAAGGTCGCTGTGCAAGCAAATACATAAGCCTTGACTCGGACTGTGCAACGGGGGCGGCCATGGATCCGGATCAATCTGGGAGAACGTGCTAGTCAAAATGGGTGTCAATGAGAGACTCACATGCACATGTACATGAGGCGCGTCTTGTCTACCGCACTAGCGTAATTACTGTATGTCTTCCAGAGGGCGAAAAACGCACCGCGCGGTACGACCGCACTAGTAGCTGCATTGGCAGAGCGCGAGCGCCCATCCTTTCGTTGGTTCGACGAAGCGCCGAGGCTTGAGAGAAACTGTCAGCTCCGGAAGCGGGCGCTGTCATACTTGGCAGCACCTGGCAGCTCTCGATAGCGCCAGGGTCCTCTCAGCTCTGCAGTATGTAAGTAAGTAGCGCGCAGAGTTCGATCGAGCCTCGGAGTCGGAGTCGGGGGACGTGCGTCGTCAGATCAGAGAGATGCACCCTTACTCACACGTCGGTACGTACGTACACCCCCTTCCTTCGATAAGTACTCACATACTCGAACTCGAGCCCCCGCGCGGGGCTCGCGCTGCTTCTTCCATCCCCAGCGCTCCCCAGCGCCGTCTGCAGCCCGCCGGGGGATGCCGCCGTTCGCCCGTCCGGCACGGGGCGCGGGGCGCGGGTGACGTACCTGGCTGCCACTCGCGCCGGCTTCTGACAGTGACAGCCCGTACGCACGCACGTACGCACTTGCTTACGCGCAGGCTTCTGTGTTCTCTGTTCTCTCGGGAGGCGCGCGAGACGGATTTGGGGGCACTGGGCGCGCCGCAGCCACCGGACGTATGTACGTGGACAGTCCTGTGGGGCTTGTGAGTCCGAGTCGTCGTGGGGCAGCCTCTCTTTGCCTTGGGACGTTCCCCGATGCAGCGCATGCATGCGTTCGCTGATCCCTGCGGGAACCACATGCACGCGCAGGCAGGCGCTCGATACGAAAGAGCACTTGCCAATGCACCATCATGAGACGCGGACTCGGGCTAAGCCTTAAACACCTAAGTGTGCTCGGAGCACGCGCTTCGGGATCGGGATCGGATGCGCGGAAGCTCGCTCTCGCTCTCGAACGCACCGCCTGGCCCTGAGCCAGCCTGCGGCTTGTGGTCGGGCGGGATACTTACGTCGCGCTGGGAGTGGACGTGGCTCGTGAAAAACACTCACAGGCACGCACGCACACGCACACACAGCGGTCCACAGAAGGCACTACTGCGCGTTCTTCCCTTCAAGTTGGACCTTGGCAGGCGTGTGCGACTGTCGACAGTGTCGAGCCCCCGACGACGGGGGTCGCGGCTCTTCGATGGTCCATGCATATGTACGTCCGAGTCAACCGTCGACGTCGGTACATAAATACACATGTGCAGGCACGTGCAAGTACTCCGAGTCCGTATGACGGCTGGCACTGACGGGGACGAGCCCCGGCGGCGACGGCCGACCCACGGTACTCCTGGGACCTGGCGACAGATAGACGTAAGCGGACGTCGATATGTATCCAGCCTGACGCACACCCACCTCGACCGTGACTGGCGGACGGAAGGACAGACGTCAGCCCACCCGGCGGCGTCTGCACGTCCAGCCGTCCTGCGAGTGGCGCGCGCTCCCCTAGGCCTTTTTGCCAGCAGCAGCAGCCACTGGCAGCAGTAACCTGTTCGACGTACATACGTAGACATACGTACGGTCACGCGTCCACGTCCAGATAGACGAGCGACGCTCCCGCTCGAGGACGAGAGGCGCGCGCCAGGCATCGAGCGGAGCGAACCTGATATGTCAATAGGAACAGGCGACCGCAGCAGGAGTAAAGTATCGACGCTCCAGAAGCGGGACATCCGCACCCGCGCCTACGCGCGCGCCCGTGTGCATTGGGAGGGTGCCGTCATCGCGCGCGCCCGGGGGCGCCGCGAGCCTCGTGGCGGCGGCGAACGCGAGAACGGCTAGGATGGACCCGGCGGGCGGGCGGGCGGGCGAAAGTGATGGGGTGATGACGGCGTGGCTGGGAGGGAGGCGGGCTGAGAAAGAATGAAAGAATGAAAGAAAGAACGAAAAAGAAGCCCGGGAGGGGCGCTTGCGGGGGTACCGCACGGCTTCGAGCCCCGGCTGGCAGATCCCGCCCGACAGTGGGCGCAGATGAATGGGCGCATTCAGACGCATTCGCGTCTCGCGTCGCGCGTAGTGACGGCGACGTCCGCGACGCCGTGGCTAGCGATCAGGAAGCGATGAACGCCTGTTGGACAGCTCGCTCCCAAATCGGTGCCCGGCGACTCACAGGCCCGCGCGCGTGCGCACCTAATATGTATGCAGGACAAGCGGCGAGATGAGATGGATCCGATGAGGCGGCAGGCGATGGGCGAGATGCGACGCGTGCGCGCTCGAACGCTGCGTCCTGCGCGATGCGGCTGACCGCGAGCGTCCGCCGCGCACACAGGATACGCAGCAGGATCCGGGCGGCGTCCTACGCGAGCCTGAGGATGACGCAGCCGGGGCGAGCAGATGACGGCCCCAGGGTGGTTCTCGCGGCGGGCGTGACCGCACCGCGTCGACGTCTCTGGGGCGACGGCGCGCGGGGGAGACGTAATCGCCCCCCATCGGTGCGGGCGATGTGTCGTCGCGAACGGCTTCCGTGGGCGCGGAGGAGGGCCACGCGCGCACATGGCCGTGGGCCCGTGGCCGCACCGCGAGAACAGTCGCGCGTGCGCGTGCGTCGTTAACTGTTGCTCGAGCTCCGGGATCGGCGCTTCGGAGGAGGTGTGCGAAGGAGGGGTGCTAGCCGAGAGCGACGGATGCTTCCGCGGCGGCTGGTGGAGGAGCCCCGCTCGCGTCTGCCAGTGCCACGATAATGACATGTCTCGCGACCCTGATCAAGAAGCGCGCGCGGAGGAGGTCACACAGGCCCAGGGCCGCCGCCGGGGGAGCGATCATCTGGATGCAATGTGACTGCCCGGCGGTGGTGGATCGTGGCGACGTCGACGCGGTGACTGCCTCAGATCTCACTGCAAACATGCCGCCCCGGGCAGAGAGGCTGGGCGCTGCACCCGTCACCGCGTGGAGGCGCGCCGATGTCGTTTGGGCTGCGTCGCGCCTATAGGGCCGTGCTTCGCGAGCCGGCGAGGAGGCGAAAGGTGGCGCACCGCTTGCTTCGCCGGAGGGAGACAGGGGCTGGAGCTCGCGCCGGAGAGCATCAAGGAGCCGGGGACGCGAGTTGTCGCCGCGGGCAGGCGGCTCTGCCGGGGATATGCTGGAGGAGGAGGAGGCGAGTTGCTGGGATACGGCGGAGGTGTGGCCTGGCGTGGCACAGCCAGGCCGGAGGACGGTCGGAGGGCTTCGCCTGAATATGGAGGTGGTTCGGCTGGCGCTGGGACTGGGAAGACGGGTGCGGCGGGGATGGAGCGGCGGAGGAAGACGGTGGCGGAAGGGATGGGCATGATGTCGCCGCGGCTTGCGAAGGCTGCGAAGGGACGGATACATAACGTTATCTGGCATCTGGTGCGGGCCGGAGACGCGGAGGGGGAGCTTACGGCAACGGGCGATGGGGACCCGGCGGTGTGGCTGGTGCTAGCGTGGAAGCGGACGCGGCGGCTGCTGTCACGGACGCTCGCCTCGCGAGAATCCGCGATCTGAGAAGGACCCGAACGACCAGACGCGAGCAAAGATGCCGGCCACTCCAACGCTCCCTGCCAGGCCTCCTCCCATCCAGAGCTTGTCGATGCGCACCGCCCGGCCCATAACAACGTTATTCTCAATTCGCCTTTTCCCGTCCCCTCCCCATATAAGTCCCGTCCTCCGCCCCTTCGCCCCCCTTCCCACTCTCCAACCGTAGACGCGCATTCGCCATCCCTTCTCCAACTCTCCCTCGCCCCCGCGCGTACGCCCCTGCCATGGCTACAACGACATACCATCTTCGCCCCGTCTCTGCTATGACCGGACGTTCTACCTCGCCCACGACGAGTACCTCTACCGCAAGCGACCACAGCCCGCCCCCGCTCGGCGCGCACCGTCCCCCGTCCAAAACCATGCTGCCTCCCGCTTCGTCCAATTTTTCGCCTCTCCCCACGTCCGCGCACCCGCGCAGACCACTCTCGCCCTCCTCGCTGCGTGGTGAGTACCCTTTGTTCGCCGTCGTCCCTCCCGACCCTTATCCCCTTCGCGTAGACGTCGACGTCCCGCTCGACCCTGCGCAAGCCTTCGCCGCGCGCGGCAAGTTCCCCGCCCCGCCCACCGGCCACGACCTCATGGCCCTCTTCCCGCCCGCGCCCCCAATCATGCGCCTCGGGTCAACGAGCGCATTCTTCGAGGGCGAGGAGCGCAAGTTCTTCGCCCAGGCCGGCAAGGAGATCGTCCGCTTCCGCGTCGACCTCGGCGCGCCTTCTACCTCCTCGCCCCTCCCCGGCGCCGTCGGCGGCAGCGGCATTCCCCCAGCACCCCCGCTCCCGCCCTCGTCCATCCTGCCCGGTCCTGGCGTCGCCTCTCCGTCGCACCACCACCGTTCTCGCTCGCACTCGCAGGCGCGTTCCCATTCGCTCTCCCGGCACGACCGCGCGCCCCCACCGCCCCCACCCTCCGGCCCTGGCATGCCTCAAATCCAGGCATCCCAACACGTCTCCTCCCCACGCTCGATGGGCCCGCCCAACGGCGGCTTCGCGCTGCCCGCGTCCCCGATGGGCCCTGGGCACCCGGGTTACCCTGCAGAACGCGAGCGCGCACACGGAGGTGGGGCGGAGGCGATGGTCGTCGAAGAAGACGATGATGAGGCGTGGCGCCGGCCGATGCCGCACAACGCGCGGCGGCGTGCAGGGAAGCACACGCGCCGTGTAATCGTCAAGTAGGCGCTCGCGTTCGCGTTCCGGAGCAGAAGCAGACGGAACAGGGTGGATGGTGAAGAGGCGAAAAGGCGGAGATGCGGAGATGTGTCGAGAGAGAGAGGGAGGAAAGGCGCGTCTTGCACCCTCGCGCTCGTCGCTGCCCAGCCCGCGCCTAAGGGCTGAGCTTGAGGTTTGAGGCTTGGTGGCGCTGTGGTGCAGTTGCCGGCGTCGTGGTTAGCCTCGGGCGCGGGGCGCGAGCGTGAGCGCCAACCAACTATCCAGCCACCCACTCTCCCCCATCCGAACCCAATCCCGTCCTCATTTCACCCCCATCACTCCGGCCCTCCGCCGCAGCGCTCGCATCCCCTCCTCTTCCCGTCCAAGCCCCATCCACCCATCCTCCGCTCCGATACGACACGACACGCCACCCGAACAAAGCTGTACTGCAGGCGCAAACCTGCGGCGCACCGCCCCTCGTCCACCTTCCCCGGCGTCCCGATCCGCTCGGCCCCTCGCGGAGGACGCGCGCGCTCGAGGAAGAGTAACGGCGAGCGGAAAACGGAAGTGGCCATTGTGGCTTGCTAACGCGGGGCGGGGCGCGCATGCAAGCAATCACGCTCGCCGGGACTCGATTACCGGACTTCTCGCTCAGAAGAGGTGTGGCGACGATCCGCGGTCGGTCGGGATTCGAGCCGAGGTGCAGGCAGGCAGGCGGACGGGCAGGTAGGCAAGCAGGCAGGAAGAACTGCCCGCCCTTGCGATGAAAGCCATGTGTACGTACTTACTCTAGAAGATTCCCTCCGTTATGACTCGCTCTTGTGTACTAGGATGGATGTCCCCGCTACGTTACGATACGATACGGATGCGTGCAAAGCCGTTTAATGTCACGACGTTCACGATGCCGTTTTCACTTGTTTGCTGCGTGCACGTCTGAACAAAAAAATGCTTGGAACGTCTTTGTGAGCGGCGACGTGCTAGCGCAGCTCTAGAACGTAGTCAGGTCCTGAGGGTCGCCGTGCGCACCCCGAACAACCAGACTAAACCCGCAACAGCCTCCTCCCGATCCGCACCGCCATCGATGAACCTATAAGCTTTAGGGCCGTCACCCGCCCCTCCACGCGCGCGCAGCGTAACCCTCCGTTCACGCATATGATATAGACTAAATGGACTTGTTGAAAGCGGCGACGGCGATCGCTCGACCTCCGCTCCGCGATGCATGATCGTGATTCGTGACCATGCCCGAACGGGCAGATCTCCCTCGAGATCCGCTGCACAATGTACTTACAGCGCTGAGCGGGGAGGGACGTCGTGATCGGCATGCCAGTGGTATGGCGGGAAGTCCGGGACGGTGGCACCGTGCACGACAGACACAGGCCATGCGTACATACAGTCATGCATATAGAAAGGACCACACTAACATGTGCGATCGCGACTCGCGAGTGGCCGAGCCCGCGGAAGCGGGCGCGGGCGCGGGTAAGGGACTCCACGATCGACGTTGGGCCCGATCGAGGGAGTGCCTAAGTAAGTGTTCATAACACATATATGCATGTGGACGTGGACGGCGCGGACTCGGAGGGCGATCGAGAGGTTGAGTCTGATCATACTAGGAAGAGCTCGAGGTGCGGCGACTCGGATGCCACAGCCTGAGAGCGGCGAGCCTGAGGCTGCTGCTCGGCCCGCTCCGGTTTCCTTCCGCCGCGGCGACGGTGAGGACGAGGGCGAAAGTGAGGAGGTGCGGGGTCAGGCCGACGCGCACGTTGTGCGTTCGCGAGGCAATCGTACATGTACACGCACATGCACAACGAAGAACGGCGGGGAGCCCGAGCCGACGAACGGGAGAGCTGCCGCAGCCGGTCCAAGGGCCTCAAGCTCAAGCAGCGTGCGCAGCCGCGCACCGCCTGCCTCGCGACAGAGATCGAAGGCGGAAGGTGCGGCGGTCGAAGACGTCGATGCCATTCAACAAGCGGAATTAGTGCTCGGATCGCGCCACGGCCACGGCCACTACGACGTCGATGGCGACGATACCCGCTAGTAAGCATCCATTCCTGCGGCGTATACATACAGTACATACATACGCACGCGCACGTACGTACGTATACCCCTCGCTTCTCCCGTCGATCTAACTCGAGCCCGAGCCCCCGGCGGGGGAGGGGGACGCGAACACGCTCGCACCGCGACGCACTGGCACCTCTTCTTTGAATGAATGAACGAACCGGCTCGGAATGAATGGGCGGACGTCGTGGACAGGCGGGATCGGCAACGTGCGAGGGGGGGATTGAATGGGCGGAGCGTATTTGGCATATGGCCGCGGTCGGTCAGCAACTACAGTTGCCAGTGGTCGGTCGGTCGGTCGGTCGGTCACGGTCGTGGTCTTGGCGGTGGCGGATTCCGGATGGAGCGTGCCTCAGGCCTCGAATGTCGGAGCGCGGCGCGCGAGATACGAAAATATCGAACGCCTGAGATTGAGGCTCGAGAGCCTAGCTGCGCGCAGAACGCGCCTGGCCAGCCACACCGTGACCCCCACGAATACAACTCCGACAAGGGGCGGCCGCGGGCCAGGTTACAGGTCAGGTCGGAAACGGCTTGTGGCGCAGAACCGTCGAGGCGTCGGCGACGAGAAACGCGCACGCCAAGTTCGGGGAGACAGGCCCGGATCGAATCCTCGAATCCCTCGCTCTCCTTGATCGTGAACTCTCGACGCGGGCCTTCGGCCTTCGACGGTCGACCTCCCACCTTCGACCTTCGACTTCCGCCGGCCCTCCCGGGCTCGTCTGTCGCGTTGAATGGACGTACGTACGTCGACATGTCGAGCAGCCCCGGGGTCATGCTGACGTGGACGGGCTGACGGCTACACGACGTCACCGCGCGCTTCGGCTTCCTTTGATGTGCGCGCCGCTGCGACGGTCCGTCTTCGTGCGGCGTGCGTGCGTGCGCATACACGTACCGTACGACGCGCGCGATCGATATCGAACTTCGAACGCGTTCCGCCTCCGATCGCGCAGGCTGTTCGTCGCGTTCGTCGGCGGACGCCGGGCACCGTGACTCGAACCTTCCTTCCTTCCTTAGGCCCGGCTGAGCTCTGCGACCCCGGGAGGCTGGCGCGGCGCGCATGCCACCGGTACCCTAGGGATCTCCTGGGAGTTGAAGCTGGCGGGATTGGAGCGAAAGAGAAGAAGAACAGGTAGTCAGCATCGCAAGACTACGTAAACGTTTAGGTTTACACTCCGTCGCGGGTACTTACGTCTCCCTCCCTCCTGTGTGCTCACGTTCTCCCAGCCACTCGCGACCTGCTCCTGGACCCTGCTGTCTTCCGACGCTATCGTCGTCCGCCACTCGTCGCCCGCCGCCAGTGGGTCGGTCGCTTCCCCCGCCCACTCTTTGCTTCCCGCTTCCTGCGTGCTGCTTCTTGCGTGCTGTCTCCCGCGGCCCACCCCACGCTCGCAAAAACCCCCGCCGCTCCCAGCGCGAAGCGCGCGGGACCTATACCTCATCTCGCAGATCCTGTTTCCGGGCACCGATGTACCATTATTGTGCGGCGGGCGCGACGTGCGTCCGGGTCGCGCACGCGCGCCCAGACACTGGTCACCAGCCCGGGAGCTAGATAGTATCCGCTGCCGCCGTGCCTGAAGGGGAGGGGAGGGAGGAGCCTGGATGGGGGTGCGTCGGTGCCGGCGGCACGTCGTTCGGCTTGGACTTCGGGAGGGCACTGGCTCGCATGCGGATTCATAGCCTGAGCAGCTGCACCTTCACCTGGCCATACAAATTGCAATGTAAGTATCCCCGTTCGCAGTTTGTATATCCCATTGTACTTACTGTGTACATCTCGCCTATGTGCCCCTACTAGCCGGGCCCGCATTCACATTCGCACACGCATCACCCTCCGGCCGCCTCCTCGCCCGCTTCTCGCGCTTCCTCCGGGGCCCACTAGCAGCGCGCGGGTCCTCCCGAGAACCCGCGAGGGCACCGCCGACGCCGATATCTGCAGCAGCTTGTCGACTTATTACGGCACGCACGCGCGCGCGAGGGGCTTCGACGTCCCCCGGTCGCGCAGGATCGTCATACATGTTTAGCTCCTGCACGCAGCACTGCGCGCAGCGTGCGTTCCAGACATTCCGGGCATTCTGGATTCTGGATGGGTCGGTGAATATCAGCATCAGGGCAGGGATGGAGATGGCGCTAGAACGCCCTGTACGCGGGAGAGATGCGTACAGAGAAGAGAAGAGGAGGAGAGGAAGGTGGCCGTTCGTCGCGACCCGCCTACCCACCCACATACATCCGCCGCAGGAGTTGCTGAACGCGGACGCGGGTGCGTTGTAAGTGAGAGAGGTCTTGAGAACGCTCAGCGCTAGTGTTTGTCAGGGAGCCCAGTGACCCAACTTGAACTCGTAGAACCCTGCGCGCGAGCGGAGGGCACATCTCCCGCCTCCGCCTCCGTCCCCGCTCGCGCCCGCACCCGCCCGAAATCCAAGCCGGCTAAGGACGACCCGACAGAAGGGAGCCTTTGCGCGCGCCTGGCCAGGTGGGACTCGGAGGTGGGACGGCCCTGAGGCTAGAAGGCGGGCAATTATCATATGAGAACGCGGGCGGGCGGGCGCGGGTGGGCGTGCGTCGGAGGTTTTACAATCAGGGATGTGCAGGCGCGACCCTCGGTCTTCAGATACTGGATGCGGGATGCGAGATACGGGGCGGGATGTCGATAAGTGCACAGTCTTGCAGTGTGCACTCAGGCAGTTACGCGACGGCGGGCGCGCGATGGTGCGGGACCGATAAGTGCCCTAGCGGGGCTGCGCTCCTGACGATCCGAGGGTGTGATGGCTAATTTGACACTTCCCGTCGTCGGTCTCTTGCTATTGCTACATAATCTGCCCTAGAGCTTGAGCGCAACTCGCAGGCGCGTTTGCCTGAAGTGCACCCGCCCACTCACGGACGGCCGGAACCTTCGAGGGGTGGCGGCTGAGAGGGTGCTGAGAGGACTCGAAAGGGGACCGTGCACGGACGCACGCCCGGGCTTCAACCCGACGATCAAAGGAGGGATCGGCCGGCCACGGCCACGGCGCGAAGCTTGGGAGGGCGGAAGGAAGCCCGAAGGAGAAGGCGAACCGGAGGAGAAGGAAGGAGAAGGCTCGGGGTATTCTTATCGACAGCTCCGGCGCGTACGCGTGTATGCATATGCGAGTATGACGTTCCCCGGTGCGTGGGCCGCGGGAGGTGTGCGGGAACTTGGAAGGAAGGGCGTGAGCAGCGCGCCGCGCCGCGCCGCGAAGCGAAGTGAGCGGGGTGCCTGGGGAAGACCGCGTATGGGGTAAGCGGTGAGAGGGAGCAGACGGCGGGTCGGCGACCTGAACGGGCACGACGCGAGCGCGGCGACGTAGGTCGCACCTGCGAGCTGCAGCTTGTGGCACGGCGGGGGCGGCGGCATCGGAGAGGAGCGAGACACGCCGCCGGAGTGAGGGTGGCCAGAAGGATTCGAAAGGGTCCGAGCTGGTAAGCAATCGTGGAGGTCCAACTCAGCACGGCGGTAGTGGTAGTGCTGGCGTTGGTGGGAGCCCAGATTGGGTGCGCCTCGTGCCCGGCAGCGAATCTCGCCATTAATGCCAACGGTGGGAAACGCACCCACCCGGTGAGTAAGTGCGCGAGGAACTGGACGCGTGCGCGCGGCGGCGCGTCGATGCCGTAGGGCCTAGGGCAAGGCGCGGGGGTTGCGCGGGCGCGGGGCGGAGTTTTGGGAGGGACGTCGACGTCTGGCCAGCCGGGGAGGCGCGGTTGGTTTAGTTTAGGGGTGCGCGCGGCGGAGCCGAGGGCGCGCTCGCTCGCAGCAGGCACTCGGGACGGTGGCCACTTGCCTTCGCATCGCGGAGCGGGGTACGCGAACGCTAGTACTACATAGTGTGCCCCAAAGCCTTGTGCGGTGTCGACTGCATAGGACGGGTGGCCGATCGATGGTAGGTGCGCCGCACATACGGAAAGGGTCATAGGATGGTCGGACCGGAGAGGGCCCTTCTTGATCAAGCACCGCCGCGGCCCACCTGGCGCGACGTCATGACTGCAGGCGAGCGAGAAGCAGCAGCGGCGCCGCGCGCAGGAGTGGGTCTGCAGGCCGCAGATGAGCTGGGCTATCGCTATCCGTGGCACCCCCGTGCTGGGAGCGGCGTCGGAGAGAAGAGGGCCCGCGAAGGTGCGACTATGGCCGGGCTGGGCTTCGCGAAGAGCCCCGCGCACGGGCACGGGCGCGGACGCGTAAATGAGTGTGCAACTTGGACAGCACGGTTCGCGCAACTGCAGCCCCCCGCGTCGGAGCGGCCGGCGTGTCATGACGGTGAGAATCCGCCCCTCCTGCCTCTGGATGCAGACCGCGTTCGTGTGCGCGGCTTCCCCGCTTCGCCCCGTCCGGACATGCGCCCCCACGTCTTCGAACGCAGTTCGCCTCCGAGGCGCCCCCGTGACTCGCCCTCCCGTCGCGGACTTGGGAGTGCTAAGGCTGCTGCAGCTGCTCGTCCTTCCTTGGGAACTTGCCGCACGAACGCTAGTACTGGTGCCGCTAACCGCCTCCGAGTCCGAGCGTGGCTGTGGCATGTTCGGAACGCGCGCGAGGGATCGATAGCTCCGTAATAAGCTATCAGCCACTGGTAGGCTCTTGGCCGCCGGACGTTCTGGTCGAGAAGTCAAACATATGTGGTACTATTAAAGAAGTCCGCCGGCCGATCAAACACACGAAGAAACTCCGACCAGAATCCGTACTCACCACTTCCCGACTTGGCGCCATCGTGCTCCGTTGGCTTTGGTGCGAGTTGCCTTTTTGGAGGCACCACAAGCCTAAGAGCTTTGTAGCGTCAGGAGTGGCAACGAGCGAATACCGCGGCGGACGTTTTATGCCGAATCTTCCCTGCCAGTGATGTGAGTTTGTTTGACAAGGGCCGATTATTGACAGCGCATCCAGGTGCGAGCGAAACGCACTGTGGCTATAATGATGGTTGTTGCACGAAAAGACAGGGCAGGCCTATGTTTGAATGAGCCCACTTTCGAGTGTCAAGTAGACTGTCAGAATCAAGAGTATATCATAGACTTCTGTCCATGTTACCTTGTCGTACGCAGCGCAAACCTAAGGGCCTTATGGCGCCGGGAGTAGCAAGCGAATACCGTGCCGGGCGCATTGCAGCTGGGACTTCGCTGTTAATGGTACGACTTCGATATTGGAAGATCATTTATGGCGCGCTGAGGCACGAACCTCGGAACAGTCCGATGCAAGAAGGACTGTCTTCACTTCTCGTGCGAGAGAATAGCGGCACCTGTTCGTAGTTTGGATGCAGCCTTGGAATAAATCCAAGGAGCGTGTTAGCGTCAGCGTGCAATTGATGGGTGAGAAAGTACGGCAATCATTTCCACCGCGAACTCACCGGATGACCCGTGAATCACCTCAACGCTCTCTAAGGGAAAAGATTCGGCTACAGTCGACGCTACCACGGAAACGTGTGCTGCTCAGCCTGCTCCCGTTGGTCAAGCGACATGTGCGAGACACAGCCGATGGCATCTGTTCTTCCTCCAGGGTCAGCGTAGGAGGAAAGTTGGAATGCGAAGTTCTGAGAACGTACACGAAGTTCAGATGGTGAGCTAGTATTACTAAAGGTAGGGGTGGGTGAAGTCTTTAGTGACTTTGGCTCCCTATGCATACCAAGCACCCGATCAGAGTGCTTTCGAAGTGACAGCCCTGACTACTAACTAGAGGACTCATATCCAGTCCAGAGCGAACAGTACCCTACTCGCAGTGGTTTCAACGAATACAAGTAATTAGTCGACGTGGCATCTTTGCTGTGCGCTAGCCCTGAGAGAGCACTCACCTAGACTGGCCATGGCTGCGCTGGTATCCGATTTGTGATCATCTCCTACAGCTGATGCGCTAGCTGGCTGACACCAGATGATGTATAGGTCTCGAAGATTCAGACGCAACTCAAGGCATCGAGGGGCGGAGAACTTCTCAGAGCCATCGCCATCACTGTGAGCTGGGTGGATCGCCTCTCTGAACCAGAATCGACTCGACTCGACTCGACTCGATCGGCGCTTAAACGCACTTGAACGTCCGAAAGAGCTGTCGTTTGCTGGTGAATCACATGGTAACCTCTTCATACGACTAGTAACTACGGGGCATACGACAAACTTAAGCTGGAGTAGGGACAGGAATGTTGAGCTTTTCAGCAGCTCTCGTGGTAGTCCCATATGTTGCAAGTGCTAGCGCTCATGTAGAACGCCTCGTACCTCGGGCGTCTACGGTCGGAGTTTCAAGAGTCGTATGTCGGACTGTCTTCGAGTCGTCTTGAAGTAAGTTAGAAACTGAATCATCATGTAGAAGTACCTCTACAACTAGCCCTTTCTATTCCGTCTGTCCTTGCTGTCTTCTCTAGAGCTCGAACGCGTTAGGTGTTGTGGAACGCAACGATATCACTCCGTATCGACCTAGCCTGTTACTCCGAGTCTCAATCTGCTAGTCGTCTGACATTCAAACGTTCAGCGTCAAGACGGTATGGTCCGGCCGCGCAAAGCGGGCGCGAAGTTTGTCTTTAAGGCCAGAATGATTAGGTCATGAACAGGCCATTACTGGGATGGCATGCCGCCCTCGTTCTATGCTTTGCAACGGACTGCTGGCAGTGATCAGTGTCAGATTCAAGTTCACCTCACAACCCCTGTGCATCGCTCTTCCCCCTTTGCCCTAGCCAGGTTCGTTCCCTGATCTCTGCTCTATGCGTGTGAACGAACTACTGATGTTGAACTTTGACCACTCAAGCACGGTGTTCCTGCTCTTACCCGACCTAAACCCTGCTGTCCATCGAGATGTCGGATGGAAACGAATCTCTACCAGATCGGAGCCCTCGTCTGCCGATTGAACTGTGCTGGTTGGTTGTAGATGAGGTGGGAGCGGAATACCAGGCGTTCTGGGACCAAGATGCCACGACACTCAAGCGGTGCGCATTGGTGCATAGTGCGTGGCGTTCTCGCGCGCAGTCATGGCTGTTTCAAGACATCACAGTCTCGGATGTTCAGCAACTGCACAGGTTATCGGATATCATCGATGCCTCGCCTACCCTTGCTCTGGACATCCGCCACGTCAATCTCAGTCTTAAGACGCGGGCCGCTTTGTACACACCACTGACTCCGCTACATGTCTTTCCTGGTCTTCTGGGAAAGAAACTGCCATCCCTACGCACCATGACAATTAGCCGACACCACGTGGGACCAGTGGCCGAGGAATCGAAACACATGGTCCTGCCGTACCTGGTTCTTCCTCCCCAGTTCCCCCGTCTCTATCGAACTGCATTCACGGGTATCACGACTCTGACGTTGAAAGCAGTATTCCCCAACTTTTCCGGCTTTATATGCTTGCTCTCTTGCTTTTCCAATCTTGAAGACCTTCATTGTGAGAACGTTAGTTGGTCTCTCCTTGGACACCTTCCTGGCGTTGTCACTACTATGCGCCGCTCCGCATCGGATTTTCTGAGAAGGCTCAGAATCCTACATGTATGTGAGGAGGAATCGTTGCTCGTGATGCGAAAATCAGCGACTGAAAACAGTCTCCTACAGGTGGCGACAGAAGGTCTTCCGGAACATGGCTTCCAGAGACTCCTTGCGGCACTTCCACCAGACAATCTCCGTCATATCCGTATCCAGATTCCTTTCACTACCGCTGCTACTACTACCGTCATTAGGGGCGAGCGGGTAACTCTATCCCAACCGGAGCTTGATCCCATTACGGGCCTTTCCGGCCACACGATCAACCTAAGCAAGTTCATTAGATTGGAAATGATTACAGTCTATCGCTCGGTCTATCACGGCATTGGCAGCTCGTTCTATCATACAGCTGCTTCCCAAAAGTTTGCCCCAGGCGCCGAGCGTGCGAATAAATCCAAAAAACCCGAGAAATCCCAGAAAATACCTGAAAAGCCACGTCGCGTCGTCTTCATTCTCCTGCTCACTCCTCATCACTTCGACGGGCTTGTGTGGTTGTGTCGAGGATCGGAGAGGGTATGTGTGCAAACTCTAGATAGTAATATCGAACGTTTGTGGCCAAATCTGAATACTCCTCGCATGCCTATTCTCGCGTCCGCATCACAGAGGTGCAGAGTCCAGACACTGTCCACCCCGTTCGGCCGCCTCTACGGTACCATTCAGCTTCCAGTATGGTCCATCGAAAACACTCTGAAGAAGTCAGGTTCCGGGCTGTGATGCTGTACAAGCTGGGCTGGGACATCAAGCTCATCACCGAGGCCCTCGACGTCAGCAAACGGAGTATTATACGATGGGAGGCTCGGTACAATAGCAACAACGGATCCCTCGCCCTCGACTACGCCCTCTGCGGGAGGCCGTCGAAGCTCCGTGACGTGATGCCCGAGCTGGAAGCGCTTGTACAGGAGGATCCGACACTCTATCTTGACGAGTATGCCGACTGGCTGTTACTGACTCACGAGATCCTAGTCTCCAACAACACCGTGAGCAAGGCCCTCTCAAAGCTTGGCTTGACTCGCAAGAAGCTCCGGAAGACGGCTGCACAGCGCGACGAAGAGCTGCGGGTACAGTGGCTCGCTGATGTCCGCCGGATGTACACTGCCAAACAGCTTGTCTTCACCGATGAAACTGGCGTCAACAACGGCAACCTCGAGCGCAGGTACGGCCGCTCACGGCGTGGAGAACGTGCCGAAATCTCCACTGCATTTGCGCCTCTTGGAAATCGTTACTCCATTATTCCGGCACTCACGCTCGATGGTTACATTGCGGTCCGGCTCCTGCAAGACACCACAGATGGTGACTTGTTCTTTCAATTCATCATCGAGGAAGTTGTATGTCTGCCAACCTGAATGTCACCTGCTTCTCATTTCGAACAGCCTGTACTCATAAATTGTTCCTTTAGCTTCCACAGATGCAGCCATTCCCACAGCCTCGGAGTGTCTTGGTGCTCGACAATGCATCCATTCATCGACCAGAGGAGCTGCAAGATGCACTCGAAGCAGCTGGTAAGTTTTCTTGGATAATGCAAGGCTGGGGCTGCCTGCTTAATCTGATTGTTTCCTCAGGATGTGTTCTACTCTTCTTGCCTCCGTACTCCCCTGATTTCAACCCCATTGAAGAGAGTTTTAGTGCGTGTGCGTGTGTTGATTGAATATGACACACGAGCAGTTTACTGACCTTTGCTCAGTGAAAGCATATTTACGTCGCCACGGCACTCGAATGCTGCGCGGGATTGAGATGGAAGCAGAGCTTCTTCATGCCTGCTTCACTTCGGTTACAGCTGAGAAGGCGCATCAGTGGTTTGCGAATTCAGGTTATGATGTGTAGACGTCCAACTTGGACATTAACTGCTCTATAATAGTACGGCACGAGGGAGTGACAGTAATTACATGTGAACGTATAATTAAGTGAAGGGACTCGAAAGTAATCGGCCATAACGAGAATGAACTGCCAGATGGCAATCAGCGACGCTCACGATTCTCCTTGTGCTTCTGAGAACGATACCAGTTGTCTGCACTGACGATACGTCGAACAGCCATGTCTTCTGCTCCAAGCTTGCGCCACTCTGACGATGGAAGATCAGCCAGTTTGACACCAGGCTTGAAGCGCATCTGACGAAGCAGCTCCTGCTCGTCGTCATCGAGCTTTGTCTCGGTGAAGTACTCGTCGAGAGTCGCTGGTGCTAGAGGAGATGACGGTGGATCTCCGTGCGCCCCTTGGTATCCCATGGCTGCACGTTGATCAGCTCCCATTCCTCCGAAGGGCGCACCCATTCCACCGAAGGGTGTACCCATTCCACCGAAGGGCAGGCCGAATGCACCCATCATGTATGGGGTATGGTGCGGAGCGTACGCGGCATAAGGATGCGCCTCCCCCATTTGGGGCACGCCGGCAGGAGGCGGAGCAGGCTTTAAAAGCTTCTTCGCACCTGCCGCCGTGAATGCACCCGCCCCGATCGGCGGGCGCTTCTCATCCGTACGGCCTTGTTCCTGAACAAATGTGAGTACATGGCCGTGACACTAAGACGTGATTGCATACCCAAGCAATTGCCCATTGTTTCGCAGCCCCAGCCGTGAGCTCCCAATGAAAGCCAGACTCCTTGTCGTGAACGCACTGGATGCTTGGATGGAGCGGACAACCGCGGTACGGATAAAGCCGCATGAGGGTCTCGACCTTCGGTTGGATACGAGCTTCAATCTCCGCCTGCAGCGTGCCACATAAGCGATGAAACGAAGAGATGTAGAATATCACATACACTGGAGGCCAGCAGAGGACGAGCAGCCTCAAAGGTCCGCGGTGGTGCCGCCGCCGGACCGGGGTCCTCGCTGCTGGAGTCATCGCCTTCGAGCTGCTCATTCGTTACCCAAGGCTACTGGAATGTTTAGAACCGATTACAAGCAACGATGAAACCACATACAAAGGCGCGAGACACCACCTGACGTGGCTCGAGAGGCCTTTCCATGTATATTATGATCGACTGGAGGGTCTTCGTCCCTTTGAAGAACTTCTCACGGACCGAATCGTACAGCGCCTCCAAGCCAGCTTTGTTCGTCGCAGGCAAGGTTGAGCTGGCCGCTGCGGACCGATGGCGATAAAGGAATGTGGACGGACGGAGCCGATTAACCGTGACGCGGATTTCGTCGGCAATGATCTGCAGGAACTCGTCCCACGGCGTGGCTGTCGTCACAGACATAGGGCCAGCCTGATCGGGAGTTCCTTTGACGAGATGGCCGTTGCGCTTGCCGCGAGCTGAAGACGACGGAACGGGGTCGGCGGTAACTTCCACATACAGCCGGAAGGCGATCGGCGCGTTAGGGTCAGGAGTTGCCTTGCGAGGACGACCAGGCCCACGAGATGCAGGCGTTGCACGTGGCGCGGGCGTGCTGCCAGGCTGTGGTGGAGAGTCGCTAGCACGCCGCTTGGACGGAGGGGTCGACGTCGTTCCGGACGGGGAAAGAGAGCGCTTGCGTGGGGTTTCCGAGGCGGGGACAAGTTCGTGAACAAGCTGGAGCTCATCCTCGTCCGCATCCTCGTCATCCATGATTTCCTGCAACTCTTTCTGAAAGAACTCATCCATTCGCTCTTGCACAACAGGAGCGCTGCTGGAGGGATCAACGACATTCGGCTTGGATGGCGCCTCGTCGATGATATCCTGAACTGCTGGCTCCTGTGAACGTGCCGGGATACGGAGACGAATCTTCAAGCCTGTCAGGTTACCAGGGACAGACCCATATGAGCACTGTAACCAACGCAAAATCATGCAGTCTCGGCGCACCAGTAGAGGGGACTACGCGATGGGTAGCCACGCCATTCCGTTCCTCCCCAGCTCTGTCACCACTCCGGGACTTCTCCAAGGGTACCCGAGGAGAAGAACCGAGCGAGTCGTCATCGTCAGACACGCTTTTGCCCCGTTTCGTGTCCACATCGTCGCTCCGGGCGACGTCGCTGGCGCTCTTCGCCGAAGAAGCACCTGCCATCTTGATGCGAGATGAGGGGCGAGACGCCAGCAAAGACGCCTTGGAACATACCTGGGAATCCCTCCGTGACCCTCTGCACAGTCAAGCAAGCCCGTTGGTGAAGCCTGGAGCAAAGGAGAGACAGCAGACAGTCCGACGTGGCTTTTCAGGTATTTTCTGGGATTTCTCGGGTTTTTTGGATTTATTCGCACGCTCGGCGCCTGGGGCAAACTTTTGGGAAGCAGCTGTACCACGAGGAACCCTCTGATGGCTGCTATAAGGAGCTTCAAACGTTGGCTAACGCAAATGTTGTTGTCGTGGACACCAGCACCGGAGCTAGTGCGGGAACGCCAGCTGGTCGTGGAAGTTTCAGGAAGGACGGACATGGACTGCCTTTCGGTGGCGGAGTTGACGTGCGTCGAGGCAGACGCGAAATTTTTGGATGCCTACGCCAGTTCAGGTCAGTCATATAAGTGCTTGTGTTACAACGCCCTCTATAACTATTGGACACAGGAGAAATTCCGTTATCCGTGACTCTCAATTTACCGTTTTTGCCACATAGTACCGGCGGGGATCTTCGCCGCATGGCAGAACTCCGCGCCCGCCGCCTGTATGGGATGTATCCACAACTCTCCCAATATGGGAGGATTTTGATCAGTACACGCCAGTCTCACAGTGCGGAGGATGTACGCATCCATATGGAGCATGCTCACCCTGAAATCGCCGTTTGTGAGGATAGTGAAGAGAAGAAATGTCCACATTATGACGAGTTCGTTACATGGATACTAGCAGCGGAAGGTATGCCTTATATCGTCTCGTGCGCGCAAATTAGCTTCACTTGTGACACGATGCGCTGACTGCCAATGGACCTCAATGATTTAGGAAGGGAGAATCCCAGCAGTAGGATGGCAGAATAGGGGAGAAGGAGAAGGCTTATGATTCGCGGTCGTTGGACTGACGGACCGGGGTGTGTAACTCCAGGTATTTCCGAGGTACATGGGCCTCCTACCAGGCCACGCTATGCGACACACGGAAAGCTCAAGATGAGACGGCAAGTTGGAGGAGTCGTTGGAGGGCGGTGCCGTGGGTGCACAGTATCGTTTACACGATGTAGATGGACCGTATTGCTTCACTAATCGATACAAGTATAAAATAAAGCGCGAATACTTCACGAGAGAAAAAATGAGAATTGCCACTTGTCTACTCCGAGATCCTACCCCTACTTATCCTCCGCTTCCACATCTTTTCCGAAACTCATGTCGAGTGTCTCCGACATCTGATTAAATCTCTTCATTAACGTCTTGATACAACTCAACACGACGGGCGGCATCAGCAATAAATTCCGCGCTCTTTGCCTGCCTTAGACTGTGTGAGTGGTCTTATTGCATCTTAAATCATCTTTTCATACATTTTCGCTCACTTTCAGGTCCAAAATAAGGCTGAATCAGACGGAATCAGACGGTTTCAGACCATGTAAGGTGAGCTTACAGACGATTGAGTGGATTAAGACCAGCTAAGGCAGATATAAGGCAACACAATTTATTCCTGATGCCGCCGGAGCCTCCCTGAGGCTCGGTCGAGCTGTGCTGATTGAAGCTGCTCAGTCCGGGGTAGGTACTCAAGAGATCTATCAAGTTAGAAATCACGCTTTACAACACGCTTCTGGTTTTGCAGCCCTCCTTTGGCCGGTACATACAAGCACTACTACGCCACGAATGACGAGAGCAAGACGGAAACCAAGCAGACATCGCCAACTCATCACACTTACACCTGCTCCTCCTTGACACCATCGAACTCCCCAGCTTGAATCCTCTCGAGTGCGTCTCGTACGCCCCGCTGTACCGCCTCGTCTCGCTCCATTTGCTCCTGATGTAGCCTCTCCTTGAGCCTCTTGATGCGACGCCTTGCGACGATGAGCGCAGCTGCGTCGGCGCTTTGTGAGGCACTCGGAGATGCCACGGAAGGTCCATCCACGAGTTCTACTTGGGGCGTCGGACTCAGAGGGCGGTCCAGTAGAATCATTACCTCGTCGGACGAAGAATGGCTTGTGCTGGTTTCCGAGCCAGCGTGTTCATCTTCCTCGAGCTCTGTGAGCGATGACATAAACTTCGAACGGCTGTTGACAGACGAAGGGCGGATCAGCGAAAGTGTGAGTCGTGCAGAAAAGAACGCAGACCTCGAAGATTTATTGCGTGGGGCATGTTCTAGCCCTCGCTGGTTCTGCTGGGCCTGCGAAATGAAACTCATGAGCTCTTCGAGCAATGAACTGCCACAGGCTCACCTCACGCACAAGCGGTACTTTACCCCTACCAATCCGCAACTCCTTGTCGTCGAGCACTACCGGCGCGCGCGGCGGCACCCTCGGGAACTCCCCGCACTCCGGCGTGGCCGCGCGCTTCCCGCGGATATCCCACAACTTCTTTTGCCCTTTCGAGACCCGCGCACGCAGGTCCACGAACCACGTCGGGACGTCCGAGTTATGCAGCCGCGACCACTTCTCCGATACGGCGATCGGCTCCGGGTAGATGTCCGGGTTCGCGGCCATGCGGAGCGCGCGCACAGTGCGGTACGCGCGGAGGTCGTCGCGCGTGCCGGGGTTGAGGCCCCCGACGTCGGCGACGACGACGCGCGAGCACGCGACATTGCTGCTGCGCATGCACGCGAAGCAGCGCGGGCCCTGCAGGACGAACTGCAGGCAGTCCCGGTCGGCCGCGACGCAGGCGCTACAGCGGGCATCCTGGTAAACGTGACTCCCATTCAGACAGGATTGCAGGACGCCTCCGCAGCGCGCCGACGGAGGACGAAACAACGACGGCGTACCCGGGGCACCTTTTGCCAATCCCATGGGAGCTCTTCCGGTGGGAACCCTTCTTCTGGTGGGACGTATTTTCGAGGCTTCTTCGCCGGACGATACCCTGATACTGTGCTAGAGGCATTTGGGAAGTATTCGGAGTCAATTTTGCGTTTTGAGGCGGGACGAACAGGCGAGAGAGCGCGGGACGGGGTGATGAGCACATCGGAGCGCAGCGAGGGTCCCTCAGAGACTGCCGCGGCCGCGGTCTCCGCAGCAACCAACTTGCGCGGGGGAATTTTGATAGTGAGTTGGCGAGCATTGTTCGTCGAAGAAAAACGAGTTGCTATGTTCGGCGCCTTATTTGAGTCTACATGGAGAGAGCGAGATGACATTTGTGCCTCTGGTTGTACGTCCGTAGGCCGTGAGGATGAACTGGAGTGGAACGCAGACAGCGCTACGCATGATTATTGTCAAATCTCAGATACACAGCCGGATATGCTAGTAAACAACGCACTTGGATTCTCCCACCACTGAAGAGTTTGAATAAGCCCCACATCCGCTAGAGCCTCGCCAGTCCGCTGGGCGTCAGGCGTTGGCATGATTGGGAAGTCTTTGCCAGCCCAACGGGCCTCAAGGATGGGCGCGAGAGATGGACGGAGAGCCGCGCGTCCCAGACAGCGGTCTCTCGGCCTCCAAGGACGCGTAGGAACTTTACGTCAGCCCAACCTGACGAAGGAGGTAGTCGAGTTGAAGCCCGAAGCGCAAGTCCAACGCAAGTCAATATTGTCGCCCACGCACTAACCGTGGGACGATTACCGTTAGTAGAACATCCACAGTCAATGGAGGGTTAATCAGAGAACACACTTGTCACAGTACTGTCCTGGGTCCCTTATCGTCTGAAGATGCCTGTTGAGACTCGCCGGGCCCGTTCTCGCCGGTGGGTATCGAGAATCGCTGGCTTAAAAAGGCTAGTTATGTTGTTAGGATGTTGGGAGAACTTACTGTCTTGCTAAGTCGGGCGCCCACCCCCCTTCAGTTTACCCCATCAGGAGAACGGTGTGTGGGCAATAGTTGTCAATTGTGAAGTGGAAACAGGTGGCAGAGTGAGATCATCCCGACAATAGGCGCTATAGTGCCTCAGCATTACCGGCAGTAAGCTGGGTTTGAAATTGATCAATGATTGGTAGAGCGGACTTGTGGCGATGCTTCAAGACTCTTTGCAGCGCTACTACATGACCCCTTCCAACTCGGAGCCTTGCTGCAACCACAAAGCACAAGCTCTCTATTCACGACAAGCCAATGAGTACTGGTGAAGAGGCGCACAGTGTTTCTGTCCCGTTCAGGAGCACAGAGGCTGATCTCCTTTTGGTATGCGCAGCTGGCATGGATTAGCGGGTTGCTGCGAGCGATCAACGAGTCGAAGGTGCGGGTTCACGGCATCTGCGCGCGCGCGTCGGGGGCGGCTTCAACTACAACGTCGATGCGCACCCTTCGGACAGAAGCCTTGGCCTGGTGCCGAAGAGCACTGCTGTACAGTCCGACCACTTTCGCTGGCGTTGCATGATGCATATATAACCACGCGGTAACGGCGAGTCCTGCACAGTGAGAACAACCTTCGTCTCTTGCCAGTCCCCATAGTACTTCGCTATTCATGAACTCAAGCGCGTCTCCTGTTCTCGTTGTGAGTTATACTACGTCCTCGTCGCCATATACATCTCACTCAGCCTCGAAAAGATTGGTGCGGGTCCAACCGGCCTCGTAGCAGCCCTTGTGCTTGCTAAAAGCGGCGTCCCTGTACGCATCATCGACAAACTCCCCGAACCACACGTCATGTCTCGGGGCAGCGGAATCCATGTATGTAACCGCAGCCATTGTTGGACCTATGAACATCACCTGACGGAGCTACTACGCCTACTAATTTCTTGAATGCTACCGCTACAGGCCCGAACCATAGAAATTGCTCACTTCCTTGGCGTTCTTGACGATCTTCGTCACGAATCTCAGCCTCTCCACCCGATGAGGTCCTACAAGACGCCCGGCGGGGTCGAAGTAGAGCGCACTTGGAAAATGTTTGAGGCGGGTCCTCCTACTCCTGACAGACCTTATGTGGGTCATCCAAGGCATGCTTTGTGTATTGCCAACCGACTACTTTACTCTCCAGGGCACGATTACAGTCGATCAATACCTCAACGAACGTGTCCTGCGCAAGCACCTCAACGCTTATGGCGTTCACGTCGAGCAGGGAACCGAACCTGACTCGCTCCAGCAAGAGGCAGACGGCGTCATCGTTACTTTGAAGAAAGCCGGTACTGACGGAGGAGAGATCATTGACACGTTTCGAGCATCGTATGTGATCGGTGCTGATGGAGCCAGAGGTGAGACTTTCGAATGCTCCGCCGGGCTGTTCAACTCACTTACCTCGCCTACCGCCAGGAATGACGCGCAAGTTCATCGGCGCCACGTTCGAAGGAGAGAGCAAGGACGCAGATGGGGGAGTGTGGGCAGAATGTGAGCTCGAAGGCGAGGGGCTCACGGCAGACGTGCGTACTCTTCGTAATAATTCCATGACCGTCAGGACTGACTGGATCGCGCTAGTTCCGTCATTTGTGGACTCATCCAACAAGTAGATTCACGTGCGTTTCGCATCGCCAAGAAACAGCAGTGTCCCGCATTACTGATCTGCTTTCTCAACAGTGCCATGGCACGTCCTAAACGCTACGGTGGATTTCACGTAGGCGTCGTCTGTCCAGGTTACGACCCCTTCGACATCCAAGATTCGGTCAAGTTCGTGGAGCTTTTCCACGAGATAACCGGTCGTAAAGACATCATCTTCAAGCGTGTTTCGGCCCTCATGCACTGGCAGTGAGTGTGAAAGGTCTTCTTGATGCCTCCAAAACTGAATGACTGGCACCCTCTGGCCGAAAATGAGAATGGTGAACAAGTTCTCTGAAGGTCGAGTGTTCATCGCAGGAGGTAAGTGATCATATCGTTGCCAGTAGTCGTACGTAACTCATTCAATCGGCTGCAGATGCAGCCCACATCCACTCTCCAACGGGAGGTCAAGGCCTGAACACTAGTGTTCAAGATTCAGTAAGTGATTCCGGGGAGAGTTCATGTAACGCTTCTCTGACGCGTTCCAGTTTAACCTAGCCTGGAAGATCGCTCTGGCACACAAGGGCATTGCCACGCCAGTGCTCTTGGACTCATACAACACTGAGCGCCTTCCTATCGTGGCCCAGATGCTCTTCACCACTACCGGCCTGTACACGATCACCATGACCAAGACCGCGCACGACGTCCCAATGACACGAGCGGACGACGCAGAGGAGAAGAGCCGTTTCATGGAGTGGAAGAACCGCGCGCTCTCGCAGCTCGACGTCAACTACCGGTACAGCCCTGTGGTCCTCGACGCCCGGGGTACGGAAGGGCGGACCCGGGACGACATGGTTTCTCTCGCATACCGGGGCTACGGGCCCCAAGGGGGCATTCGTGCTGGGGACCGCGCGCCGCAGGCGCCAGGACTCGTTGACGCGGCGGGCAAAGAGACGACTCTCTTCGACCTCTTCACACCCATAAAGCACACAATTCTGGCCTTCGCGGATGGAACAGAGCTCATCAAAGACGTTGCGCGCCACGCTGAAGCCTACTCTGCTGGGATCGTGCAAACAATCGTCCTCTCACGCGGCGGGGTCCCAGCGAACGCGGATGCTGCCCCCGCTTCAGCAGCTTTCCATGATCGTGATGGACATGCTACTCGCGCATATCAGGTGGATGGAGATGCACCTAAAGTCGTTGTGGTGAGGCCGGATGGATACATAGGGGCATTCGTGTACGACATGGCGGGAGTTACGGATTACTTCTCCATGCTCTTCAACCTAGCGTAGAGCGCGGATTCGTCTGACAGTAGAACCCATGTATGCGACGCAAAGGAGAGAAAATCACTAGATACAGCGTATTTATACAAGCCACAAAGGAAGGTGGCAAGCATCGATGGTAGCACAAGACTGCTACTCCAAAAGCTCCTGTTTAATCTCACCATCTGCCACAATCCGGTCGAGCACGTCACGAACGCCCTGCTGGATCGCCTGATCCTGCTCTGCCTGCATCTTAGCCAACGCCTCCTTCAGCCTCGCGATCCGCCGATGAGCAGCAGCAAGCGCATCTGCGTCCGAGCTAGAGGCCGTCGGAGCCGTGGCTGGCAACCGACTAGATGACAACGAAAGAGGGTGCATGGGGCCACAGCCCTCGACAGGTGGCTCAGGCCGAGCATGCTCGCAAGCCTGTATTCGTGGCTGATGCACCCTCGAGTGCTTGAGGTTGGAAAGGGATACCTCAATGGACGAGCGGCTTGAGTGGCTTTCGCCTGAGTGTGAAGACGCTTGGTCGCTGTCCTCAAGCTCTGTGAGCGGGGACGCAGAACCCAAGCGGCGATCGACAATTCTTCCCTGCTAATGGTATTTATTCGGCGGAGTGATCAAACACTTGAGCAAATGAGGTAAACTCACCTCAAAAATCGTCACGTCATCATCATTCCACAAGTCCTTGTCGTCAATCACTACAGGAGAGCGCGGCGGGACCTTAGGGAACTCCTCGCACTCCGGTGTGTCTTCGCGATCGCTCTGCATCTTCCACAGCTTTGGCTGCTCTTGCGAAAGCCTCGCGCGGTACTCCACGAACCATGTCGGGACGTCCGAGTTGCTCAGATTCGCCCACTTCTCAGAGACGGCGATAGGCGTTGGGTAAATGTCTTGGTTCACGGCCATGCGGAGCGAGCGCCAGGTGCGATACGCCCGGAGGTCGTCTATGATGCCGTTGTTCACCTTGCCTGAGACGACAGATCGCGAGCACAAGACATTCCTAAGATCTGTACAGGCAAAGCAGCGGGAACCGTGTAAAGCAAATTGCAAGCAGTCCGTGTCGTTTTCAATGCAGGCGCTACAGCGAGAGTTCTGAACGCGAATTGTAAAAGCACACGAATAAGAGGCTTGTGTGGGGGTATGGAACTTGAGAGCTAATACGTACCTCGGGTACCTTGTACCACCCCCAGCCTACGATATCCTCCGGCGGAAAACCATCTTCCGGTGGGACGTAGGGGCGCGGTTTCTTTGTTGCCCGTCGACGCCGAGTAGGAGTAGGCAGCCTCTGGAGCGGGCTAGACGATCGTCGACGGCGTTTTCGGGAAGGACGAGCAGGCGAGGGCCCCCGTCGCGTCGTCATCCTGCGAGGTCGCGAATCGACTGTCGTGTTCTCACCTCCGCCTTGGCGGACAGGTTTGCGCCCCCGACGAGGTTTCTCAGGCTTGGAAGTTTCGGCTTGCTCAGAAGATGCAGCCTGAGCCTCCTGTGCTCCACTTCGCGCGCCTGCAGACCCAGACGATTCGGGCTGTTTGCCCTCTTGTTTTGGAGCCGTATGACGAGGGAAGACTGATGGTTCGCTCGATGGTGAGCGTTGTCTGGATAGTTCTATGCGATATATCAACGACTCGTTCATTTACAGTCTAAGCGAAAGGTTGCGCGCGCACGTACCAGGGTTTGTCCACCATGGGGCGGTCTGGATGAAGCTGACGTTTGCCAAAAGCTCGCATGCGGACTCCGCGTCTTTGTAGGAAGACATGGCGACAGTTTCGAGTCGACACAGCGTGAGCAGGATGGGAGGGGTTCGCTGTAGAGGTTCAGAACCGAACGAAAACCCACGCATCCCTCTCTCTCATTGCTTCGAAGGTGCGTAGGAAAGTTCCTAAGTTCGAAACGGAGAAGGCAATCCAGCTACCTTTACGTACCGCCGTGATCAATTCGAATATTACCGTGGGGCAAATCTAATCCGGTTTCAGCTAGACCATATATTGATGAATATCGTTTCGAAGGGACAGCGTGCGCTCACCGCACGGAGTCCGCCATAGAGTTGCGAAGACCTGATGCAGATGAAGCCCATCAGCTTGGCTACATAGTACCTTTCAGCCCGTCTTTTAGGCATCAAGTGGGCCTACCTGACTTGCGAGAAGTCAGAAGCAGGAGGCTTGTGGGGCCGTACATAGCTCTATGGATTGCAGTCGACGTGTCAGCCAGACGGGATAAGCAAGTGGTTATGAAGGGCAAAGATTGCTCAGAGCTTCATGTTAAAGCGGGTGCAACGCGGAATATTCCAGAACTTACTAGACGTTTCTTATCCTTATAGACGGGCGTCTGCAGAGATTGAGATTGTCCGGCTGCGGCGCTTCCGGAAAACTCGACGCCCCGTTCTCGTTTCGTCCCAGCCACCGTCCCACCACCATTCTACATCCCATCGCCCTCCTCCGTCTCACCTACATATGACCAACAAAAAGAATAAGCAAGCCAAGAAGAAGCAGCAGGCTGCAAGGGCTGCAGCGAACGGCGCGAGCGGGTCAGCGGATGCGTATGTACCCTCACTTCGATATCGCGCTTTACGAGTGGCTTTGTTCACCGCTCGCGTCTGGTTATATCTTCAGGCATGATAGCCCAATGGAATTCGAGCAGGACCCCATTGAGGTGCCTAGCGGATCTCCGTCTGAGAAGGCACCTACACCTCCACAAGAGCCTGAAGAAGTAGATGCAGATAAAATCAAAGAGAAGGGGAATGCGGCGTTCAAAGGGGGGCGGTTCCAGGAAGCCATTGAGCTGTATAGCAGGGCAATTGGTGAGTGGCATCCTTCATATCATACCCTTGTGCCACTGGTTGCTCCCGGCAGCCTTCTCACCTCCGTCATGTGCATAGACCTACGACCGACAGAGCCTACATTCTGGACGAATCGTGCAGCTGCATACATGGCGCTCAAGCGGTTCAAGCCCGCACTCGGTGACTGCCAACAAGCAGCCACGCTTCAGTCCGACGCTCCCTCTCCGAAGACCCTCGTCCGTCTTGCACGATGCCAATTGTCTACCGGCTCGACGGCACCCGCCTTATCCACTCTCCGTTCGGTGCTCACTATCGAGCCCAAGAACTCGGCGGCCCTGCAACTACAAACAAAGGTGCTCGAGCTTGAGGCACATCTCCGCAACCTTGAGGGCGCACGCGACCGGAAAGACTGGGGGATGGCACGGCTTGCGCTCGACAAGTGCATGCAGGTGATCGAGGGTGAGGGTGGTGACATCCCAATGCAGTGGCGGCTCTGGAGGATAGAGCTGGAGATTGCGAAGAAGAATTGGGATGCGGCGAGCATGGCTGCAAAGTACGTTCCTTCACTGTCCTTGCCAGGCTTCGGTACGCTGTGCCGGCCCTTCCCCGTGCCACGATCGTGCGGAAGACGCTCTCTTCTACTCTATTGCCTGAATCTACATCGTGTTTACATCCCGCGGTGTTCCTCTCTCACAGCGATGCGATGCGGATAGAGTCTAACTCGCCAGATGTGATGACCGTGCGCGGTCTGTTGCTCTTCCTTACGTCCAAGACCGCGCAAGCGACACAACACGTCCAGTCCGCGCTTCGGTTAGACCCCGGACACGAGGCAGCCATGAAGCTCCGGAAGCGCATCAAGGATGTTGAGAGGCTCAAAGAGGAGGGCAACGTCGCGTTCAAGACGGGCAAGTTGCAGGAGGCGGTGGACCGGTATGGTGAGGCACTCGAGCGCATCGGCGCAGACCCGCGAGAGGGCGAGGGCGGGCAGATACGCGCGATGCTCCTCTCGAACCGCGCCACGACGCTCGTCAAGCTGAACAGGCACGAGGACGCGCTCGCGGACACGGAGGCGTCGCTCGAACTGAACCCGACGAGCTTCAAGGCGCTCCGCACGCGTGCGCGCATCCATCTCCACCTCGAGAAGTACGATGCGGCGGTATCGGACTTCAAGAGCGCAATCGAGCAGGCGGGCATGGAGGGCAACGATGCGGACGTGCGTGCGCTCAAGGCGGAGCTGAGGAAGGCCGAGGTCGCGCTCAAGCGGAGCAAGTCCAAGGACTACTACAAGATCCTGGGCCTCGAGCGCGAGTGCACTGAGGTCGAGATTCGCAAGGCGTACCGCCGAGAGAGCTTGAAGCACCATCCGGACAAGGCGTGTACCCACCCCCCTTCTATACTTTTGACGAGTCGAGCTGACTCGTGTACAGGGTGGCGACGAGGAGAAGTTCAAGCTCGTCTCGGAGGCGCACAGCGTGCTCTCGGACCCGCAAAAGCGACAGCGGTACGACATGGGTGAGGACGACGAAGACGGGATGGGCGGTATGGGCGGCATGGGTCCTGACGTGGACCTCTCCGAGCTCTTCGCGCAGTTCCACGGTGCGGGCTTCGGCGGCCGCGGCTTCTCGTCCTTTGGTGGAGGCGGGCCCGGATTCGGTGGTGGAGGTTTCGGGGGCGGAGGCGGATTTGGCGGTGGGTACGGCGGGGGCGGAGGCTCGTTCAGATCGAGCGGGTTCCCCTTCTGAGCGAGCCCCTGCGCGAAGCCTGAGGAATGGGTTGTGTGGCTCAGAGCCTGCCGACGAGAAGTCTCCCGCCCGAGTCCTGACGTGAGTCTTTCACGTTTCCCAACCCGTCGTGTACGCTTGACTCATCGCATATTACACATCAGGCTTTCTGCGGTTCTACCGTTCAGCCCCGATCCTGCTTGTCTGCTATCCCCGAGCCGCCGGTTCTTAACCTCAGTCTTCAATGTAGCCACCATCTCATTTCCTGGCGGTCCTCCAGTTTTCCGCGCTTTCCTCGCGCTTTCCCATGTTGTGTCATACTCCGTCCGCCTCTTGTCATATCGTAGAGCATGTCTTCCCATCTTAGTGTTCACCGTCATGCGAATTACGCGATGTATACTTACACCTTTTCCGATTCCATCATATCTCTTTCCACCTCATTTCAAAAACATGCTACGGATTATAGAACTACAGAGGCGGCTTACGCACATGGCTTACGACCTACGCATACTCGCGCCTTTGTAAACGGCAGCCAACGCACGAGTGCTGGTCGGAAATACGTGAAGAACGACCCCTCCCGAAGTCCGCCACATTCCCCGACTCCTCGGGATATGGAACTCTCAACCACAGGTCCTCTGTGCTATGTCTCGGAGTATAAGCGAGCCGTAGTCGGGCTATAAAACCGGATTTAGCATAGGAAGTCGAGCGCGGAGGAATAAAGCTCACAAACGCCGGCCAGGAGGGATGAGCGCACAGTCAAAATCCCGAGATCCTCGACGTGCCATCAGACATAGTATAGTGAGCTCGAGTCCGACACCGGCATTTGACGCCAACATGCACTCGCGACGGAATCGAAAGCCCCGAACGGAGGCACGTCAGATTTCGAATATGAGCACCAACAGGCCGATCTCGGTCGCAAGGACGACAAAGGAGAGCAGCGCGACGATCCAGCCCGCAGTAACAAACGGTCGGCCGAAGACACGCTTGCCGGTCTGGCCCACGGTCTTGACGGCGCCCCCGTACGCGGGCGCCCGGTTCTTGTCCGCGAAGTCGTGGCGTGAGTGCCGCTGGCGGAAGTGGGCGAGGACGAAGAGGAGGCCGGCAAGAGCGGCATAGAGGACACCGACTAGGTGGGGAGGAGTGCATAGAAAGGTTGTGTTTAACGGACAAAGAGCAAGGAAGGGTGGGGAAAGAGACGGCGAAGGACAGAAGTGCTCACTTTTGAAGAATCGCTTGTCGAAGAGGCGGAGAATAGTGAGGGCATACCCCAGGTTGGAGATGGCGCTACGGCCATATGCTCCATCAAATGTACGTGTACGGGCACGAAGCTCAACTGAGGAGAATGGAGTCAGCGCAACGTGGGCGAGTCGTCTACAGACGTACCAAGTTCATTGACGTCCTGTGGATAGAAGGAATTCGACCGATGCCCCCTGAAAACACCTGAGTGAGACAAGATTGATGTGGATGAGCAAAGCAGACATACCGGTAGTAGCGGTGGCGGTCTATGGTGCTTGGGGTTGGCGTATTCATGTAGTAGAGCTGCTCTTGGGGTCGTGTGAGGAGTGTGGCTGAAGTCGATATCGATACAGAGGGATGGAGAGTCAAGCCGGGAAGCGTATGGCTCTAACAATTAGTGCGGTTTGTGTAGTAGATGGTCTTCTAGGTATTCAAAGAGGAAGAAGGTGAAAAGAGGAGAAGATGAGAAGACCCGCCCGGACAGTGCCCAGGTGAGGGAGAGAGATTCGGAATGAGCACTTTGAGTGATGCCCTCGGCCTTCCTTGGGAGTAGCGGAGCGCCGGCTGCACGTGGCGGAAACGTGCTCAGACGCCCACAGCAATCCAAGTGCCGTGGCGGCAAGACTGCAGGCTGCAGCTCTCTGTAGTCGGTCTTCGTCCCTTGCCCTCCCTCACTTTCGTTTTCCGGGTTTTTCACGAAGTGCATGCGCAACCATGGTTCTTTGCGTCGGATACATGGGTCGGCTTGGAGCAACCGGTCTCAGGTAAGCCCTCGCGCGTTGCATACACCATCCATCCTTACGCATGCGTCCTCCGACGAAATAAGGAATGCGCGGCCAGTACTCAGCAGGGCACCACTCAGGCAGTTGTCTACTATAGGGCTTGGACTACAGGTGAGTCTTATCTGGCTAGCATTGGGGGTATCTCTCATTGTGTCGCAGCACTCGCGTCTGCTCCCTCAGCGCGAGTTCCCCTTGGTGCAACCCGGCGGGTCACGATCTCTTTCATTATGGGGATGGGGCAGCTCTAAGCCCGCACCCGCATCACAAGAAACCGCTCCTGCAACTCCTGAGTCACCTGCAGTCTCCGAAGAAACTACACCAAAACTCGAGGATGCTCCGGTGCCTGAAGCCGTTTCCCTAGAAGCCTCAGCAGCAGTCGACCCTGCGTCGGCCGTCTCGGTGGATGGTACGCTTCCCCACGTACCAACCGACCTCGCTCCGCTTGAGGTGGCATCAAGTATCCCCTCTCCCTTAAATTATGGCGACCTCGCTGCGCTCGGTCTCGCCGGATGGACACCTGCCGGTTTCGCGCGCTGGGCCATGGAGCTTTTGACGGTCACGACTCACATGCCCTGGGGCTGGACAATCATCACCACCACCCTGCTTTCGCGCGCACTTCTCTTCCCGTTCACGGTCCGGCAGATGCGCAGCACAGCCGCGCTTGCGCCGTTCCAGAAGGACATCGAGGAGCTCCGGGTCGAGATGAACGCCGCGAACAGGAAGAAGGACATGATCGCGATGCAGAAGGCCGCCCTCCGCCAGAAGCAAATATACGAGAAGGCGGGCGTGAGCATGGGCGCGATGATCGCCGCGCCGTTCATCCAGCTTCCTGTCACGCTCGGCTTGTTCTTCGGTGTTAAGGGTCTTTGTGACCTCCCGCTGGAGCAGCTCAAGTACAGCGGGTTCTCGTGGCTCCCTGACTTGACTGTGGCGGACCCGACGGGCATTTTCCCCGTGGCCACCATGCTGCTCATCCAGGGCCAGATCGCGGTACGTGTATTTATGAGCCTCACGTCTGGGATATCACTGAAGTGCGTCCATGACAGCTCGCCGGTCGCGACCTTGTCGGCCAGTCCCCGTCCATGGGACACCTCATGAACGGCCTTCGCGTCCTAACCGCCGGTTCCGTCTTTCTGTTCTTCAACATGACCAACGTACGTCCTCGCACCTACTCACTCCCCTCACTAACGTACCGTATACAACAGGGTGTGCTGCTGTACATCAGCAGTGGAGTCGTCGCGATGGCCGCTCAGAGCCTGCTCCTAAGGCAGCCCGCAGTGCGCGCCGCGCTCGCCATCCCGCAGATCCCTGAGCACCTCCGCCAGCCCGCGCCGTCAATGATCGACTCGTTCCACTACCTGCGCAAGACGCTTCGCCAGCGCATCGATGACGCCAAGCGCGCCCAGCAGGAGGCCAACAGCGGCAGGCGGTATTAATACCTCTTCCCGCGCGATGGCACGGTGTATGCTCGTTAGAGCTGGCTGGGTCAGAGGGAGGCAGCCCGAGGGTTGGTGGGGAAAGTACTTTATACTCGGTATATAATGTTGGTAATCTAGCTCACCATATAGGCGCACTTCGCCCTTGCTCACGTTCATCGGCCGATACGAGGTGGTAGCAGACGAAGTGGTCCGACGCACTCATGGACTCCTCGCGCCCTGCTAAATTGCTCCCGCGAATTTGACCAACGCTTTAGCTTCTTCAGCGTCAAGTCATGGGCGCAACACGAGCGCGCGGGATGACGAGACGAACGCTGGCGAAAGGAGCATCGCCACGCGTTCTTACATCCAATTCCCCCGCACGCATAGCACCCGGCGGCGCTGCTCGGAGTCGGGTCCGTAGTCCGCCAGGCTGGCGTTCCGTGTCCATAGGCTCTTCGTGCCCTGGTATAACATATTCTTCTTCCCCTTCCTCCTGATGTCTCTGCTAGCGGCGACGGCGAGCGACCTCCCTACGCAGCCGTACATCACATCGTAGTGATCACCTCCTTCGTCCACGCGCATCCATTCCGCAGAACTGCGCAGGCATGCGCAATCTCGCCTGCTTCAGGTTGAAGTTCTTCTGCGCCGTCAAGTGAGCGCCCGGGCCATGCGCGCGCCGTAAATCCTCCTTGTGGCACGTACGCGAAGCGAACATCCATCTGTCTACCGTGTTCGCAGCTGCGCGTCGCCGCCCGCGCCGCGAACGCTCTTCGACCGTCGAGAGCCGAGTCGTCGACTGCGGCACGCCTCAGGTGGGTTTCACGGGCGTGCTGCGTTGCATACATACTGTCACCAGTACCAGTTGACGTGCGAGGCTTGACTGCTTGACTGCTTGACGGCGCGTCCGAGTCCGGAGGTGGAGTCGGTGTGGCGTCGGACTCGGAGAACTTAGGATGAGGCCTGTTCGAGACTTGTTCTACGTTCCTCGGCGGTGACGCTTCGAGAGGGTATGGCAAGGTTCACTTATGCGGACGGCGGAGCGCGCGGTGGGGAGTCGGATCATCGTCCGGGCGTGTAAATACTAGCTCAGAGGGCAGCTTTTCGAATTCATTATAGCGCTGCGTAGCGCTATCAACGACTCGAACTTCAATCGCTGCCGTAACGCAGCTGCGTTATTGCGGTTCGACACGGACTACGTCTTAATTCGCAATGCACATCTAGATCTTTGAATGCTTGAGTACGTCGACATCACAGGAAGGCATTCTTCCGAATGCTAAGGAGAAATTCACCCCAGATGCAAAAGATGACTAGCGTGCCCCAAAGCCGGGTGAACTTTTCAGCATATCCAACCTTCCCGGCCCGCCCTCCATGCATATCTGACAAAAAACCTATCGATCGTCCGTCGATGTCGGACGCACCGCGCTAGACGGAGGAAAGGACTCGGATAGATTGTAGTACAGTCGGCTGGATGAGAGTCGGTGGTTATTCGCCGGAGGGACCGGCAATCTGCAGTAGCCGGTTGCCGGGCTCCAGTGGATCCCGCATGCATTTGGCGAGCACCACCATGTCGAGGTACCACTCATGGTGTCTTCGATATGTACCCGACTCCTGCGGACGATTGAATAACGTTCGAGCACGACGCGTGATACGTATACCTCCCGGCCCATCAAATCAATCAATTCACTGAGGAAGTACTGGGGGCGCAGCTCGGCGAAGCACTCACTGCGCCCCATTCAACTCGACGCTCGTGCCGCGCGAGTGGCACAGCGTTCGGTTCGTCGAGATCGATCTCATCTAGTCCGGAACGCGAATTGTAACAGTAAATTCAATTTGAAGGTGTACATACATGTCGAGATTAGGGCGAGGGCCGGTCGGACCGGGACTAGTATGCGTACATGTATGTCATTGTGTAGGCGGTGGGGTTATGTACGTGTACGGAACGTACGCGAGGGGTAGTTGCCGAACTTCCGCTGCGCGTCGGATGGACGGTGTGTCTTGCTAATGGAACTTGAAGACCTGGCGATTTTCGGATCCGGCGTTGCGTGAGAGCTCTTCGTCGTGGTCGCAGTCCGTGGTTCGTAGATCTCTTCGCGCCCAACCTCGAGGCGAGCTTGCTGAGAGGATGAAAGCCAGCGTCTGCAATGAACGCCATGAACCACGCCGGCTTGACACCAGTCGAACGAGCACGCGCATCTACACGTCCTCTGCGCAGCCTCCAACCGAAGAGAGCATCAAACCCATTTCTAGGCGCACAACGTCCTAACACGAGGACATTCGCACCATCAATTTCCGTAGCTTCAGCTAGAAGAGGAATACAACGCCTACTGCGTGCGTAGTTGCGGCGCATTTACGTCGCGCCACGCGTGGCGGCACGCGCACTGCGTCCATCACCGGTACCTCTGAAAGTTGACATCTGCCAGTGGCACGTGTAGCAGGCAGGCGAGCGCGAGTCCGACTGGCGGCTGGTTGGTGGCTGCGCTGCATTAATCCACAGGTCAGTACTATACACGTACATACCCGGAATGCGAGGGGCACAGCATCTGATCCTCGAGTGCTCACCTGAGTCCGTATCACATATGGGCGACAAAGCGCAGTTCGGAGGGGGGTGCCAAGCGGTCAGGGGTGGAATGATGTTAGGCTTCCGGGCCCTAGTTACTGCGTCCCAACCACGTCCGCAAGGAGGGCAGCCTCGAGGAATGCCGATACATAGTAGTGCTGCAGTTGCGTTCGGCCGAGACGGCCGGTCTGCAGGTCTCGTTGTCAAGATGAGACGATGCTCCTGCTTCCCCTTGAGCGGACAGCTTTTCTAGACCCACACAAGCCGCGAGCGGTGATTGTCAGGTGGCTGTGCGTCCCGGGCTGGTGCGTGCGACAGGGTGCGCGCATCAGTCTCCTGCAACGACGTCTGCACTGGCATCACCCCTTCGGAGGCGGTGCGAGGGGCTGGCTGCCTTGTACGCCTGGTAAGTGATGTACCCAGGTCGGTTGATTTTGGGACGAACGTACGGCACTAGAGCGCATGAGTCGTCTTTCAAATGCTTGAGGGGCTCTACTAGTGTCTGTACTCTCAGGCTCCGACTCCGTCGCGGCGCTGGTGCAGACTGGCGTCCATCATACGGGTCGAAGTCCGAGGCCGAAAGTTATGGGCGGTACGTGGCTACTTGAACCCAGCATAGCTCTGTGTGGCTCTGCCCAACTTCCAGGGCACCAGATCAAGTCCGAGTCATCACAATGCTGGTCCTGAGAAACTGGCGTCAGCGTCGAACGGCGCCGAGCGTACGCGCGTCGTGTCGCGTCGGTCGGGGCCTGCACTTACTCAGTACACCTCTCGAGATCGACTCGGAATCGGGATTTCTAGGAACACGACTGTCAAAAGGTTGGGACGTCGAGAGTGACCATCGATCGTGGCCCCCTTCGGTCCCGCTCTCGATCGTTGTCGTACTGGACGAGAGCTTGGAGGCGCGTCCGGGTGCTTTCAGCGCCGGGTGCTGGTGCGTCCGCCGAGGCCGGGTCGGAGGCCCTCCGATTCGTTGTGAGCAGCTGGACCTCGGAGGGATGTCCGAGAGCATTTCCTTGCATCTGCGCGATGGAGAGGACGACGGTGCAAACGCGACCGGTGGCCAGATCTAGAGGAGGGTAGTATCGGGGTTCCGGCGCGTCTCGCCGCTGTGGCCCTCCCGTCAAATGGGGGCCGGGCGATCGAAGGATTCGAAGCTTTGAGAGCACGCGCGCTAGCCCGTTTGGTCGAGCTCAGCGCGACGATCATCAGGACGACGGGGGAGCGGGTGGGTGTGCGCCGGTGCGGCTGAAACGGACACGCGATCAGCCACCGGCCCATCGCGCGCGCGAGTGTGTAGCTGTGTGTAAGCGGAGCTGGCCGGCCAACGGTGCGGGGGGGTTGCGTGAGCGCGCTTTGGCCGGCCGGGGACGACCGCGACCGCCGGCGGGTGGTCGTGTGTGTGCGGCGGGGAAGGAGGAGGGCGTCGCGATCAGATAGCGAGGGAGAGAGGGACTGATGGCGCAGAAGTCAGTCCGAGGCCTGACGAGGCTGCACGGCGGTCGCAGTCAGTCGCTGCGCAGGCCTCAGGGACGGCCGGGGGGTTGCGCAGGCTGGAGAGGGAGGTGGCATTGGGCGTACGTCGGAGGGTGAGGAGGAGGGGACCGAGGGGAGGGAGGCGCTGACACACGGGAATTGGGTGAGTTGAAAAGGCGGAGGAATGACGCAGTGGGGAATGCACGCCAGCTTGGACGCCTCCGCCGCTCTCGGGCGCCAACGCGAGTCTCCTCTCCCTATACAACCACTCCCAGCCCATCTGATTCCGATGCTCTCCTCCATATCCTCCTTTCTCCCCTCCGCCCTCCAGATCGGCTCAGAAAAACCCTCGTCCCAGCCACACGACCACCAGCCCCTCTCAGAGTCCCCCACAAAGGCCGACACAGAGGAAGACATGACCGTCGACGAGCATGGAGCTAAGAAGAAGAAGGAGAGGACAAACGAGGTGTGTTCATCCATGACTCCTGTGCTCTCCGTATCCTCCCTCTTCCGCGTACTGGCCCATCCTGCTCCCGCGCGGTTCGGTAGCAGTGCCGTCACTTGTTGCAGCTAGGCATGAGTGGCCTATGCAGCCGTTCGTGCTCAGATTGTTCGCAATTGGTCCTAGACGTCCTCTTCGCGCCTCGACAATCTCCACCCGTGCTCATAGTGGCCTTGTGGACTACACGCGTGGCACCACTACCCTTGGGATGAGCCGTTGTGGAGCTCCTAGTGAGCGCTTTGCATGACAAGTGCGTCGATGTGCAGCGCGCACACGATTACTGCTGTCCCGATCCCTCTGCGTCCGCCACGTAGGCTAGGTTCTCAGTCTGCTATACCCCTCCGCATCTTCTCCTTCGCATCAGCGCTCGCTTTATTTCTCTGTTGTCGTCGAAGATGCGGTCCTACCTCGCCCGCCGCAGAACCTTCACTGGCAGATCCCATCTGCTTCTCCCTCGGCGTGCCTCCTTGCGAGGACACTGTTCGGCCTGTAACTTGGTCGCACACCCCAGGGCGACTGTTTTCATATGCCAGTTCACTCATAGGGTCGTGTAGTCTGTGGCGCACGAGTTACTTGCTACTGTGGGGAATCGCTGACCGCGATGACCGCATTGGCCCGGCTCGTGGCTGCCGGCTCCTTTAACTCAATCCCTTATTCCGCTTCTTACTTCCGAAATGATTGCGGTGCTAACAATACCATCAACAGTCCTTCATCGTGGTCCGGCCACCTCCATCCAAAACCAATCACCCCTTGAACCTCCAGGTCCAGCTCGTTCCACCGAGCAATCGGGACTACAACCGCTCCTCAACCGGCGGCCGCTCTCGCGAGTCCTCGGTCGGCCCGGAGGCGGACGACGGCGTCGACATGCAGCTCACGCGGACAAGCTCGAACCGTTCAGACGTCTCTATGTACTCGTCATATTCATCGGCATCGATTTCATCAGTCGCGTCGACTTCTACGGCATCCTCCGGCCGTCGCATGATCATCCCCCTCTACAACCTCCAAGCACACAGCGTCCTCACGAATGTCATTCTCGACGCTGGCACGGACGCGCGGGTCGCCAAGTTCCAGAAACGCGGCCTCGAAGTCATCGGCCTCGCCGTCCTTGAACCGATTGAAGTTTGGGGCGCGGGAGGTACCCCACTCGTGCTCCCTGGGTACTCGCCCAATGCAGTTCCCACTGCTCTGCCGGACGAGAACGCGCCGCGCGCTAGTGCCGACTACTCGCACGGCACCCACACGCCCACCTCTTCCGCTCTCTCACTCACCTCCGACGATATGCCCCACACCCCCGCACCCGTGACGCCTGCCGCTCCCGCGACGCCCTCGACGCCATTAACGCCCAAGAACACCCCCGGCGCGAAGAAGTTCTTTGGTAAGCTCTTCAAACGACGCCCCGACTCGCCCGGGCACTCTCCCAGCTACCCTACCTCGCCCCTCCCACCCATCACCGCCCAGCCGCCTTCTCCTGCCCAGCCCACGACACCCATCCCGCCGAACGACCAGCGGCCATCCCGGCGTTCGTCCCTTATGCTCTCCGCGAGCGCTTCCCTGGGCATCCCGGGCCATTCTCCAGGACCCTCAGGCTCGGAACCTCCCCCCTCCGCAGGGCTGCGCGACAGCGTCGTCCTGCAGCCCCCCGTACTCGGCGTCCAGCCCTCCCTCAGCTCGACGACCTACCCGCCCCGCGGGCGCCCGACAAAGTACGTCTGGGTCGTGCGCAAGTGGCTCAAGGGCACGCCCGAGTCGCTCCTGAGCGGGATGAAAGACAAGTTCCAGCCGCGCGGGCCCCACCCGGGCTCGATCGAGGGCCAGGTCGAGGTCCGCTTCGAGTGGTCGAGGGGGAAGCATAAGCGCTCGACGAGGAGGGAAGGGACGACGGACGACGGTGCGGGCCGCTCGAAGAGGCATAGTCTTGCGACGTCTTCGGCCGCGCAGTCGACGAGCTCGTTGCACCAGCACCAGTCTCAGTCTCAGTCGCAGCACCAGGGCCCCGCCACGCTGGTAGGGGACGCCCCTGCGCGCCGCGCGCAGAAACGCGCGTCGCTCGTCGCGGAGCCTCCCGTGCGCGGAAGGCCCTCGGTCGACTCGAGGCGGTCCGGCTCGCCAGGGGCGGCGTCGGCGCGGATGAGCGCCGCCGCGTCGGACGAGGACCACGCTGCGCTCCGCGCGAGCCCGCCCGCGACGGCGGAGGACGACGGGGACGAGAGCGACCCGGAGGACTCGGAGACCCCGTGGACGTGCACGCTCGTCGTCCGGCGCGTTGGGGGGTCGCGGTTACCCGCCACCTCGGGCGCCGCTGGGGTGGCAGGCGCAGGCGCAGGAGGAGGGGCGGGAACAGGAGGAGGGGCGGTGAGGGTGAAGATCGCGGGGGTGGTGCCGACGCCGCACCACCCGAAGGTCGTCGCGCTCCTCAAGGTGCCGTTCCCGCTCCCGGACGTGGAGGTCGAGCGCGGGAGCGTGCGCAAGCGCGTGGTGACGCCCGCGGGCGTCGCGCGGCCCGCGACGGACGCGGAGCACGCTCCCCACGGCCCTTCCTCGTTGTCTGGTTCTGGTTCTGCTTCGCGCCCGGGGACCGCGAACGGGGGCGCGAAGCCGGGGCAGGGTGGGGGAGGGGGGAGCGGGAGCGGGATGAAGGGGCTGTTTGGGGCGAGGGAGAACGGGCAGGGCGGGCATGGTGCGGCGGGACACCACGAGGGGCTCGTGCTCACGGCGGAGGAGATCAAGGACGTGGTGTCGAGCACGGCGCTGTGGCTCGTCGTCCGCGAGGGCTTTGGCGGCGTTGGGCGCGTGAGTAGGAAGGGCGATGGCGGGTGGCGGATCCGGTGAGCGTGTCGTCGGCGCGCTGTTCGAGGTCCGTATTGTGTCCGTTTCTTGCCTACATACATGCTCCGCTCCCCGTCGACCTCTCCCTCCTTCTCCCCTCCCCCTCACCCCCATCGTCCTCGTTTGTCATGCCCACTCGTGCATACCTGGACCGCCCAACGCCAAGCCACGTACTCGCGCGTGATTATGCCCTGTGCTTCATGTTGATACTCTCCCAGTGCGCTGCTCTTCTTTACCCGCCCTTCACCTCGTCCCCTCATCTACGCTGTCAGTCGTCACCCCCTTCTCCTGATTCCCCTCCACCCTCTTCTTCGTGCCCGCGCGATCTCCCCTTTCCCGGTTTCTTGCACACACCGCACGCCCCACCCTCCCGTCGTATCCTGGCCTCATGAATCTTGCACGCTGCTATTTATCTCTCTGGCTCTCTCGTAATCGCGTTTCGTGTGGCCTCTTTTTATGTGTCATTCCCTCCCAGTCCGATCGATGCGCCGTGTAGAAACTGAAATTGAGAATCCCGCTCAGGCTTGTTGAGAGGAAGGCAAGCTGTGTAGTCGTCCAACATAAATTGTATACCGTAGCGTAGTGCGCAAAGTGCTGTTCAGTCACGTCTTCGTGGAGTGAATATTAATGGTTGGTACTGCATAGCTGACAAGTAACGAAGACGTACTCAGGGTCGCGTGCCGACCCGCTTGGATGAAAAATTTGGCCGCTGGACGATCGAAGCTCGAGCGCTTCGCACGCTCCGTGGTCCGTGGACTTTTCCGTTATCTGCGCACACGACCTTTGGGGGGTTGGTTTCTCTGCGCAAAGTTCCGCGAAGACACTCCCTCTAAAGTGGTTTGGAGCCCGAGTGTGGCGATACTGCCTGTGATTACTAGCGTTGAAAGAGTGTTCGGGCGCGTAAATTGCCATAGGGGGCTCGAGGCGGCGCCGCGGAACGCCCGATTTGTTCGGAGACGCGTTCTCGAAATTGCAATGGGGAATGATGTGCAGGGGCGCAAGAAACACGTGCGACCCGCCCGAGCCCCCCCATTGTGTGCACGGCTGGCGGCGGCCCCTGGTGGTCGTTCGCTGTTGTCTTTACGTGTTCGCGCTCCCGGGTCCTTTCCCTCGTCTCATCGATCCAGCTTGGACACACCATCATCGACACCGACCCCCATGTCCCCCGCCGCTCCCTCTGCGGAGCCACAGGCCTCCCTCCGGCAACGGCGCAGCGAACACAGGGCCTCCTCGGACGCCTCAGTGGTCAGTACTGATAGCAGCAGAACAGGAGAGGAGGACGGGCCGAACCGCGACGAGGTCGTGTGGGGCAAGACGCCAGGTGGCGAAGGTACGTGGCTCAGTATGGGTTGCGTGTGCTGGCTCTTCTCCCACTCTCTCGTCGCGCCACGGGCGCAGCTGCGAAGGCCAGCGCAGTTAGAGTTGCGGGCGGGGTGGAATAGTCATCGCCGGCGGTCAGCTGCGCACGCGACCCCTCTATCGTCGTCGGGGAGCTCTCGTGGGCTGATCAGATTCCGTCCTACAGTCTTCCGCGTCCCGACCACACACGACGTGCTCACCCTCTTCCACCCCGGCTACCCCAAGTCGCACATCGATATCTTCAACCTCGCGCTGCTCGGCACACAGCTTGTGCTCTTCTTCACGCTATCCCGGACTGCTTCGCAGGTCTTCTTCCTGCTCTACTTCGCGTTCTGGCGCGCCGCGTACGACGCCGGCCTTGGCTGGGTCCTCACCAAGCAGAGCAAGCGGAAATGGATCGTCCGTGAGGTTCAGCGCCTAGGCTGGCTCGACGAGAAACGCCGCCCCGAGATGCGGCAGTGGATCAAGGCCCAGCTCGCGGGCAAGATGGGCAAGGACTACTCGTTTGATGTGCGTGTGCCATCGTTCGTGCCGTCACACGACCAGCATTGAGCTTACCCACGGCGGTGTGCAGGAATTGCCTTTAGAGTACAACACATGGCTGCTCTTCCGCCAGCTCGTGGACATCATCCTGCTCAAGTTCGTGTCCCCTCTCGCTCCGTCCGGTGCGCGTGCTGACGGCACGCAGCGACTTCCTGGCGTACTGCATGTTCGCCTTCTCGTGCTTCCGGGTCCCCGAAGGACTCTCAGGCACGCTTCACATTATGAGGTAGCTTTTGGCTTTGGCTCTTCGGCGGCGATCAAACCTAATGCTCGATTCAGGTGGATCGGCGGCATCGCTCTCATCGCGTTCAACCTCTGGGTCAAGACCGAGGCGCACGACGTCGTCAAGGACTACGGCTGGTATTGGGGCGACGTCTTCTTCCAGCGCGGTGCCCTCGTGTTCGACGGCGTCTTCGAACTCGCGCCCCACCCCATGTATTCCGTCGGTGAGCACCAACGTTATCCTGCTCTGTCATGTGCTTCGCGGTATTCTGACAAGCCCCATTAGGATATGCCGGTTATTACGGGCTCTCGCTTATCGTCGGGAGCTACGCACTGCTCTTCGTCAGTCTCGCTGCGCACGCGGCCCAGTTTGGCTTCCTCGTCTTCTTCGAGAATCCCCGTAAGTAAATGCTGTGCCCGAGATCCTCGTGCCCCTGACTTATTCGCTTTCGTCATCGTTAAGACATCGAGCGCACATACGGTCAGCGCAAGCCGCTTGCGGCCCGCTCTCCCATTGTGCCCCGTTCCCCGCGCCGCTCCTCCTCGGACGCGTCGGAGTCGCATAGCAGGCAGGCGTCTACGTCGTCCTCTATGTCTGTCGACGTGCCTACGCCGTCGGCCACGGAGGGCGAGACTGCGACCGAGTCGGAGGAGCTCATCACGGACACCGAGACCGAGACCGAGCTCGATGGTACCACTCCCGCGCCGAAGCGGTTCACGGCTTCGCCCACGATGGCGCCAAAGGAACTATCTGCGCGTCCCAGGCGCCAGACAGTGTCGCAACACGATCTGTTCCACCGATACTTCCGCAAGGACGTGCTCCTGTTGCACAACATCGATCTCTTCCGGTACGCCCCCATCCTCTCACCCTCCCCTCGGTAAACCTGCACGTGTTGATTGCGCCCGATCCCCAGCGCGTCTGACTTTCAGCTCGTAGTCGTCCTCGGCTACGCCGCCGTGCTCACGCTCTTCCCTACGGACTCGTTGACGGTGAATGCGCTGCATGCGCTGGCGTGGTGCGCGTTCCACGTCGTCGGGCTCGGGCTCGTTCTCCGGGCGCAATCGCAAGGCAAGTTCCTGGTTAGGCACTACCTCAAGCACTACCATTATCCGCACAACGACCGCGGCCAGGGCGCGGTGCACGAGGCGTTCCAGAACTGGAAGCAGATCTACAACACGAGCATGTGCATGACCTACGGTGGGTACTCATAAGGTGAAACGCAAGGGGACATCCGAGGCTAACATATGCGCGATGTGGTAGTGTCTCTTGGCTGTTTGGCGTGGAAGGTGTACTCGCTCCCGCAGCAATGGACCGCTGGTGACGAACTTCTGCGCCACACGCTTGGTGTTGTAAGTCTGCGTGCTCTCGATATAGACTGGGTCGCTCACTTGAATGCACAGCTCATGATCGGGCTCCATGTCTGGTCTAGTCTGGAGAGTTACGGGGTCCTCGGCTTCTTCGGTAGGTGATACTTATGCTCTTCAACACGAGCCTTTCACGAGCCGCCTATCCAGGCTGGTTCTACGGAGACTTCTTCATCGAAGATTTCCCTTCAAACTTGGAGTACACTGGTATCTACCGGTGAGTTTCCCTTTGCGTTGCTTGAGGGAACACTGCTAACTTGAACATCTCGGTAGCTACCTCAACAACCCGGAGCTCATCAGTGGTGCGACCTTCTTCGGTCTTGCGCTCATCAGCGGCAGCAAGCTCGTCTTCGCTATCGCCGTCTTCCGTCACCTTGCGGAGTGGTGGTTCCTCGCAAAGGTCGAAAAGTGAGTCCAAGTACGCTAGAATCTCTCGAGCGGTCCGCTCATGCCCTATCAGCCCACACATGCGCAAGCTGTATGGAGACTCCATCAGAAGCGACGCCGGGTTTATCAAGGTCATCAAGAAGGTGGCGCAGAAGAACGCCAAGTTGCTCGAGTCCCGCGCTGGCAAGCACGCCCCGGAGATCCGTCGTGTCGCGCGCGAAGTCAAGGGCACGTTCGACAAGGTGTACGAGGAGACTGCCGAGGTCGTTGAGGACTTCCTAGCCAAGTGTGAGCCCTGTTTTGTCTATATCGATGGGAAAGCTATTGACGTGCTTCCCGCTAGCCCGACCCAAGATCACGGAGGTCATGCAGGACACGAAAGTGCTCCTCCAGCAGTCGCGCGAACGCCTCGTCATCTCCCGTGTGGCGAACGACCTTTCCTCTTACGACGCAAACAAGTACCGTGTCTCCCTCGTGCCTTCCGCTGCTGGTGCCCTCCGCTTCCATCTCGGCGAGCCGATCCGGGTCCGCTGGCGCGCGCCCCTTCACCACTCGCGCAAGGACTGGGTCGGGATCTACCGCGTCGGCGCGAACCAGTCCACGCTCGTCACGCGCACGTCCTCGCTAGGCATGTGGGTGCCCGTGCACGACGACGAGTGGGACGGGGATATTCCTCGCGAACTTCAGCGCCCCGCACGAAAGAGCGCCCCCGGCTCGCCAGACGCGGAAGAGGGCGAGGTCGTGTTCAAGGCGAGCGTGCTGCCCTGGAAGACGGGCAGGTACGAGATCCGGTACCACCACGACGGCAAGTACAACGTCATGAGCCTCGACGGACCCTTCGAAGTTGTCGGTGAGCATCGCTTCTCGGTTCAATGTGCATGCCAGACGGCTGACCCTCACGTCCTTGTGCAGTCGACAAGCCGCGCGAACTGACGTACGAGAGCGTGCGCCGGAGCCTGATGCACATCGTCCCGCTCTGCCTCGACAGCGATCCGTCTCTCATCCCCCAATCGTGCAAGCCCGACTCACCAGCAGGCGAGGACGGGCGCGACCCGGACGACTTCCGGTTCTGGTCCGAGCGGCAGGCGAAGCGCATCTCGCTGGCGATCGAGCAGGCGTTCGATGTCGAGCTCACGCCCGAGGTCATCGTCGCGGACGCGAACGTCGGCGCGCTCGCCAACCGGATCCTCGTCTCGAAGGAGCTCTTGTCCGAGTGATCATGTACCATCCCTCCGTTCTCCGAGCTATGGCTCCCTAGAGTCTACGCCGTAGCGCCAAAACGCCGCCCCCTTGGGCTCTACGAACATATTCACGATACACGCTTCACGTTTCTTTACGCCAATAGAACGAACGCTCGCGCGTCGCGGCACTGGGGATTTGGATGACCGGAGGCTGGTCGGACGGGGCGCTCCACTGCATTCTGTGTACTTTGTTTTCTTTGTGATATTCTCTTTTGTATCTACCACACGCGCTATTAACAGTCTTCAATACCCGATCTGAAGTAGTTAGGCGTCTAGTGAGTCCCATAGAACCGTCGCCCCGCGCTTTTCGGGACCGATGATTGGGCGCTAAGACTGACGGAGACGAGCTTTGCACTATCTTATCTCAGAGTCCAACTGCTCCGTTTCGCTCTCCATCTCAGACGGTTTCCATCGTCATGGCTCCGACCCACTCTCGGGATGACTCTCTTTCTATCCCGTCTTTACTCGTTTCTGCAACGACTGACTCAGATGCATCTGCTGGGAGCTATCAGCTGAAATATCTCCGGCCCGAATTCAAGCAGCAAGTTCAAGCTCTAATTGACGACCACACTCTGCCTGACGACGCACTTTACGGACAAGCCCAGAAACATCTTCAAGTCTTCAGAGATCCCCGATTCAGCGTTCACAATAGGCCGGCATGGATCGCTCGCCTCAATGGCAACAGCCACAAGCCCAACGGGGGATACACAACGGAAAAGATGCTGAACGCCATGTTCGAAGCTGCAGATGAGCTCAATTTGCACGCTGGCAAGCGATACGTATCTGCTACAATCTGTGCCTGCGCCTCGGGCGTCGTCGCTGTGGGCGACATCGACAAACCAGGCTCGGTTCGTGATGAGGCTACTGTGGTTGATCATCTGGCTCGCGCGCTAGAGGGCCTCGCAACTACCTGGGCGGCGTATATGCTTTGGCCGTGTGAGGAGTGCTGTTGACGTACACTTTCATGTGCTGCGCTAAAACTTGCGTTGAAGTCTATTCATCCACCAGCGGCAGCGCAAGCATGAGCGGAACGGAGTCCTCTTGGTCTTCAAACGCCACCCCAACTCTGGACAATACAGGATCACAATTGGTAGAAGGATTGAAGAAGAACCGTTCCAGCGACCTTCGGGATTTGGTGAGTGTATGCAGTCTTTTCCCCAAGCTTCACTCCCCAAATATGTGATTATGTATGCGCAGGTATCGCGTCGGGACAATTACACTTGCTTTTTTACTGGAGAATTCAGTGCGGCTGCCCCGTCCTCTTTTAAAAACTCCCTGCCCCACAATGCCATCGCTAGCTTCCTCGAAGTCACCCACATCTTGAAGCCGGCGGTTGCTATTCTTGACGATGACGCTCCTCAGAAGCTAGTAGGTGAGTGAGGAACACTGTAGAGCCTTTGACTGACGACTGTTATGTTTGAAATGCGTTCAGAGAGCGTCGAGAACGGCTACATTCGACATTCTCAAACATTACTGCCCGCTCGAAGGGGATCTTCAGCAGCTTATCCTCAGCTTAGACCGGCACCAGAATGCGCTCCTACTTGAACTTAATCAGCATAGATGGTTTGATCGCTTGCAATGGTCCTTGTTTCCCACTGAGGTTTGTCATCGCGCCATGTCAATAGTATTGCGATAGTCGATCTCACCCCATGCAATGTAGATCCCCAATCGGTACGAGATACGCACGATGCCCAGTTACGCTGGCCGGAAACCAGTCCAGAGATTCGTCACATTCCGCGACTGTGGTGCTCTTGTCGATCCTCCCGAAGGAACTGCCTCAAACAAAAAGCGCCCCTGCGACAAAGTGGACCTCCCGAACCCTGAGCTACTTCGGCTGCACGCTGCGCTGACGCGCGTGATGTACCTCAGCGGTGCTGCGGAGATATTTCCTGAGCCCTCTCGTGATGGCGCTTCCGGCGCTCCTCAGATCGCCGCCAACTATGGGGCGGGCTTTTTTGAAAAGTTCGTAGATGACAGGATTGCAGATTTGCGGCACACGCTCTCTAGACTGTTGTTTGCAAGCGGCGCCGAGAGTGTCATAATGGCAGGATAGAGCCGAGGGTCATCACCGCACACGAAGTTGAACGGAGTGTCACGAACTTCAAGTGTTCAAATGCACCTATTTACAAGTCGTTCCCGAGGCTGTCTGCCGTTACGAGAGTGGCTAGCAAGATGTTTTATTACTGTTATGCTCCTACTTACTCTATAATCCATCGCATATAACCGTCACAAAGAGTTGGGAGAGCGACGTAGAGCCCAAGCCTTGCGGATGGACAGTGCGGGGGCCATGTTTGGCTCTCAGGCACGAGCGCCAAAACCGAGCTACGCGAGTCGCTCATGTAGGCGACCGTGCCGGCGCGACGCGTCTTTCCTCTCGACCAGCACTGCCATATTGCCCTCGTTCGATAACTCCTTCGGACACACCTCACTGTAACGATCTTTCGATCGAACAGCCGCTTTACATAGCGCAAGTACGAGGCAGCTCCAGACGTAGCAACGGAGCAACTTGTGAAGTGCATGGAAGCGGAGTCAGCTACCGCGCTCAGAGAGATTGCAACTCGGCTCAATGGAATACATAGCGCTTCCCGAAAGCAAGGGCATGTGCTTGGTCCTCGAACAATGGATTCGTTGCTCTTTTTGCGGATGATTCGCAATGTGAGCGCTAATTTCTTCAACGTATACAGAAGGTCTTAGGTGATTGAGCACTGTCCGGCTAAGGCAGGAGGCGGGCTTCCTTTTCCCGCTTGTCGCATTCCCCCATAAGATCCCTTTTCAAGAGCGGGTTTCAAATTTTCCCCCACTTCGCCACACTCCAACTCTGCTTTCGCTGAGGGCTCTATGGCACTCCGCCTCTTCGCCCCATATATCGCGGTCGCACAATGGGGAGCGCAGATCATCGATTCATTGAATTTCTCGGGGAAAGAAGTGCATTCAGGTACAACCTACCTCTGATCTTGATTCTACTGAGCCACTAATATCATGAGTGGAGGACCCCAATAGCTTCGCCGACCATGTCATGTCAGCACAGTCCTCTCAAAGGACGGTGAAATGGGCGATGAACAGTGATGTGAATGATGCTGTGGACGGGACAGCATATGGGATGGAGAAAAATGCTACGTCCAACGTCTCTTTCGGTGCGTAGGCTCCGTGCCCAGCTTCGCTTCTCAGCGTCGTCTATGAGTCAGCATTTAATGTAATTCTCAGGCCATGAAAGACGTCGCCGGGGCCGACCACGCTCGCGCAAAGGACTCAAAGCCAAAAATCGTGCTCGTTCCGCCTCCCCTTTACGTGCTCTATCGCAGGTACTCCCCGTGGCATCTAATCAGCTCCGGCAGCATAGGCGTGTCCCACCCGAAAGAGGTTTTCCCGCAGATGAGACACTGAAGTGGGGATATCAGGAAGTGCCCAAGGTATTTACACAAATTGTTCTTGAGCATGAAACCGTTGAACTGAATCAGCACATACTCTAGGACAGCAGATGCAAACATTGCACCTTAAGTGGTTTAGAATGTCTCCAAAACCCGCTTAGTGGGAACTCCCGGTGCTTCTCCTGCGCTCGCTCGAGCAAAGGGTGTGAACTCTCCGTCGTCGCCGGAAGGTGCGGAAGCCAGCACGTGCACCTCGGAGCGTACCGTAGCTGGAGGTGGGTCCATATGGTGACGCATCCCGACGACCACCCAAAGAGAAGAAAGTCGAGAGAGTACCCACATGGTTCACGGAATTACACGAAGAGGTCTCTGCGGGCCAGCCGACGCAGAATGACGTCTTCCGGGCGGGATGGATGCCTGGTGATCACAACTTCCCGATGGCTTGTAAGCCCACGGGTCTCGCCATGGACGAGGGCGAACCTGAAGAGCCGCATCGATTCGAAGAGACCCTCACCACGGAAGGTCCTAATCAGGACCAGCGCAGTACGGTGAGTTCAGCTGATCGTGCAACATGCAAAGCTCCAACGAGATATTGACATGCCGATTCCATCCGATTTCTGCTGTAGCTACAAACGCTATCGAGCTCTCAACGTAACACGACGTCGCCAGCTGTTGCCGACACAGGGCCTTCGGGGAACGGTTTTGCGTCCCACACTCACGCACGGGATGTTTTGTCGCATTCGGTCCCACTCGAAGAACTCCTCCCATACGGCTCGGACTCCGAGTCCTCGCGCTCTGCGACTCCTTCCGTCGCCGAGGTGCCGAAGTCGATCCCATCGTCCGCATCGTCTGCTTTCGCACACGCCTCCGAGTCCGACGCACGAACAGTGGCGCGCCACCGCCGCCGGATTCGGGAGCTGGGCGCACAGTTATGTCGAGAGAAGGAGCAGAGCGCCTAGCTCCGTAACTGGCTGGCGTCGATGGGGCTCGGGGTGTCAGAGCTGGGCGACGATGGTGTGAAGGTCGAACCGGCAGAATGAAGTTAGGGGGGTCTATTCCCAAGGACTCAGACTTAGCGCGAGTAACGAGTGCTGGAAAGGATGTTTCTTGGTCGAAACGCAGGGATGTGTGTAAGTAGAGCCTACGAGTATGTAGTATCTCTCCCACGCAAAATACGCAGGCGCGGTAGCCCTCGTTCTACATATGCCTCCCCGTAGTTCCATCGATAGCTGACTCCGTTTACGTGGTATTACCACCACTTTCCGTGTCCTTGTACTAGCTCGATATGCGCAGTGGCGGCTGTACCGCGTGTAGAGGCAAATGACTAACATAGCATAATCCAAAGAGCTAGTACTAGTACGATTAACCGCTGTGCAGTTTGAGGCCTACCAGGTATGCTCTCCGAACCCGCAGGAGTGCCTGGGCGCACAGGTCCTGGGCGTAGAGAATCCAACGGAGAACACCAAAGACCTGGCGAGCACGCCTGGCAGTGGGACGGCAGTGGCATACGCCAACAGTACCTAAACAGCTGCTCTGCTCCTCTCCTATCACCCAGCGGACGAAGCGACGAGCGAGTAAGGGCATGCTGCCTCCCGTTGTGACATTTTCTCCCTGTACATGAACGAAGAGAATGAACTACATCGTATGCATTGCTTGAAACACAGGAGACTTACCCCAAACAGGATATGCAGTGCGTGCCCGGTGCAGAGCATATCCCATGCGTACGGGTCGAAGTGGGTGGCACCTTTCCTTGGGCGGTCCCAGGCGGTATTGGGCAGTTCAATTGCCATCTGAGAGCCCGGCCCGTGCTGTAATCTCCGCGAATAGCCGAAGTCGATAAGGTAGGTGTAGTTCGGGCGGAGAGACGGCGTGCGAGATGCTATGTACTTATCGGCCACCACCAGATTGCGCTCGTACACATCCTAACCCAAACTATCGTGAGACATGTGACTTGCAATGCAGATCGAATACCATACCATGTGTGCAATGTGGCACCGTTCATGTAGATATTCTAATCCCTGTGAGCAATACATGGTGGGTTCTGAGATTATGACTGTCGTTAGAGAGACTCTCTTACCTCGAGAAGCTGGTAGACACATTCATACACATCTGCGTTCGAATGAAGTGCCCCAATGTAATTCTCAGCATAAGGCATTATGATGAAAGGGTATTTTGTTTCGGTTCGAACGATGTCGCAGGGCAGGGTGTGATTTTTCGGGTTGCTTAAGTCGCGGGAGAGATACTCATAGATATCTAGTTCCCCCATTGCGTCAGCTTGCCAAATGATCTTAATCACATCCCGCGGAAGAGGATGACTGTAGTCGGCTGTAAAAACGTTGTACTTCACTTTGAAAGTGAGCTCACTTGCGACGAACGACGCTAAGACCCTTTACATACAGGTTTGAGTGACATATTGACGACAGACCCTCTACGCACTATCTCTGGATGCTCAAGCAACCACGTTGGAGGCGACAAGCCGTCACCGGATTCGTCCTGTTCGAGCATCGAGTTCTAAGGGGCGGCCAATAAGTGCGACGTACAGCAACGGTGAGGGCGATGCGGTTGTCGAGTGGTGGACGTAGTACAGTATTCATAACTCGGAGTCAAGAGCCTCGCATGTCATGTTTCATTATTATTCGAACCGTGGGATCAATGTGGCAGTGTGGGCGCTCTAGATCTAGGCTTGCACTTCGCCGCGAAATCAGGTGTCATTGTCAAGGCTTACCGTAACTCACAATCAGACTCGGTACTGCGAAATCGTGCGGTGTCTCCAGAGCTCAGAGGCCTGTACCTGCTCCCGGATATCCTCGAGACAAGTTCAAGAACAATTATGTCGACTCTCTTGGACAATCGCCTGCTCACCTAGCCTAGAAAAAGCGAGACCGTCAGGTCGCCATTTCTCCTGAATAGCGCTTGAGGCTCTCTCAGTACCAACTCAGTACTGCACTTTCATACAAGCTACGCAAGGTACTAACGTCAGTGTCTTGGCGATTCATCTTGTCCGAACCGACATGGGTATATGTGGAAACAAACCAGCCGCAGAAAAAGTCAAATAAGGATACTCCCATGTCCTCTGCACATACTCGTACAGTTACAACCCAGAGTCCAGTGTCACCCGGGGAGAGAGCGCGAGCCCATGTCATCTGTCGTCAATCCGTAACGTCCACTCAGCCACAGCAGCGTCACCTCAACGGCGACCGCGGCGGCGTCCCCTGTAACGGCGACGCGTACAGCGTTCCGCCGCCGTCCCGCTCAGGGTCGTCGCTCGGTATCCGCACGTGCAGATGCCGCGGCTCCCGTTCACGGCCCCCTAGGAGGAACGAGCCCGGGCGGGGGAACGAATACGAGCGCGAGCTCGACTGCGTCCTTCTCCGCTCCCCGGCGCGTCCCACCGGACCCCCCATCACGGCGTTCATGGCATGCCCGATGCTGGGCGTGGTGCTAAACTGCCGCGTGACGGAGCTCGCGGTGCCAGTGCGCCGGCTGCTGTCCGTGCGTGAGTTCGCGGTGGGGTTGCGGGAGGTGCTCGTGGTGGCGGTGGCGGAGCGCGAGGGGTTCAGCGCCGCGTCTTCACGGTCGTCCACGGAGTCGGGCGAGCTCACGTCCTCGGGGTCGTGATGGTGTTCGTGGTAGCCGCCACTGCCACTATCGCCGTCGTCGTCATCGCTCGAGGTCGAAAAGGCGTCGTCCAGCACGCCACCACGTGGGTGGAGGCGGGACTCCGGGGACTGAGGGCTGTCGTAGGCACGGATGGCGGAGTAGAAGTGCTTCGGGAGCTGGAACTCGAAGTCTCCGAATGAGGACGGGCCAGAGAGGTTCTGTTTGTGCGTGGCACGGAGGTTGCGGATCAGACGTGGGCCCTAAGATGATACGGGGGAAGAGGGTAAGTGGCGTGTGACGGGAGAGAGCGAGTATAGCCAGGGGCTCGTCTCACCATCACTCCGAGGATCGAAAGTAGCCATCTGCGTGCGAAAAGACGTCGATAAGCTGCGTGAACGAAGGATTGACAAGAAGTGAGATGCTCACGGGAATCCGATAGTTACTAAGGTCGTTGGTCCGAGAGTGAAGAGGATTGTGTTCAGAAGCATGGCCACTGCAGCGACTGATTAGAACACGAAGAGCTATCAAATCGCAAGCGGTACTCACTGAACACGCCCAAAAACGCGGCCGTTCCATCACGAACGACGATATCAAGAAGAGTCGCATCTCCGAAACCGTCCTTCCCGCCCCTGAGGACGCCCATCATCATCAGCCCAAAGAGGAAGGTCTCGTACACAATCGAGGCGGTGCTGCAGAGACCAGCGCACATCGTCAGAATCAATTGAGAGGGACGATCCTGCGCCGTCATACCTGTAGAGCACCATCATGACGGGCAAGTCAGCGGCTCGGCAGTAAAAGCCGCTCATGATTTGTGGGAAGCTCACGCCCAGGGAGACGGACATGAGCACGAGTTGGATGGCGAAGCCAACGAGCATCAGGCGTAGGATACTTTGTCGGGTCGCGTACACGGCATATACTATAATGACGCAAGGTCAGACGGAAGTGACCAAGAGCAGAAGGGGACGGCACGCACTTCGGAGAATCATGATGACCTCGACGGCAGCCTCAACCATGAAGGTGGACATGACTTCGAATATCAGCCAAGGCACACACGAGATGCCGCCATTAATGTCGGCGATGTGGATGCTATGGAAGCATAGGTAGAAGCAAATCAGCATCCGTACCCGCTATCTCCCGGTTGGTCATGTCCCACGCGCGCGAAGACGGACATAAGGGTACGAGACAACCACTTACACAAGAGCAAGCAGGGAATAGTAGCGAACGAAGAGGTAGAGCGCCTTGGGTAACGTCCAGGCCGATCTATCAGCGGCATCGGGTCAGGACACAAGTGACGGGAGAAGGTGGACGCAAACGTGGGAGCCACGAGGGTGCGCAGAACAGGGGGTGAAGAGGCGGGTACTCACGGCCAAATCAGCTTGACCTTGCGGACCAGACGGAACAGCAGCTGTCAGCATGACGCACCGCCGCGCCGAGGAACAGATCCCAAGCGAACATAAGCAACGTACCTCCTCGTCCGTGGTCGTAACAATGTCCCACGCGAGCAGCGCAAGCGCAGCGACTGTGCAAGACGGGGTGAGCGGCCACCTCCCCCAAGCGATGAGCGAAAGGACCGGATGAGTACGCACCTCCACTCCGCATCGCGCCCTGAAGCTGGCCCAACGCTGCGAACGCCGCCTGGTCGGAGACCCAGAGGTCAAGGAAGTCCTGGACGGAGGTGACATTGTGGGGGTGGACGCGCCAGTCCATCGCGGTGGTGCGAGGAGGAGAGCCAGGAAGGTTGGTCGGGGAGAGCAGGAGAGGATCCCCAATTGTGCGCCGCGCTGCGCTGCGCTGATGACATTCTACCGTGGGCCGTGCACCGACCCGCCGCGCCCGGCGCTTGGGCCGGACAGAAGACCGCGCGCACCGGTTTCAAGCCGCCGCGGGCTTCAGCATCGCGCTCGGTCCCAGCGCGCGCGACGGGCGGGCGAGGCGAATATCCGTGTCGGAGGTCATCGCGTGTAGGAGTAGAGAACAAGTTGTGGCAGGTTCGAGGCGGGCCGGCGGGTGCGTTCAAGCATCCGACGCATCAATACTTTCCGGGCCACTTACTTACTCGCTCCGGCCGGCCCTAAAGCGCGCCTATAGGCGCTATAAATTTCTTCAACCTCAGACCACAGCTGCTTCTTCTTCGGCCCCAGCATCCAACTAACGTTTGTCTCAGTCAACTTCTACGAGTCGTGCCCATCTGTCCGAGTGTGTTAATCTATCTTCACTTCCTTACTTCTCTGCTTCTCGCGAACTCCCTTGTAATTCACTCCCAACACGACTTGCTTCTATCGTGTCGGGAGTTGCTAATAAAGGGAAGAGTAACCTATCTTCGGCATTAATTTCGGCCTTCCCTCGCACTTCCACGACGGACGACCTTACGAGGTGCCTCACATCCATGTATCTTACATTCCCACTATCATCGTGTACCATGGCTTCTTTAAGATGTTTTGTTGACCGGTAGTCACCTCATCAACAATCTCCATCTGAAACCGCAATCCCTCGCATGTGGTAGCATGATAATGACATTGTTTCTCCCCACGAGTCTGGACAAGACACATGCATAGGTCGCTACATAGCCTTATCAGCTGCCCGAACGACCGTGCAGGCCGTCCGAGACAAAACTGGATCCGAACACTAAACGCCCAATCGTACTCCTACACCTATCGTACACCGAAAGCACCTGAGCAGAGCGTACAACAACACCGCAGGTCCGTGCGCGAACGCAAAACAATTGCGCTCAGGAGGGGAGCTAGCCTGAACCAAGTACAATCTCCTGAACGTCACGTCACTCACACCGGCGACTCGTGCGACACCTCCGACAACGTGCGCACCAGCCCCCTCGCGCTCAGCTCCGCCCGGCCTCCCTCCCTCGGGAGTGGCGCTGACGGTAGAGGCCTTGGGAGAGGAGGCAGCGGGCGCGGGGTCTCCGGCGCTCCCTCCATAGGCCAGTACGCGTCTGCAGACGTTGGCGTCTGCGGCAGCGGGGCGCGCGGGCGGCGTGTGCTGCCCCCTGGTGTGCGTGGGGTCTGCACCTGCTCGCGCGCTGTCACTGGAGTACGCGACGGGCCCGGGGTCTGTGCCACCGCAGGAGTCTGGGGTGCACGATCACGGGCGAGTGTCTGTGGGACGGGTACAGGCGGGAGCGGCCCGCGCCTGCTGGGGGTGCGTGGTGTCTGCGGGGGCATCGGCATCGGGGGCTCGGGGAGCGGCCCGCGGGGGTGCGACGGCGTCATTGGGACGGGAGGGAGGGGCGCGGTTCGCGGAGTGCGCGGAGTACGGGGCTCAACGCCGGAGACTGCAGACGAGCGGGAGGTGCGGGACGACCCCGACGCGCCACGGGCGTGGCCCGCCGTACGCGGGGTACGAGGGAGCGCGGAGATGGGGCCATCGCGAGGGGTGCGGGGCAGGCCGTAGGTGACCACGGCCATACGCGGGCGCTGCCTCTGCTGCATCGGCTCCTCCGAGGAATGTGAGGGGCCTGCGATGGGGTTAGGGAGCGGGCGCGCGGCGGAACGACGTATACTCTTGCGCTTTGATGGACTCGTGCCAGTGGGGGTCGTCGCTGGAGACGTGCGGGAGCTCTTGCGACGGAGGATTCCCGCACCGTCGCGCGAGGCGCTCTTGCTGCTCTTGCGGCGGCTCATCATCGACGCGCTGGACTTGCGGAAGGGGTCGATGCTGTCGGCCTTGGAGCGGCGCTTCCTCGCCACGACGCTGAAAACCCCCGCGGACTTCCTTCCAGGACTGACGACCTGCTCAGGCTCGTCGAGGTTCATCGAGTTGCGCGACGACGCGCGAGAAGATTGCCGCGAGAGCGACGCCATCGAGTCTCGCCGCGCGAACCCAGGGAGCGGAGGCGCAAAGCCCGACGCCGTGCCCTCGATCTGCGCGCGCCACTCCGCGGGAGGGAGGATAGGCGTAACGAGCGGGACGTCGATCATCGGCGAGCCGGGTGATCCCTGTGCTGGGGACTGCCCGGCGGGGCGAACGGGAGCGGGGAACGCGGCAGCGTCAACATTGGTTGAGGGCGCGTATGGGTCCAGGTCCTGCTCGATGACGACGTCGCTCTTGTACGTCGAGCTCGAGTTGATGCGCGTCAGCTGCGCGCTCGCCTTCCTCGCCCTTTGGATTGGCACCGGAGGGAGAGCAGCGAGCGCCGGTTCGGCCTGCTCGAACGACGGCCTCGGGCGGTCCGCGAGCGAGAGCCTCGGCGCCTCAAACGGGTCCTCCGGGACGAGCGGGAGGTCCGCGACGCGCAGCTTCTCGACGGACGGGCGCGGGGGGTGCGTCGGGGTGCTGAACGCCCCCGACTTCTTGCGTGCGAGCGTGTAGCCCTCAGCGAGGGTCACGTTCGAGTCGAGGCTGTGCGCGTCGCTCGTGCGCGTGCCCGCCTCGAGCTTGCTCTCGTCGAAGGACTTGCGCGGGCCCCCGCCAAAGTCAGACTCGACATGCGTCACGTCGCTGTCGGTGCGCTCGTGCGAGTACGGGCGGGCGATCGTCACGGGCGCGGCTTGCACGAAGACGGGGCTGGGAGGAGTCGTCTTGCGCCTGTTGCGGCGGCGGTAGACGAGGAAGAAGACCACGATGATGAGAATGACCGCGACCGCGCCGCTAACGGCGGAAGCGATGATGATCGCCTTGCGGAAGTTGGTACTGTTCGCGCGTTATGTTATCCCGACCCTGCAAGAGCGCGTCGGGAGCAACATACCTCGAATTGCCCAGAGAAATCGGCGGAGTGGTGCTGTCTGCGGGGGAGGTGGCTGGAATAGTCCTTTTGTCCACATTTGAGCATTCGAAAAAGAGCAGCCAAAATCGTGAACTTACGTAGGCTGCGTGCTCAGAGGTCCAGTCGCTTGACCCTGCGCGTCTGATGGGTCTATCAGCGCGTTTGGGGTCAAGTTGCCCGAGTTCGGGTCAAGTGGAACTCCGGAGTTGGAATCAGTGGGCAGGCCGGTCGTAGGATCGGTCGTGGTGCCCGCGCCGGAGTTCGAGGGGTCATTAGAGTTCGTAAGGGTCGTATCTGCAGAGTTGGGATCCGAAGGAAGGGGGTTGCTGAGATCGGACATGAAGAGGGCCGAGAACAGTCGAGGAAAGCAGAAGAACAAGATAAGAGCAAGAAGTAGAGAAAGCGTCTAGTACCGGAAGACCTAGCGAAGTGAACTTGAAGAAAGCGACTGTCCCGACTGTCCGACCGTTCGTGCAAGAAGAGGAGGAGGAAGAGGAGGAGGAATGGAAACCAGAAAAAGAATGAAACTACTCGCACTCGAGCGAGGAATGGTTCGGACGTGAGCTGTCCTTGAAGCACTCCACCGTGACCACGCCGCGCTGCGGGAACGTACGGGGGACGGGACCGTGCGAGACGAGTCCGAGACCAGCCCGAGAGGAGGCGTATAGGAGGCTCACCAGGAGCAGCGAAGAAGGAAAGGGAAGGAAGCCAGCCTGAGGCCTCCGGAGCCAGACGATGAACGACCTTGTCAAAGGTGCGCGAGGGCGCGGGCTCGACAATGGCGCGCTGATGACTGCTGGGGGGCGGCCCGCACACGGGGCTCGCCGTCGCCCGCATCGCCGGCAGGGCGTCTGCATGATGGAGAGGCTCGGATGCGGATCACGGCCGTCAGCGCAATCCAAGATGGACGCGCAACGAACGGACGGGAACGACATCGCTAATCTTTCACATGCAGTTCAGTGTGCACCATCGTGGCATGTCGCCCGCGCTATTCCTCCCGACGACCATACCAGCTTGATAGCGGCTGTGCTCCCGGTCGCTGCTCCAGCTCGCGGGTTCCAATTTGGCCTGGCGGAGGGCGCGATGATGTCAAGACGGATGAGAGAGGATGATCTCCTTCGGGAAGCAAGCCCCGGACTGTTTGAATGCCGAGTTGATCGCCAGAGGGGCTAGAGCGCTCGCGCCTGCGCCGGCTCTCCTTCGCCCGTTTCCTTCGAACCCGAGACCGTGACGGGACCCACAACCTCAAACATCTCTGCTTCAGCGTATTCTGAGCACACTCTGATAAGTCGCAGACTTATCTACATATGGGATCACCGAACGAAGGATAGGCCCAAGTCTGACATAGGGCACTGCAGAGTCGTTAAATGGTAGATGACGTGGAATATGATAAGAAGCTCAAGTACCTCAGAGGGGGCTAGAGCCGGAGCGCATACTCGGATTACAAACGTATCGAATCCGTGAAATCAACCCGAGAATAAAACTACTGTGAGGCATCAGCACAAGCCTTGTGGAGACCATGGAAGTTGCATATTAGTGGCCCAGGTGGCACTCACTCGCTGTTCCAAGCTTTCCCAGGAAATCCAGAAAAGAATCACGCTAGAGCAAATGGCAACGACTTAAGGTCACCGTAAGACGAACGTCTCGTTCAATATAGGGTTTGTTTCGCAAAGGACCACTAGATATGGGGTTATCGCTGCCGAAATAGTGAACATTGACTCTTCAACTATCCCGCACTACAAGTCACGTCGACTCTACACGGAACGTCGAACATGCCCCTACCGCAGATTAACGTACACACAACTGGTAAGCTATGTAACACATGACGAGCTCAGCACAACAAAACAGCAGCCCCACCTTGCGGCGCGGTATTACACGGACGTATGTACAAACTGAGACATTGCAGACGAGACACCTTTCCACATGAGTAGTAGGAGCCAATTGTGAGAGTGAAACGCTGTGAGGAGACGAGAACTTAGCGAATAGCTAGCATATAGCGCCAACAAATGCTGGTAAGATGGAACGATGCAGGGAGATATGCGGGACTGCCTCAATCGGAGTCTTGTCTTGGGTCTAGTCATTGTTACCATTCATCGTCTATGCCTCCGGTGTCAGCGGAAGCGCCACTGTCAGAGGTCACCGTTGCATTTTCCTGAAACAAAACGTCCCGTCAGCCCCTTCGTCTCACTGGCACCGTGCACTGACCGCTCACCTGCACGGTGCGACCCCTGTTCCCAACCCCTCTACCGGATCATGCACGACGAGAACGATTGCCTCGGACCCTCCTTCAGCTTCCCCCACACCTCCCACACCTTCAGCTGCCCCTCCTCTGGCACCGCAACGGCAACGCGGTGCCCGTTCGGACTCAGCACGCTCCCCGCAAGCGGGTGTTGTGCAATGGACGTGGCGCGGATCGTGCGCATCTTCGGAAACTGGTGCACGACGACGCTGTTTGCGAGCCGCGAGCGTAGCGGCTCCGCGCCGCCCGCAGAGAGCGACGGCACTTCCGTGGGGGCTCCCGCTCCGTGTGTGGTCAGGAGCTCGTTGATGTGTGGGGAGAAGTGCATGGACGTGATGGGGGCGTCAAAGACAATGTTGTGCGGCCGGTCGGGGGTGGACGACGCGGGCGACTCTGCGTTGGAGAGGTCCCAGATGCGCAGCGTGCCGGTGCTCTCGGGCCCTGCGTCCCCGGAGACGAGATATTTGCCGTACCACGGGCACCAAGCGAGAGCCTGAGGGAGGTGGTCAGCGGCTGCCAGATGTGGACGAACATTCGCGAGATTCTCACCGTGATGACGCCGTTGTGTTGAATTTTCCTCCGCCGCTGGACCATCTCCCCCACATTATCAAGTGGGATGCGCGGCTTGCGTATATCCCACACAAGTACCTGCCCGTTCTGGTCTCCACTGGCGAGGTGCCAGCCGTCCTTGTACCACGCCAGCGCCGTGATCCTCGCCTGGTGCCGCGTCGCCTTCATCGCCTGCTCGCGCATCTTCCCCACATCCGCAATGCGCACGTCAAAGTGCCTCACCGCGCCCCGCTCGTCGCCGACCGTGAGCAGCGTCGTCGCACCAAAGACCATCGCGCTCGGTCCCTTGAGCCGCCACTGGCCCACCGCTTTCTTTGCCCCCAAGTCCCACAGTTGTGTGTGGCCCGCGGTGGTGGCGAGTGCCACAAGCGTGGGACGCTCGTGTCCCGCCGCTGCCGTGTGCGCGAGCCCGCCCGTGTCGTCTGCGAGCTTGCACAGCTGTGCAGCGACACCCTCCGTGTCCGCCATGCTCTTGTAGAATACACGGTATCCACGGCCGAACACGAGCGCATTCGACTGTGTCCACGCGACGGGCGGCGCCCCCGGTGGGGGCGTCTCGGGCGGCGGAGGGGCCACACCCGCGCCTGCGGTGGTTGCGCCGGTGGCGGCTGTCACAGCGACCGTAGCGGAGTTGGCGGAGGTGTTATTCACGGCGGGCCCGGTGGCCCCCGTGTAGTCGATGCTGTTGACGGCCTTGAGGACGTGGAAGGCCGAGTGGGCCTGGAAGAGCGGGGCGCCGTCCGGGCCGACGCTCTCGCGGCGCATGCGCACGTCGCCGTTCGTCTGCTGTGGCGCCGGCTTGCGCATCAGCGCCTGGAAACTCTCACTGTCGATCGAGCTCGACCTGGAGAGCGGCGTCGCCCTCGACAGAGATGCTGAGCCATTGAGGATTGGCCGAGTGTAAGTACCGGAAGAGCTGCTGAGAATTTCGCGATCGATGGGTCCGTCCTGGGAGCGGAGGATACGCGAGCGTGTCGGCGTCCGGGAGGGCCCGGGAGAGGGCTATGATGACGCTGCGGTTAGGTTCGTTTGGGGTGACGCGTCTCGGGAAGCACTGACTAGGCTAAAGGAGCCTTCACCGTCGAAAGACTGAGTAGACTGTCTCCTGAGCTTCTTCTTTTCGATCTCTGCGGTCAGAGACTCGCTCGATCGGGTGCGTTTTCTGCCCTCGGTTTAGCCGATTGATCAAGCTGACTGGTCAAGTTTCACGTACCTAAGCCAGCCATTAGTCCTCGCAGACATGTTGTGTGTCCGATGAGGACGATCTCTGGGGGAAGGGAGGGGATGGAGGGGGAAGGAAAGGTGGTGAGTAGCGAACGGTTCTAGCCAGAGCGATGCGAAAGGTTCCGCGCCTTTGTGCGGCATCCCACGTGATCGCGCTACCACACGGTTCGCGGGAGTTTAAAATCCAGCCAATCAACGTCCGGCGTCCGTCCCTTCCTCCCCAAAACAACCTCTTCGTGTCAAACAATGGCCAAATGGTGCAACTCGCCACCCAGACTAAGCTTAGACCGCGGAACAAAAAGCGTCCATCGACTGATTAACATTGCGCGAACGGAGATGAAGGGTGCGAGCCTCGTTCCGACCTATTACGACGACGAACAAGACACGAACAATATCACCTCAACGTTCATCTAAGCGCAACACACAACGGGTGGGTATACTACGAATAGCGACAGTACTTAATGGCGACCGCGCCGAAGATAGCGGAACTCTGGAAAGCAACTACAATCCCATCATCTGCCACAATCCCACCAACCCCACAACATCCGTCACCCACTCAGAACGCGCCTAGGACGATCGCAACAACACCCGCGAGGGCACCGGTGAGACCCGTGCTGACGAAGAGCGCACCCGCGCCGTTGCTGTCACCGTCGCTGTCACCGAGGACACCACCAGACAGGCCAGCGGCGGCCGCGACGGAGCCGGAGAGGAAGTTCGAGCCGCACGTGTTGCTGACGGCGGAGTAGAGCGCCTGCTGGCCGGTGAGGAGGACGGAGTTGCTGAGGCCGGGGGCGTAAGGAGTCTTCGACTCAAAGCTGATGTACGACGTGAGGATGCTGCGCGTGCAGGACTGGCAGAGCGCGTCCTTGGAGAGCGAGTCGGAGAGCATCATAAAGAGGATGTTGTTGTTCGCGATCGTCGTCGCGTTCGTCGCGACCGTGACGACCTGCTGAGCATCCGCACGGCGGGAAACCGCCGAGGAGACCGACGTGGAAACGTACTTCGCGAGGGAAGTGAGGGTGCTGGAGGACTGGCCGGTTGTGGACGCGATGCTGTTCACGCAGTAGTTGCCGCTGTCATCCTTTGAGCAGACGGCGGTCTTGAAGGGCGTGATGGAGTAGAGGACGTCGTAGAACTGGATCACCTCCTTGTTGGAGGTGAGCTCGTCACTGCACGCCTGGTAGAAGTCGGCAAGGGTAGAGCGCATAGTGGAATCCGAGCAGGTGGTGGCCGAGCAAATGGATGCGAGGGCAGACTTGACCTGGGATGCGGTAGGGGAGGACGCGGAAGAGTTCGTGCTGGGCGCGAAGCTGCCAGTCGCGGTGATAAGGGAGGACGTGCAGCTAGCGAGGCTGGTGTCATTGTTGAGCTGGTTGTAATAAGCCGTGCAAGAGGCGCTAATGCCGGACGGGATGAGGGAAGCCTGAATGCAGGAAATGAAAATCAGTGTGCTGCTCCAACCGACACGCGCGAACTAGGAACAGTGAATGGCGGCTAACTGAGCCATTTGGCGGTGGAAAAGCGCATGCCGACGTGACACATCTCAACAGAGGAAGAATATAAAGTGCAGTGAGTCCGGAGAGCCATGACGAGGCCGCCGACGCATTGCCAGTCGCGACCCTCCAACTGTGGGATGGACATCATCTTGACGATATACACCTCCCGAGACATCTCTGCACTCCTGTACGCAACTTCGTCTTTTATAGGCCCGGCGATGACGGAGAGGAGGCGTCGACAAGAAAGCGCAGCAACTGCGGTGCCCCTCCGCTGACCGCACGACCGATCCCACAAACACAAATTTAGGCAAAACGAGACTCACCGCCTGGACTGCGGCCACGGAAGCCAGAAGAGTAACTGCGGCAAAGGACTTCATGGCGAAGGAGGGGCGGGCGCAAGGAGCGGACGGGTTGTTTAGAGTCGGCGAGGACGACGAGGAGAGAGAGAGGAAGGATGAGCCTGGCAGGTCAAAAGGCGGGCTCGTCAACTTCGGGGTGTGATGTCCGCGTCGCCAGGAAAACACGAACAAACAACCCTCTTGGCGGTCCGCCTCATTGACGCCCGTCGACCGCTCCCCAACCGGGCCTCGCTCTCCGCCAATCCGCTTCTATCCATCGCGACGATCCAGGCCCGCCCATGCTCGCCCTGCTAGCCGCTTTTTCAGACAATGATTGGTTTGTTATTCATACACGACTTCTACAATACATTGCGACCTAATTTTCCTTCTCCTAGCTAGAGACAGCACGCTCGCAGGAGCAGGCACGGGGGCCGATGTACAGTCACCGTTTCAACCGACGTGTGTGCCTGGCAATGCTCCAACACCCTCCTTACACCGCTTTCGGGAGTTACTTACAACACGCACTCGCTTCCAACTTCGACATACCCGTCAGTCGAACGGCCGCATGACCTCGTTCCCTCGGACGTCCGTCGCAAAGTTGCTCTGCACGCCTTCCTTCCAGTTCGGCACCTCAAACGTCGTCGTGTGGCACCACGGCTTCAGCGTCAGCTCTTTCTCGATGACCTTTCCGAAGTGCTCCGACCAGCCTTTCCTCGGGAATTTCGTCGTCGTCGTCTCGATCAACTTCGGGTGAATCAAGTTCGCGCGGCTGACACGCGGGTCACCCGGTGAGGCTGACTTTGCGCGTAGAGTGTATGTGATACTCACAGGCCGACATTATCTATAGACGAATGGATGGTTAGCCTCACAACTTTCAGCGTCCATGCAAGTCAAACGCACCAAGGATCGTCGCGAGCTGCAAGATCTGTCCCACCATCGTGATGTTGCCCCTATGACGTCACCGTCCCGGTCAGCCTCACCAGCCTCCCTACTACCGTGCCAGCATCGTACTCACCCCTTGACGAAGATGTCCTGGTGGCGGATGATCGCGTCGCACACGCCGTCCGCCTCCGCCTCGGGCCCTCCCAACTGCAGTATGAGGTCGCGCGCGACGATCGCGCCTTTGAACTCGAACGACATGAGCGTCGTCGCGAGGAACCGCTCCGCCGTGCCGATGTCGTGCAGCAGGCACGCGAGCGCGTACGTCTCCACCGCCGTCGCGCTTTCGCGGTAGCCCCACGCGGGGAAGTGCGTCGCGGCGAGCGCGGAGCCGTACACGAACACACGGTTGCTGTGGTTGAAGGTCTGTTCGTCCAGCTCTTTCTGTGCGTCGAGCCGGGGGACGTTAGGGTCGGGTCAGACAAGATGAGTTAGTGGGTCGTACCTGCGCGAATGCTCGCACTTCCTTCACAAGAGGGGTGTCGGGCAGGGGAAAGTCTTCCACTGTGAAGAGGTCCTGCTTGGGATTCGGCCCGGACGCGGTCGGGTGATCCTTGAATAGCACCTCGGGGTCCCGCGGGACGGGTGCAAAACCGTAGAGTTTCCAGTCCTCAGACATATATGCTGTGGTTGGTTGTACGCCTCTTGTAGGCTGTAGGTGTCGGCGTCGCGGAAAGAGCTAACACCTGTGAGCTGCGAATGCGACTCCTTATATGCAACGGATTCCGCCACTGACGCCACGCTCACGCCAACGCCTGAGTGGGCGGATGTGAAAAGCAGTTGCCAGTAGAAGCCCCAGGCCAGGTCATGGGGGAGAACCTGACTCAGGCGGCTCGACTGGCGCTGTCGGAGATAGCCCAAAGCGCCAATTGTAGGAAGCGTTCATTGAGTATCCCCGAGCCGTCGAGCCCACGACCCGTACCTTGCTCGGGAGTGAGTTCGATTCATCACGTTGATTTTTGTAATGATGTGAAGGACTTTATACGCGTGATAGGAGGGCACCGTGCTTGACCGTACTTCATCGCAGAGATGAACGCGCGAACCTGAAGGGCGGATATTCAGTGAGCCCCCGTATCATGTTGACGATGCTCAGCTAACGCAGGTTGGAGATCGGAGATTTCGATGAAGACAAACGGTGCGCTTCTGGCACGCTCGCAGACTGTGGCGTCATATTGCATGAGCCTACGGTATTTCGTTGGGAACTGGAGGTTAATTCCTCGTGCTGCAACCTACAATGCAAGTCGTCTGCATGCAAAGGAGAATGGTTCACGATATTCATCTGGCAGTGGTTTGTGTCCTGGCGGTCCCCGTGGTCACCCTGCCAACGGAGAGTTTGCTCGGGCCGTGTGCCTAAGGGAGTATGCTCAGATGGCTGGCTATCGACGCATTGCCTTAGTATTCGAATCTGTTCGGAATATAAAAGGTGGCGTAGATGTCGAGCCCCGATTTATGCCAAACTACTAGTATTAGCAAACAGGCGATCTACGAAGACTACTACAAGCGACGTCCATAGTAGCAGCGATGTATCGTCCAAGCGGTCTGGAAAAACGCAAGGCACCCCGAGTACCAACGGTCAAACACGACGACCCAATGTGATTTGAACACTCCCGCGGGTTACCCAGCACGCTTCCATGAGAACGAGAACATTGAGAGTGACCGCCACACCGTGAAGTATCAAAACATCGGACGGCGCTTTGCCAGTGGTTTCCTATGAATCCATCCTAGCGTCAGCGCATCCTGTCTAGGGGCAAACCTTCTATTATGATGCTTGCCATGAACTTCTGAAACCCCCGCGCTATGTGAGCGGCAAGTTTGGCACGGGTGATGACCTTGCCCCCTGCAGACCAGATTGTAACTTGTCCCCAGACACCGAACTGGTCAAGCTCTAATATCTATGAACGTGAAGCGCATCAGTGATTTTTTAAGTCCATGACCAGACGTCACTTCACATACCCCGAAGCGTATAGATGCCTTTTTCTGTTTCCCGAGGTCTATGTATTGGGCGGGAATCATGAATGCGGGCGCATCTCCACGCTCGAGACGTCCTTGCATAGCTTCAGCTATGGTACACTGAATCGAAGCAGGAGAGATGCCCGGAGCTTGACTAGGCTGACCATACGGGTCCTTTGGGATCTCCACCAACGCAGTAGTTTGCACCAGCGCCTCTGCAGTGTCAGCTCTCGCCTGAAGTAGATCATCATCTCGCGTGACACTAGTAGACGGAGAAACGTCGTGCTAAGAGGTGTTTACTGTGAGTGGTGTTAAGTGAAACGATATAAGTATTTGATCACTTACATGACTGTAGGGCGCGTCGTACGGTATATCTCCCTGCCACACCCAGGATCCAGTGGTCATCCGGAAGACGGAGAGATAGTTCACTCCTAATCGAGAAACGAACACAAAACTACCCTCGGATGACTAGTTTTTACCGTCAGTCAAAGTGTCGTTGGAGGTCTCAAAAACAACCCACGTACTCACCTCCGAGATGATCTGCTGAAGGCCCGGATTAGGGTTGCGAGCAACTAAATTGCGGACTTGCAACTCCCAAGGAGCCTGACCATGACAAGGTTTATAAGCGCAATCTGTGTAAGTAACTCAAACTCACTGTGTTGAAACAAGGTGTGGTCATCAATGGAATTTGCAGGACCCGGTGAGAAGTGCGTTACTAGTAGTAAGCGGATAGATGAGGAGTCAAGCATCTCTGCTGTTGTCGCGTTTTAAACTATGGCTCGGACGTAGATATCCAAGGTCCCGCAACACGCAACTTTCAACGAGTCCATGGCATACGGAGCGTAAACATGGATATAGACAAAACCCTTCCGGAACGAGGGGAGGGTGACAGAGTCGAAAGTGGTGCGGTAACTTCCTTTCCTGCGAATGTCCAGCGGATCCCCTAGGGAAGTTTTCCTAATACAACGGTCATTAGCATTACCGTACTTCTACTAATGAACCCTGTGATGAACATGAAAGGGCGGCCACGGTATCGACACCTCCATGAGTGAGGCATTATATACAGGGCGTGGGGCATGCGTGGGCTGAGGCGAGGTGACGTCCCCATAGAAGTAAAACGTAGACTTATCCGGCAGTTAGACGCTGCGTCGAGACTACAATTATACGTCAGACGCGTAAGGTTTCACCCCGCCGTCAATTGTAGTATGTTGGTCACCTACTGCCACCTATCCCGAGATCGGATATCCAGCGGCCGCCTCCCTGGCTCACTGCGCAGGCCAGACTCGCGGCATCCTTACGGCGAGGATGTGGTCCGAACTTGTGTTTCGCATATATCTCTTCGGTGTAGGTACTACAATTCCTGTTATGTGATCGCGCTCGGTAAGATGCCAGTGCTTGGAGCTGTGTAATAGGTACTCAGGCTATGCGTGCCGGATGATGACTGCGCACTCAGCGCTCAGCCGCAAACTCGACGGGCGCAGCATGGTCTGATCCCTAGAGAAGTGAGTTTCTAGGCTATGCACACTGCTAGGCTCTAGGCGTCTCTTCGTAAAGAGTGATGGATCTTTAAGCCGCACGACTATTCAGTGCTTACAGACGTTCGGCGGGCGATTATCTCAAAGCCGCCGCGGGGTGTGCGCGGAATAAGCGTGCATCAGGCGTGGGTGTGCGGTCAATGCCGCCTGTTGTCGAATGTACTTGCGCACACTTGGAACTAAAACTTGAGGCAACTTGCCCGGAAGCGCTTCTGCGAGGGTCCACAAGCACAGGAGCAGTCGTAGAAAGCATTCATTCTTGAACGAGCCTTTGCTTGCCTTCTCAGACGGAGGATCGCCGTAAGCGACACCGTGCCCTCGATACATGATATTACACACATCTGTGGAGGTGTACAAATGATTCCAGACAAGGTCATGCACGGTATATATATCGCTCTTGAAACAGACGCTACAACAAAATTTACTGCTTTCTGACATCCGTACACTGAGATGATACAAACTGCAGATTCTCCACGGGACACCAGAATGATACATACACAGGATGACACTTAAAGCTCTGAACGCATAATCGTCAACACAGTCACGCATAAGTACAGCAACGAACTCACTCTGCATAGCGGCAACGTCAGAGCTCTGGACGTAGTCTTCGAATTCGGCAACCTTCTCCTGGAGTTCGTCCAGAGAGACCTTCTCGTCCTCTGCGGGGAGCGGTCGCGATCAGACAGAGAAGTTAAGTTCCATAATTCGGACACGCACCAACGACGAGCGTAATCTGAAGCTTCTTGATACCGTAGCCGATAGGCACAAGCTTGCTAGCACCCCAGACGAGACCGTCCCACTCGATCGAACGGACAGCCTCCTCGAGCTTGGCCATGTCAGTCTCGTCGTCCCAGGGCTTGACCTCAAAGGTGACGACAGACTGTATAATGGAGTCAACATGATATTCTACGCACGCAATATATTTACATGACTTGGGTGATAGTGGCAGAGACACATGCATGCAGGAGCTGATCGATGGAGAGCAACGAACCTTGGCGACCGGCTTAGGTTTCGCAGCCTTCTTCGCGTTGTAGGCAGCGACACGCTCGGCCTTGATGCGCTCGGCCTCCGCATCCTCCTCATCGTCGGAGCCGAAGAGGTCGACCTCATCGTCGTCCTCCTCAGCCTTGTCGGCAGGTGCGGACGCGCCGCCCAGGAACGCCTCGCCGGCAGAGCTGGAACCGGAGAGAGAGGCGAACTCGGCCTCATAGGACTTTATGTGGGTGTACCAGCGGGCGACCGCCGGGTTGGCCTTCGCATCGGGCGCGGAAGAGATCGCTTTGAAGACGGCGACATCCGCCTGCGAAGGGGTGTACCTGAGAATTCATCAACGTCAGCACGTCATTCATACAAATGCATACGATAGTAGATGATAGATCAGAGAGCTAGGTAGAGAAGTTGTCGGCATACTGGAGCAGCGGTGTCTAGTCGCTTCTTGGAAACACGGACCATAGCGTTGTATTCATCACACCGAGATGCGCTTGGCGCGAGAAAGGAAAGAAGAACTCACCCCTCAACGTAGGAACGGGTCGCAAGGTGGGCCTCGAGCTTGGCTAGATTGGCAGACATCTTTGAGGGGCGAGGAAGAAGTGAGGAGGAGGAAAGGGAGAGATCGATGGAGGTCCTGGTGCAGGAGGCGCGCATGAAAACGCGAATTTTATCGGATCCCGTGATCTGCTTCAGGGCAGGGTTCGGGCGCTTGGAAGTCCTCGAGACGCCGGCGTTGAATCGGACCTCGAGCTTGTCGCCATCCCATCCTCGCGCTCAACCAAAGTCTCGCTCTATCGAACTTGCTGTCCCACTCGTGTGTGATCTCAACATTCCACTGATACCTCAGATGTACGTTCACTCTTTCACTGCTCCTCCGAAAGCTGCACGAATTCATTCTTGTCGCTCAGCTCGCCACCATGAACAAGACCCAGTTTTACCTCTCCCAGTGCGCCGACGCAGCATCGAAGAGCACTATGTGTTTTACTCTAGGTGCTGTCATGGTTAAAGGTGGCAAGGTCATATCTTCAGGCTACAATCATCACCGTACGCACTACGACGGCGCTGAAGCCAGAACGCACGGGCCTCGTAAGGTGTGTGCTGCGCTTGCTCATGGCGATCTGTTTCGATATCTCATGTGCTGCTGCGGCTCAGCCTGTGTCGATGCATGCGGAAATGCACGCCATCTTCAGTTTGACCGGCGTCTCCCCATCGTTCAAGACGCAGGTTCAAGGCACGCAGCAGCGGGTTTCACCTGGCCAACCAAAACCACAACATACAACAAAAGGTCCAGCGGACTCAGAAGACTTTTTATCGTGCACATCCGCCGCCTTCACCGACACTCTCGACGACCTCGTCATCGACCTCGATTGCAAACACGCGTCAGCTTCGCTCGCCGCCGTCTAAGGCGGGTGGAGACAAGAGAAATCGTCAAAGGCGTAGCTTTGGCGTACGCATTGGGTCGTGCGGTGGCGACGATGCAAGGGGTCATGGCGATGACCGGCCACCCTCCCGGACCGAAGGCCTGGGTGGCAGCACAACTCCAGACAACAGTACGTGCCCCGATTGTCGCGTTCCCGGAATCTCGCGCCGCAAGGATGGAGACAGGGGCTGGGATGGGCGGCGCCGCGACCGGCGGGTGAACGGTGCGGACATCTACGTCGCGCGCTTCACAAGGAACGGTATGGGCAGCGCGAACCCATGCTGGAGGTGCATCGAATGGTGCCGTTGGGCGGGAGTGAAGCGCATCTTTCATTGGGACGCGGATGAGGGCAGGTTCTTGGTTGTAAAGGTGAATGGTGCCCCGAGTGGACAGTACGAGACGCAGGCGGATACGCGTCTCTTCGCTGGAATGGTGCGTGGACAGTTTCTTCTCGCTCTTCTGTCCGCTTACTGTATTGCAGGGATGGCGATAGTTCTAACATGTTGCAACGCCGAGATTTGGGTTGAGTCCATCGGGCAGGCTAAGAATCTGCATCGCGTGTAGCAGCCCCGACAACTGCTCTCCGTTCCCACCAATGGACGGTTAGAGTTACTAATGCGGGGAAGAACGAGGCTTGACAAAAGGCATCAATTCAGCCATGAGACCAGCCGGTTGTCTCTTGGTTTTACTATATGCCTAACATACGGTGATCATGGTCGTACATAGCTGTCTTCTCATGGTGATCTTGCATGGCTCAAAGCTATCAGATAGCGATTAGTCTGGTGGCAAAGGTTTACATATCGTATGTTCAAGCATAACGTCGGAGAAACATACATCTGTGGGCCGTCAGCATGGTTGACGTCACTGTCGGACTTTGCCACGTCGCGCGCGCATGTAGTGCTTCTTAGCGCAGCGGTATTACACTTCACTAATAATGCACCGCTTGTGTACTCGTTTACCATAACATCCCTGGATGTATACACTCATTTCGCAGGGATTACGGATGGAGGCGGCTTCGAGCGTTACCAAGGACCAGATCAAAATGCCGTTGCCCCAGCGAAGACTCCTAACGACAACTAAAAGCTCTGCTTAAAGGGACTCGTCGCAACGTAACTTTCCGGTGCGCGAATCGGTAATCACTGTTGCTGTGTTGCGCAGCGTGTCTGACGCTCTCAAATCGAACTTGTTCCGTATCCAGGACCTCTTCGTCAACGCCGCACCTAGCTAATCAGCGCTGAAGTTCATAATTCCACCGACACCCCTTACCTGTGCAGTAGCAAGACGTTCAACTTCGAGGTCGTGCAGGTATGTTAAGTCGCGTTTGACATTAATTCGTGGCTTTTCCACGACACAGCCTGATCGACGTCTCACGACACTGGCACCTTTAGGTACATGACTGCCACGGGCGCGGACTCGGACGAGGTTAGCTTGCCGGCTTCCGCTACTCTCTACCAATAGCACATCCCACGAGCATGTCTAAGAGGAATCCCGCCTCTTTGCCCCTCATATCGAGCTTCAAGCGAAGACTGGGTGACCTCTCTCACTCCGTCCTCCTTCCTCATCGGAGGGCCAGTCAGCGAGATATTCCATCTCCCCAGCGGGCGCTTCAAATAGTCGACATTCTGTATGTCGTCTTCGACAATTTCGACGTCTATAGCAAGGATGACCTCGCCACTTGTCGCAACGCTGCTCTCGTCTGCCGGGCGTTCGCAGAGCCAGCCTCGCGCGTCGTTTGGTACAAGATCTACAGCTTGTCGCCTCTTTGGAACATCTTGCACGAGAGCCGTCGCTCCGGGTTCCGCTTCGTTGGTAAACAGAGCGCGAGGCCCATTGGCTCGGTTTGTAGCTTCCTTTACGCTCCTTCCAACGACTCGCTAAATGCGATCGAACAGATACTTCGTCGTCAAACCTACCTGGACGATGCGAAATGGACACGATTTACACTCTGCGCCTCCAGAGTCCGTGAATTGACTACAAGTGGTCAATCCATGGACGCTGAAGAGCATCTCCTATTCCTCACTATCATCCGCCACAACCACAATGAGACGTTCCTCCCCTCGTTGCGTGTACTGCGATGCGACGATTGGCACGATGACGGAGCTTATCTCGCGCCCCTGCTCTCACCCTCCATCCATGTGCTCGAAATCAGCCAAATGTGGGACACTCGCGCCACACTCAAGATGGCCCCTATCCTTCATGCCGCTCCCTCCCTCCGCCATCTTGGACTCCATTGGGATCCGAACGCTTTGGACATTCCGGTCGTTGAGGTTGTGCTGGGCTTCCAGCATCTGAGTAGTCTCGACCTATTGTCGGAAGACTTTCCTGATCTCGCGCTCAACCCCTCGGCTCTACAGCTCCTCGGATCGCGTTTGAAAACGCTGCAGTATCTCCATATACGCATCGACGGCTTCCAGGGCACGACCGCCACAATCGACCTACCGAGGCTTCGCAGATTTCGGTGCGCTGGGAGGTGCGAAGATATAGCAGGTTTCGTAACCAACGTCCATGCTCCGGTACTTCATAGCTTCACCCTCGACCTGTCTGTGGAAAGTTTGGAAAGCGTCCTCGGTCTTGGGGGCTTCATGGAACGTTCATCAATCGCAGAGGCCCTCCGTTCAATGTCCCTCACGTGTCATTTTCCACAGGCGGATAACGGTATGGACATCGTCCCCCTCTCCGCCCTCTTACAATCTTGCGTTGCCATGGTTCGTCTCGAACAGTTGCTCATTACGAGTCTGATCCCGAATCGCATCAGTGCCTGTGACGACGACTTCCGATCTCTAGCGCGAGAACTGCCAAAGTCCTTGTGGATGCTCTCCCTTCGTAACATCCTCTACGTGGATCGTCCACTTCCTCTACAACTCGCCGGATCTTACGGCGCCGCCGCACTAGCCGCAGGGATTCTCCCATCCTTCCCTCCAGCATCCACACTCCGCCACTTTGCCCAACATTGCCCACGGCTCGCGGTTCTCACACTTGACGGGCTCGATCTATCGCCCTTCTCGCCGAGAGGTGCTGTCCTGCCTTCATTGCCTACGATCAACTCGCCAGGTAATGCGTTGTCGGAGTCGCCAGCCGCCCTCACCTCGTGTCCCCTCCAAATGATCAATCTGGACCGTTTCAGTTGTTCTTGGTCATACTCTATCGACGCCGTCACGACGGGACGGTATCTGGGAACTCTTTTCCCTGGCCTGGACATCATGCGCATGCGCAAGGCGACAGTAGGGAGAATATATATGATACGCGAATCCGAATCTCGCGGGAAGCCAGGGTGGTATGAGGTTCTCGACGAGATCGAGTCATTGCAGCGGACGAACGTGGCGGCTCGAAAGGAGGAGGCTCGACAACGGAACCTTGTCCAACGGTGCCATATCGCGCTTCAAATGCCTGACATTCTGGATGCAGTGTTCGCGGCATTCGACAGGAACGTCAAAGAGGACTGCATCGCGTGCATTAACGCGGCACGGGTCTGCCGGTCATTCATGGATCCCGCTGAACGCGTTATCTGGAACGAGATCCCCACCCTGTCGACGCTATGGGACTTGCTTCTCAAGGACGGCCCCATGCTGCGCCTGTTCATTCAGAAGGGGCAGAGACACTTCGATGGGCGCGAAGGACGCCATGCGGTGGCAGCGTTCCGCGCGAGTACGGTACGTCTCTTCCCTTGAACTCGGTGTTTCTTCAGCTTGCTGAGTAATGCGTTCGCGTAGATTCTAAGGACGAGAAGCTACGAGAATGCGGAGAAGTGGGCTCGGTTCATACAGTGCTCCAGCAAGGTCCGCGCGATAACCCAATATTGCGAGTGCGAGCCCGAAGAAGCCGAGCTCTTGGCCGTTCTTGTTGGCTTCAACGGCGCGGCCACCTTCCTTCCGGCGCTGCGAGTCCTCTATTGGGAACAGGGCGATGCAGACGACGGGACCCCACCAACGCTCTTTGTGCCGCCCTCGTTAGAGGTGCTCCATCTGACGTACGATCATCTCGCGCCGACGTCTCCCGGTTTCAACCCCCTGCTCCAGAACCGTCTTCCTGTTCTCAATTCTGCGCCCAATCTTCGCGTATTGCATATTCGCGCGTGTCCAGCAAGCGTGGCGCTTCCGATCTCCAGTTTGTTAGACACCCTCAAGCACCTCCAGGCCCTAAAGCTGCCCAGACATATGGCCCTCACACCGGCCGACTTCCGTCTCCTTGGTACTTCTCTGTCTCTCCAATCTCTCAGCGCATACGTCAAGGGCTTTGGTGGCTGGAATGACGTACTGAAGATGCCGCTACTGTCGAAATTACATTGTCGCGGTCAGCACCGGGACCTTTCCGTCCTTCTCGAACATTTACGTACTCCGCGGCTGTGCGAGCTACATATCTCCAGCACAGCTACGCTTGAAGAGGTTTTGCAATGCACGCAACTCGTCGCCCGCCCGTCCCTCTCCAAGATGGTCCGCGCGCTGTCTCTCTCATTTTCTCCGGATTGGACTCCAAACCCCGGCGAAACTTCGCTCTCTGAAGCGCTATTGCCGTGTTCTAACATGCAACGGCTAGAGCACCTTCATTTTGCGCCGTTCGGAGCCGTCAGGAGGCTCGTCTACACTACCGACAGCGACGTCGAGGCCGTAGCACGCATGTTCCCGCGCATCCGTCGTCTCTCCCTTCATGACATCGTCTTCCTCTCCGATCTGCAAGCAGCCGCCGTACCCGGCGCTGTGCCGCATGGCGCCTTATGGCACTCGCCGGAGTACCCCTTCCCGATCACAGCGCTCATTCACTACGCCCGCCACTGCCCACACCTGATTGAACTCACGCTTCCTGCACTCAATCTGGCAGTGCCACCTAATGACTTGCGGCTGGAGCCGTCGGCGAAAGATGGTTTCTCGGGGTCGGACGAGACTGCGTGCGAGCGCAGTTTCCGCGTCCTGGGCACGACGACGCATCCTAGGACGCGCTACGGGCCCGAGGACGTGGACACAGACGCAATCGCGGAGTATCTAGACGCGCTGTTCCCTGGGATCGATACGGAGCTGACGCGGAAGGCTGTTCGTGCGGATTTTGCGACTACAAGAGAGTGGCAGAATGTTCTGGATGGGATTGCCACTCGCCGAGGGCAGCGGGACGCAACGGTTATGGACTCTGAGGTCGGTCGGCGAACGGACGCCACCGATACGCGTCCGACATTCCACCTATCCACGCCTTCTTATTCGACCTCTGAGATCGATACGGACTCAGACGTGATTTAATTTGTATAAACGTATATACTGTACAACGTAATGCTATGGTCGACGCAGCAGAGGCTAGTTTGCTACTCTTGCAGCTCAACCAGTCAGAAACATGAATCACGGCATTTTCGTACAACTCAGGATTGCGCACCTGGTGAAGCACAGTCTCTATCGTCCAACAAGTCAGTCAACGTCGGCCTTGGAGCAACGTAGGAGACAGAAGCATACCAGTTATACTACTAAAATCAAGGCGATTCGGCGCACGTTAGCTTCCCCGCCAAAACGACGGGTACTAATCCCGAGGGCCACGGAGAGGCCTGCGCCAGGAACGACCGCTTATGCGGTCGCCCATACCTCGGGAACCTGTGGGTGCCAAAACATCAGCAAGGGGGTGCGGGTAGCGGTCGTGTACCATCATTCAGCAAGCAGTCTTGAAGCGCAGTCGTATCTTGAAGACGACGAACCCCCAGCGGTTTTGGGGGGGGGGCTGCTTGACAATCCTATTGCACAATTTCCTTGACAGCCTTGACACCCCATCTGTGGATGCACACATGAACCCCGCCACGCAAATAAGCGCCACCAAAGCACACCTTGCGCGCGAACGCGACATCGGTCTTGAGACGACGCCGCATAGTCTCATAAGTACTTGATGATTTTGTAAGTCCAAGTGATCGTCTTGACGAGCGTTGAGTATAAGTATACCATCAAGCCCTGGCTTTCCATGCGTTGACGGAGACCGCAAACCAGCTTCAGATTTACTGCCGGGCGTGGTCAGCGACGCCGAGAAGACAAGAGCGAAAGGTGCTCACATTCAACGTCTTCGCGGTTCAATTGCTGAGTTCATGTTCTACAATAATTTGAGCCAGAACACCGGGTACGAGTCGACTTACCTTGACGGGGGTCCGCCAACCAGGGACCAGCGCGCCGCCGGGTAAACACGCATCTCGACGCCCGACGCGCCTAGTCGCACAGCGACCACTGTGTATTGCGCGGGGTGGAGCGACTGAGGTCCGCCTGCGCGGCGCCACATACCCAGACACGGACGGTGAAACCCCGCGCGACCTCAAGGCACAATCGTCCAGTCGATGTCTCGCGCTGCGCGCCGCGACAGACCAGACGGGTGCCGAGTGCAGCTCAGGCTCCGACCGCCCTTTATGTTGGGCCTGCCTCCACCCGGATGCGAGCAGCGACGCAGCTGGCCAGGCTGGCGCTGCCGCTGTCCTTTTACGCGAGGCGGCGAGAACATGGGCAAGATGCCCCGCCACCCGGGCCATGCTGCGACGATGCTAGGGCCGACGCCTTGTATGGATGGCCGACACGGCTACGTCTAGCTGGCCACGAGGAAGACGGCCACCGTCTCCTACCTAGTTCAATATACATATTTCTAGGTTCGAAGGACGAAAGAGAAGATAGGACATGACGGACATACCATTATTCCCTATCCACCTCTCCGGAGTTAATGTGCTTGACGTTTTGAGAAATTCAAAAGGAATCTTCTTGTGAGTGTAACGTGCTCAGCTGTCTTGCCTTCGAGGAGGTCAGGAAACGTTGACGCCACCAGTGAGAATTGCCATGCATACCGTAGGTAACTTCGCGGAGTCCCAGTAATATCTTGTTGGAATAGCTTTTCAAGTTTCAGAGGACGCTGCCCGGCCTCAAGGCGTCGATACGCATCGCCGGCTGTCAAAGGAGGACGGCGGGGTCTAAGGAGAGTGGTCGGTGGCGGCGGTCACTGGTGGTCAACTTGAGGGCGTAGAAATTGAGGGAATGCTGTGGCGCCGATATACAGAGCAAGATACATGGTAAGAAGAGACGTCGCAGACGATAGACGTACGTTACATACCCTATCGCCACCGATGTTCGGCCTCGCCACAGGGTGGTCAGCCGCCCGCCGGTTCAATCGGTCTTGGTGGCGGAGAATCCGATCTCAATGCCATGGGGAGATGATCTACATAGTATTGAGCGCATAAGCATAGATCAACATGTCAGAATCAGAGCTAGGGTCGACGATACGTACGGCTTCAACGCGGAGGAAAGCGGTCTATGAAGAGGGGGTTGGGTAACTCGGAGGATGGACGAAGCCGCTGATGAAGTGGTAGAGAAGGGCGTCGTTGGTAGAAAGTGCGAGATAATTGGAACAGCTGGGATGCTGGTGCAGTTTTTGTGCGTGTGGTTCACGGAAGAGTTTGAAGACGGAGGGAGAGCGAAGGGAATAGGCTTTAAATATGGGCGGAGGATACGGGCGGCTAACGGGACGGTCCGCGGCCGGAGCCGTGTCCGGGAACCATGGGAGGCGGACAATCATCTCCAACTTCCAAACCTTCCAAACAAGAACGAGCGCGCATCGGCGCTATCAACATTTGTGCTCGAAGCTGAAATCGGCGCTGTTGTCCACGCTATGATTGATGGCCACCTCGTGTTCCTCATATTGGAACTTTGGTCACTGGTTCAAAAGTTGCAGCGAGTCAACGCTCTTTCCCGAAGACCGTTCCTTGATCTGCCATTAAGATACGATTAGATGAATGCTGGAGTCATATCCAGATCAGAGTATGTGGACCGATACTCACTATGGCACTCTTCCAAAGTTGGTACCTCCTTTGTAGGTTGAGGCTGACTCGGACTCCTCTCTAGCTGGCAGGAACTCTAGGGTCGTCTCTTGACTCTCTCAGATTCGTACCTGCACTTCGTGAAAGCAGAACGCTGCGCAATTGAACGGAAATATAGGCGCATAGGGCAGGACGCTGAGAGCACACCAAGTTAGGCGGTCGACTCTCGGAGGCGAGTGGCAGTGGGTGGAGTCACAGTACTAAGTAGTACCGCGTTCCAGGCGCCCAATCTCGCCTCTTCCTCCTCCCTGATTTGGCAGGTACAGTCATCTACCGCTGGTTGAGACGCCGAAATTTATTTCCGCTGCAGTTTGCTCAATTGGGACATTGGATACAGGAAACTAGACAATTATGTTTGGGAACATGTAGAGAACGGGTCTATAAAATCTGGCGGCATAGGAATGTGTATGGAGGAAGATATTGACCAAAAACCTCGCGAGAGCCCGCGGGGCCTAAAACGAGTCATTGAGACAGACGAGCGCTTATCTAATCAGCATCCGAGTCCGAGTCGTTCGAGCCGTGGTCGGCGTCGTCCTCGCTGCTCTCATCTTCCTCCTCCACCTCGACTCGGGGCTTCGGTTCTGGTGGCAGCAGACGTTCCCTGACCGTAGGTTTGGGGATGGAAAATGCCTCCTTCTTCTCCTTCGCACCCGCTTTTGCCTCGTTCCATGCCTCCACCTCCGCCTTCCATTCCGCCTTCCGCCTTTTGTTCTCCGCCTTCCTCTCCTCCTCACGGATGCTCCACAATGCGCGCGCCTCCAAGCGGCTTATCTTCTTTATCCTACGGGCCTCTTTCTTCGTAGCCTCCCTCTCCTGCCAGGCTGTTTGCTTCTCCACACGCCCAAAGAAGTCATCCCCTGAGAGCAAGCGAGGTAAGCCATCGCCCATGAGTTTCCCTCCCGCCTGCGCATCCTGCTTCCTCTTCTCGTAATGCGCAAGCTGACCTCTGATTCGTTTGCAGTACATCGAGTTCAAGATGTTCTGCGCCTGGGCCTCCTGCAAACATTTCCGGAAGTCCGCCTCGCGCTCCACCATGTCTCGGAGGGCGGCATGAAGTAAGGTCTCGTTTAGGGTGGATGGCGTAATTTCGAGCACAGCACGGACTGTGTTGGGGAGGGGTGGCAGCTGAGTCAATGGATGGTAAGTGTCCATGTTGTCTGGATTGTCTGTGGCAAAGCTTTGCACGGCAGAGAGGAGGGCAGAGGACTGGGATGTAGTGAGGGAGGGGGATTGATCTTTGGGCGCGCTGCTCTGATCATCAGATGCGTTGTCATTGAGTGACATGGTCTCGATCAGATGCGCGAGGGAGCGGATGGGACTGGGTGGTCGAACAGGGAGATGCTCTTCGCATGAGGTCTCCTTGCTTGGTGCCATTGCTGAGTCAGGGATGACATCCGGGTTGAATGGCCACACCCCCGTTTTCCTGAATGCAGCACGGATATTCTCTGCGGTGAGTGCACGTATATGGGCTGCACCATAAATAGCGAGGAAGTTTGACTTGCTGACTTTCTCCCCTTTCTCCCGTTCCCAGCGGTCACGTTCTTCCGTCCAGTAGTGCTTCAAAGGTGCGAATATCACGACATCGAGACCTTGGTACACATGTGTGGTATGGGCTGGGTAGCATAGGACAAGAATCTTGTTTTCGCGCGCATACGAGAGAAATCCTAACGTGTAGTGTGAGTTGTGCCCATCAACGAGTAGAAGCCGATATCGCCCGGCGGCTTTCTGTTTCGTCTGCTGGTCAAACTGCTTGATCCATTCAACGCCAATCTCGCCATCTGTCCAGCCTTTTTTAGAGTAGCCAAGGCTGTAAAAACCTCAATTAGTGCACAATCTACGAGTTTTGGGAGTTTATGGCTCACGATGCATTTGTGGGGTTGTCCTGCTTCCACTTGGCCTGGTAAGCAGACCCTTTGAAGATGACTGCGGGCGCCGTAGAAGTGCCATCGGCGCAGATGTTTACAAGGACAGTCATATTCTCCTTGGACCCGTCTCGTTGCTGATACTGAGGCCCAGCTTTCCGGCCGCCTATCACCCGCTCTGCTTCGCCCGAAGATGCCTGGATCCCAACTTCATCAACTGCATAAGTGCAGTCTTCGTCGATATCGTATTTGGTAAGTGTATCCTTTAAAAGAGAGAACCATGCCTCATGTGTGTGCGGATTGACAGCGCGTCCACGCTTCGACTCCAATGGCTTCGACCAGGATGTCTTCAGGGCATCTGCGTACTTCTCCACGAAACGGTGCGTCCATTGTTTCCCGACCCCAGCGGATGGGAATTGATTGCCCAGGCGTGCTTGACAGATGGCATCAACGTGTTCCTTAAGCCTGCGGTGGCTCAGAGGGAATCCACGATCTGCGAGCTCCACCGTATAAGCAATGACGGCCTGTGCTTCCTCCGGAGTAAGCCACGACTTCTGTGCATTGGCGTCTGACAGGGTCCGGCCACCCGCTGCAAGTCGAATCAGTGTCATATGGTTGAGAGCTACTGTCTTGCCTGTCTCTTGAAAGAAGACCTGCTCATAGTCACGACAGATAGTCCTTGCACCACGCCTGGGGTGGCCTTCGGGCTTTTGCAACTCGAGACGGTAGGCAGCCACAGCGCGCGACTGAAGATCGTTGCGGGCTTGACGAGCAGCGCGATTTTTTGAAGCCTTCGACTTTGCGCGGCCTGCCATGGCGAAAAACGAGAGTGGTAGTGCTGAGCGAGATTAAACAAATACAATTTTCTCTTCATTGCCAGCATACTGGGCTGCATTGCTAGCAGACACCCCGAGCCCGCTCCCGTGTCGCTCCCGTTCGCGCTTGAGAGCTGCGTACACTCCCGCGCAGGCGTAGGCGGCGGCATCAGCAATTAATTGCCTCACCTTGTATCACCTTAGTGGATCTTAACATGCTTGAAACTATCTTATTTCATCTGAATCAATCTTATTTTGAACTTGAAAGTGAGCAAAAATGTGTTCTGAGTGCATTTAAGATACTTTAAGACCATTACAGACACTCTAAGGCAGGCCAAGGTTGCTGAATTTATTGCTGATGGGGCTGGGCCCGACGGGCGCCTAATTGCTGCAAGACGCCGCTGCACCATCCTCGGCTTTATTCGTCGGGTCATGATGCATGCCATGGGTTATTGGACCCAAAACATACATGGAGATGTACTACAGACCTGAAGTTCTCTGCAGGAACCCGTTACGAAGCAAAAAAACCCTTTGAAGGGCCATGAGCTCGTTCATACAATTTCCGAGTGTATATTTCACCTGTTTCATCCACCCATCTTCGCGGATTTTTCGCTCCCATGGATCCACGAAGCAAAAACTGCTACTCTACACTTCTCGGGCTCTGGAAGTACGAACAAAACAAGCCCGAAACGAAGCAGATACACGAAGATTTGAATGTACAGCGGCAATCTGTATCATTGACAGGGGGTGTCTCATAGACGCGTAGATGACTGTATGACGGCGGATACGTAACCTACGTGCCACGTGGAATTGCCCGAAAAAGGCCGTACGTAAGGGATATGAAAGAGAACGCTGTGAGATCGGACCGCGTCGACGACGATCTACTGAACTTGGAGATGGCCTCGGATGAGCGACCTACACACCAGTACCCGTTCGCGAGCCACCCTCAGCCCGCTCTAGTAGCGGAGGAGTAAACCCGCCGTGCCCGCTCACTGGGATCGTGCGTTTCAGGACCTGGGCCTTGAGTCGACTTCGGTTCGTCGACCGTGGAAGTCTCGAAGGTCTTTGGTGAGCACGCTCTTTCCCATGCTGGAAACGGTTCGCGTGAGTGAGATAACTCAATATTCCTCCCAAAGACTAACACAGCGCCGGCCTTAATGATGTCGCAGCGTGTCGACCGGGTAAAGTGACATAGGGTAAGTGTAGGAGGCGTCGATAGGTAAACAATATAGATACCAAGTCTATAATCGTTGGAAGCTTCACGGTAGAGATTGTCTGATGAATCGACTTTGCACGGTTGAAGTCACGTCCACAACACTGGATCTCCCAGGGTCTCTTAGAGATCCGAGGAAATCAATCTTTGCATTCAAAAGGATCGAGCGAGCGTGAAACACGTTGGGGCTATCGCGATTAAAGTACACAACCGAACGCAGGTATCGTAACATGCCATCGCGACGTGTGGAGGTACGTTCTCTCATCCGCCAACCTCGTGAAAGGGCGGCGGCTCACGCACCAAATGAATAAGCCATAGCCCTCTCACATAAACCGATCTAGAGCTGCATTCGGATCCGTCAGCCACGACCCGCGTCCACGAACCTAGCAAAGAATGTCGTACCGAGCATCACGCCACACAAAGTCGACGTGATTCGGCGCACGTTAGCTTCCCCGCCGCCGCGTGCGGCGAGTACTAGTCCCGAGGGCCACGGAGAGGCCTGCGCCAGGGACGACCAACTATGCGGTCATCCTTACCTCGGGAACCTGTGGGGTGTCAGCAACGAGGTGCGGTGAGTGGACGCATACCATTTGCATGTAGGTGTATGTAGTTTGATAGATCAATGGAAGACTTGAGCATGGATTGAGTACATAGCTTGAGGATTAGAATCTTGAAAGCTTGAACCGTTTTTAGGGCATCACTCTTATCCAAGTTCATTTATAACAATTATCTGCCCATGCACGCGTGAGCTCTAGCAGCGCAAGGGGAAGCATGGCATGAACACACCTTGCGCACAACTGCGACGCCGGTCTTGGGACGACGCCGCTAAACTTCATAAATCCTTGATAATATTGCCGTCCAAATAGACCGTCTTGTCGAGCGTTGGGTATGAAGTACATCCTCAGGCCCTGGCGTTCCAGGCTCTGACAGACACCGCACGTGGCCAACCTCAGATCCACTGACCAGTAGGGTGAGCGATGAAGCGAGAAGTTGAACGACGGCCGGGGGAGGGATGAACTCACAATTCAATTAATCTATGTTTCCGATCTCCTACTCTACAAAGGCGATGAGCTAGACGACACCTTGGGATGAGGACTCACCGTCGGTCGACGGCGTCCGTCCAGGGACCAGCGCGCCGCCGGGTAATCACGCACGTTAGCGTCCGATTCACCCAGTCGTGCAACGATCACCTTGTATTGCGCGGGGTGGAGCAGATGAGGCCCGTCTATGCGGCGCCTATACCCACAGAGCCGACGGAGCTTCGCGCGACCTCAAGGCACTATCGTCCAGTCGATGTCTCGCGCTGCGCGCCGCGACAGACCAGACGAGTGCCGAGTGCGACTCAGGCTCCTACCGTCCTCTGTATTGAGCCTGCCTCCACCCGGACGCGAACGACGACGCAGCTGGCCAGGCTGGCGCTGTCGACGCCCTTTTACGCGAAGCGGCGAGAGCATGGGCCAGGGCCCAGATGCTCCGCCGCCCGGTCATGCTGCAGGGAAGCTAGGGCGAACGCCCCGTGCGGATGCCGACGCGGCTACGTCTAGCTGATCACGAGGACGAAGACCGCCGTCTCATTCCACGCTCAGCATACGACTAATCTCTACAGGCAATTTTAGGAGGAATGGAGCAGAATGCAGAGCACGGTAGACGTACCTTAACCATCTTTTCCCGTCTATCAGATGTTGAAATGTGCCACAGCTTGAAGCCTTCGCACCAACACCTTGACGTGCAATGCAAGATATTCTCTTCGAGGGTGTCAAGGTAACTGTGATCATTGCCTTAGATGGAACTTGGAAGCAGCTTCGATGACTAGACAAGCTCGAGGGAAACCACGTCAGCCTGAAGGTATGAACGTGCACGACATGCCGCTGTGGTGAGCCTATTGAGGGCCGACAGATCATGGAAGCACAACACGGATCTGGTGAGATCAAGTAAGCGAGCGAGCAGGCCCCGACACTCAGAGGGGAAACGCACCTTCTTACAGCCCGTGCCCAACTTTGTGAAAGGGTGGTCAGCCGCCTTATGCTCGCCCGCTCCTGGTGGTCAGGAACTGATCCTATCTGAGTGACTGGATGGACGATTTGACGAAGTAGGGTAGCGCGTGAGGATCTCTGTGCGGCAGAACGAGGTGCAAGAGGACGTACATTTCCTTCGCCAATGGCAGCGGTCTACCAAGAGGTGGTTTAGCAAGAGGAAAGAGTAAGTCGAGTACGCATCGGAGGAGCCATCATGGTCGTTGGCGGCGAGAACCTAAGACTTGACACGCCTTGTAGTGATGAAAGGGCGGGGTGCGTGTGGTTGACGGAAGAGTTTGAAGACGGACAGAGAGCGAAGGGAGGGGCCTTATATGCGGACGGGGAACATGGGCGGCTGACCACACGGACCTGCGGCTGAAGTCGTCCCGGAAAGCCTTCGGAGGCGGACAATGGCGCTCCGGATCGATTGTGCGTCAGCCCCATTGTCTGCTGTGAGGTGTCGCTTAGCGTCGCGCGATGAATGTCGCCCTTATCAATCTCGTGTGGTTCGTATTGGGGCGGTCACGCTGATAGTATGTGGCTGCGGTAGAGTCAACGCTCTTTTCGCGCCCCTCTCCTTTGTCCATCGTTGGGAGAGAAATTTCACCGGAACGTGTCACGCATGTGAGTGCACAAATCAACACTCGCCGCAAATCTGGCGCCTTCCTGGGTGAGGCTGACTGTTGGACAGTAGACTTGGACTCCTCAAGCTCTCCGTCGCTGTTCTCTTGGCCCTGCTTGTGTTCCAACAGAGCGGATTGATTGATAGGGAACATTGGCTGGAGAAAGTCTGTCTGGGTCTTGCAGGGAGCCGAGAGCATAGGACGGGAGGCCATTCGATAATTGTCAAAGCACAGAATGACTCGCGGCAAGAGAAACGCGACGCGACGTGTCACCCAGTTCCCCCCACTCCACGTGACCGCACCATGTTGGCGCCAAACTCCTTCAAGTGCAAGCAAGGCGGCGCTCCTCTCAGAAAATTCAGATAAAAAAGAGAGGAAACAAGCGCAGCTATAATTGTGCTTTGGCTTGAGTCATACTTGGAAACAGTAGAATATTCAATACTTAAATGTACCGCTGTCCAGACGCGGAAGGAGGACGCGGTGACGTCGTCGAGCGTCAAAGAGAAGGCGGGAGGCAATTTCAAGTGGCGCATTGACTGCGTACAAGCCACAAGCGGCCCGCAACGCGCAGGCGCATCCGCGTTCTGACCTTGAGCGCTGCCTGTCAATCCTCCCCGTCAGTAGTGCGCGTAACTGGTCTGCCTAGGGGAGACTAGGGCCGCTGCTGTCTGGCTTCCCCACAGTTTTGTCGGAAGTCTACCAGTGACAATAGCACATTAGACTACGATGTCTAGTGGAACTATCCTTGGATATCGTCCTAGAAGTATTGGAAGCTGCTTTTGGCCCTCGATTCATGGGGTGAGGCCACAACCCACGATAGGCTGGTACCGGAATGCGATACAAGCATATTAGACCACAGTCGCCCAAGGTCGCCCAGCGTTGGCTTGAAGCGCCCGTTGCTGTCAGGCGGCTATTCTCCACACCACGTGAGTCGATTTTGCCCGAGATCGGCCGACGCTCGGTAGCTGTCACGGTATACAGGCTCGTTCAACTTGGACAATAAAACCTCAGGCCTCAGGGTCGCTTGAAGGTGCTCCGTCTCGTTCATTGAATCCCCTTCACTGGATTCGATTGCGAACACAGCGATCAGAATGTCCACCGGTCTCTTAGCATCTGTTATCTGAGAAGCATCAATTGTGTCTTCGTTCGTCACTGGGTCCAAGTACTACTTCAAACGAACAATTGAAGCTCGTCAAGTCTTCCCACTGTCGCGGTAAGAATGCCATAAAGTTACGGCAAGCCTCGATACTCTTAAGGGTATATGAGCGGGCACTTTACTTACCCCCTTGCACGCTGAGCTTGTGCCACATCATCGACGTCCTCGACTCAAACGCTTACCGTCGAGTGGGGGCTTTCATTCTGAGTCCTCTACCATCCTAGCAGTTCATCTGGAGCGTAAATGTAAGTACCACCACTCACGCAGTCTCAAGATCTACTACGATGTTGACTAATGTATGCGCAACTACTTACGTGGTTTCAGTTGCCCACTCCGACCGTTTTAACGATCGCCCTTCCCGATATTTGCCCCCAGACTCGGTCCACTCATCAAGTGCCTTAATGTCTGATCAAGAACGGCCCTCTGCCCCCTTTTCCTTTCTATCGCACCTCTGGTCAAGGTTTAGCGTGACGTCTGCCGCCCTCCACCATGTAGGGGACGAGCAAGACGCTTCATCCTGCCTTCGAGCCCTCCGGATCCAAGAGGTTCTGTATGCAATATTCGACCAGTTCGACCCCTACAGCAAGGACGACATCATGACCTGCGCCAATGCCGCTCTCGTCTGTCGGGCATTCGAGGAACCTGCTGCGCGCGTAGTCTGGTACCAGATCGATAACTTGGATCCGCTCTGGAAGATCATCCATCATGAAAATCGTCCTCTGTCAGTAGTCCTTTCTTTTCGTGCTCAACATAGCTCCCTGAGGATGATCGAGTTGGTGCGTGCCACCCATATCACCCTCTTTTCCGTCGGCGGTCTGCGTGCTGACAATGCATTCCCAGATACTCAAATATCGGACGTATTTGGACCCGACCAGATGGGCACGTTTCTTGTTATGCGCGGCCAGGGTTCGTACTCTCACAGCGACTGGCCCTTGGTTTGGAGAACCGATGGAATGCGAGCTTGTCAAGATTCTCCTCCGCCAAAACCGTGACAATACATTCCTTCCCTCGCTGCGGACGTTGAGCTGGATGAGCATCGACGATGACAGCTCGCTACTCATGCTCCTAGTGTCATCCACCATCCATACGCTCTCCGTAAAGCAGCAAACCGCTACACCCCCCACTCTGAAGATGTCCCAGATCTGTCAAGCCATTCCTTCCCTTCGTCATCTGCACGTGGAATGGAATCCACCTGCCATAGACGTCCCCATCCTTGACATGGCGTCAGGATTTCAGCACCTGACAAGCCTCAGCCTAAAATCCGGACCTTTCTTCTCCACGACACTCACGCCCTCCACGCTCCGCATTCTAGGTTCATCGCCGACGCTCGAAGATATCAACATAGGCATCGAGGGCTTCGAAGGCATATCTTCGGATGACTCGATAGCGCTACCACGAGTGCATAAGCTGAGATGCGCGGGAACATGTGCAGACATCATGGCCCTCGTCACGAACCTCCGAGCTCCAGCACTCAATGGGCTGGCCATCATTGCTCATTCTACCATCCCGGAGGATTTCGTCCGGCTCAACAACCAGCTTAGTCGCACGTTTCTCGGCAGCAACATTCGCTCACTGTCGCTGACGTGCGACGCCATCGGAACCGTCGGTGAGATTGGTCTCATACCCCTGTCCTCTTTTCGTGCGGTGTGCGCTGCCCTAGATTGCCTGGAGCACGTCTTCCTGGATTGTTACTACCCTTCAGCATACATCTGGGCTTCCGACGACGACTTCGCCACATTCGCACAAGCGGTCAAAGCGGCGCGCACCATCACTTTCCGCAACATCGTCCACATCCCACAAGCCATTCACGTCCCATTCGGGGAGAGCACCCCCGCGTCATTCTCGAGGGGCCCTGCCCTAACGGTTCTCCAGCCCTTCGCACAGCACTGTCCCCACCTGACAGAGCTCGCATTCGACGGACTCGATATACTGCAAGACATACCACAACCCCCTCCCCGGAGTCCAGCGGCGCCAGTTGGCGAGTCCTCCCCCGAGCCGGGCTCGGCGGCTGCCGGAGAAGTGGGCTCGCCATGTCCGCTCCGGATCCTGCGTCTTGATGACTTCGACTGTTACCCCGGAGTACCAGCCGTGCCAGTCGACTCGAGGGCCCTGGGAGAGTATCTGTACGCTCTGTTCCCTATACTGAACACGGAACGCATGCGCCAGGTGGTCCGGGATGGTTCGACTCGCACTGGGAATGATCAACCGTGGTACGCAGCGCTTGACGAGGTCGCTGCGCGCCAGCGGGCCAGGGGGATATAGGGTATTGCGAGTACTACTAGTGAGATCAATATGGCGTAAATACCTGCAGCGAGGGGACCTTAGGCCTTGCTTACGTTCATGTATGGGAGCAAAGAGATCCAGGTGACCGAGGGATGGTGCCCGGAAGGTTATGTCTGTCAGCTGTCTGAACATAGTCGCTTTTCGGGGGTGGTTCGAGTTTGTACGATTGGCAATTGTACTATTAGGATGTATTGCTCTGACGTTACTGATCGACTCTGGCGTTCACCTATGCTACTATTCTACATACATCCGTCGACGTTGTGCGCAGATTGCAGCTCACGCGCCGAATACACCACTGGTCTTTCACATACATCCACGTCACTCTGAAACTACACGAATATTCATCAGCCACGGCCCGCATTCACGGACATAGCGAAGATAGACGTACCGAGCCTCACGCTGTACCGAGACGACGACGTGATTCGGCGCATGTTAGCTTCCCCGCCGCCGAGAGCGGCGGGTACTAGTCCCGAGGGCCACGGAGAGGCCTGCGCCAGGAACGACCAGCTGTGTGGCCGCCCATACCTCGGGAACCTATGGGGTGTTAGCGACGGGGTGCGGTGAATAGACGCATACCAGTTGCATGTAGCCTGTCAGATCAATGGAAAGACTGGGTGTGACTTGACTACGTTCGGCAAATCTTGAGTACATTCGGTGTAGCTTGAGTGGTATAGCTGAGTACGTTCGGCATAGCTTGAGAATATTATTCTTTGGATACTTGAGCCGTCTTGAGGGCATCACTCTCTTTCAAGTGCATTTATCATAATTATCTATCTGTTCACGCGTGAGCTCTGCTGCTGTCAGTAAGCGTGGTATGGAACACACCTTGCTCGCAACTGCGACGCCGGTCTTGAGACGACGCCGCTAAATTTCATGAATCCTTGATAATCTTGCGGGCCAAAGGGATCGTCTTGTCGAGCGTTGGGTATGAAGTACATCCTCAGGCTCTGGCATTCCAGGCACTGATAGAGACCGCACTGGGCCAACCTCGGATCTACTGACAAGCATGGTCAGTGATGAAACGAGAACGACGACGGAGGTGGGACTCACAATTCAATTAATCTATATTTCCAATCTCCTACTCTACAAAGGCGATGAGCTAGACGACACCTTGGGATGAGCACTCACCGTTGCTCGACGGGGTCCGTCCAGGGACCAGCGCGCCGCCGGGTAATCACGCCCATCAACGTCACAAACACCTAGCCGTGCAACGACCACCTTGTATTGCGCGGGGTGGAGCAGACGAGGCCCGTCTATGCGGCGCCCCATACCCACAGAGACGGTGAAGCCCCGCGCGACCTCAAGGCACGATCGTCCGGTTGATGTCTCGCGCTGCGCGCCGCGACAGATCAGACGAGTGCCGAGTGCGACTGGGGTTATAAACCGTGCTCTGCATTGGGCCCGCATCCACCCGAACGCGTACAGCGACGCAGCTGGCCAGGCTGCGTGCTGTCGTTGTCCTTTTACGCGAAGCGACGAGAGCATAGGTCAGATGCTCCGCCGCCCGGTCGTGTTGCAGTGAAGCTAGGGCGGACGCCCCGTGCGGATGCCGACGCGGCTACGTCTAGCTGGTCACGAGGACGAAAACCACCGTCTCCTTCCACGCTCGGCCTACCGATTTCTGCAGGCTCTGTTTGAGAAGGATGGAAGAGAATGTGGGGCGCAGAGGACGTACCATAACCACCTTCTCCGTCCATCAGGCGCCGAACTGTGCCACAGCTTGAGGCCTTCGCACCAAGCTCTTGGAGTGCATCGCAATGTCTCGTTCAAGGACGTCGGAAAGAGCCCGTGCTGTTGGTCAGATTTACGCGCGCTGTGATCGTTGTCCTGGATGGAAGTAGCTTCGGTCACTTCGCAAGCTCTAGACAAACCGCGTCAGCCCCGAGGAGCGGAGGTGCACGACGTGCCGCTGTAGTGTGCCTCTTGAGGGCGGATAAATTAGAAGCATACATAGTCCTAGTTCCAGAAAGTAAGCGCGCGAGCAAACCCCAACGTCTGGAAGAACAACGCACCTTGCAGTTTCCCAGCGCGTCCAGCTGTTTGAAAGGGTGGTCAGCCGACCTATGCTCGCTCGCCGTTCTTGGTGGTCAGGAAACGATCCTATCCGAGCAGCAGGACAGACGGTGATTGGACGAGGTAATAACATGTGAGAGTGCCCGTGTCGTAGAAGGAGGCGCAAGGGGATGTACATGTCCGTTGGGAACGACGGCAGTCTACCTAGAGGTGGTTTAGCTAGAGGAAAGAGGAAGTCGAGTATGCATCGGAGGAGCCATGTCCTTGGCGGCGAGGACTTGACACGCCTTATAGCGCTAAAAGGGCAGAGTGCGTGTGGTTGACGGAAGAGTTTGAAGACGAAGGGAGAGCGAACGGAGGGGCCTTATATGTGGCCGGGAAACATGGGCGGCTGACCACACGGATCTGCGGCTGAAGCCATGCCGGAAAGCGTTCGGAGGCGGACGATGGCGCACCTTCTTTTCAAAGGTGGTCGATTGTGCGTCAGCCCATTGTTCCCTCGGAGGTGACGCCTAGCATCGGGCAGCGAATCTCTCCCTTATCGATCTTGTGTGGTTCGTATTGGGGCGGTCGCGCTGATTTGTGACCGCGGTAGAGTCAACGCTCTTTCCGCGGCGCTCTTTTTTGTCCGTCGTTAAGAGAAGAATTGCACCGGAGCGTGTCAGGCATGTGAGTTCATGAATCAACACTCGCCGCACTTCTGGCACCTTCACCACGGGATAAGGCTGACTGTTGGACTCCAAGGACTCCAAGGACTCCTCTCCGCCGCTATTCGCTTGGCCATGCCTGCGTCTCATAAGAGCGGATTGATTGAAAGGGAACATCGTCCGGAGAAAGTCTGGATAGGGCAGGGAGCCGAGACCATAGGACAGAGGCCACCCAGGAAGGCACAGCACAGCATGACTCGCGGTAAGAGAAACGCGACGCGACGCGTCAGCGCGTCGGGGTTGAAACCATGTGACCGTAGCGACCCTTTTCGCACGTGACACCGCGTGCATGGCCAAATACCGGGACGCGTGACAGGCCCAGGAAATGATTCCTCCTGGTTACCTGTCACGAATGTGTCACGAAATCGGACATGAGCGCGACATGTTGGCTGTCACGCAGCTGGCACGGGGGGTAACACCAGATTGTGAGCATTACAGGGCCAGTCATGCACATTTCCTATGGCTTTCGCTTTTGTTCTGCCTTTCGCCATCATGACTCGTCCTGCTTTGTGACCACCAATATGCTGCGTGACAGTTAACATGTCGCGCGCATGTCTAATGACATCATATATTGCGTGACGGGTAACCAGGAGGAATCATTTCCTGGACCTGTCACGCATTCCGGTATTTGGCCATGCGCGCGGTGTGATCTGGTGTGATGCGTTCTCGCGTGTTCTCGTTCTTTCCGGCGCTTTCCGAGGTCCTCCTCGGGTGGCTGTGGCTGTCCGACTCGACTCAACGCGGACCCGAGTCGAAGTTGTCTCGTACTTTCGACTACACACGAGAAGAAGCGGGCCACAACCAGTTCGCCCACATCCTGTGGTCCTCGTATCTCGCTCAGCAATGACTCAGGCGCGACGCGCGTCGGGCGGGGGCCGGACGGCGCGTCCCCTCTGCGACGCTTAGCAAGCTGCGTTGCGGCAACCTATATAGCTTTCCCCCTGTACGCCCTCATCTTTCGTCTCCTTCCGTCTTTGCCACTCACATCTTTCGTAAACCTCTCTAGTTAACTATGCCTATCTTCTTCCAGGCTCCTCCCCAGCAGTCATACGGCTACTGCTCTCCCTACGAGCGGTTCTCCGATGTCGACTACTACGAAGCCGTCGCGCAGCGCGCTGCTGAAGATTACGCTGCAGCTCGTGCCCGCGTCCAAGCTATCCGCCAGCAACGCCAGCAAGAGCATCAGTTCCATGGTCACTTTGGTCAACCTGCGTTGGACGACTTTTTCCACGGCTACCCTGCCCGTCCTTCACCTCGTGGCCGCTATGCTCATAGATCCATGCGTCGTGCCCCCGCGGGCTACTCGCTCGAAGACCTCGTTGAAACCGTGTGGCGCGACGAGCAGCGCCAGCGCGAGTTTGCCCTTCGCCAACGCGAGGTTGCTCGCCAGCGTGCTCTCGCTGAAGCCGTCGCTCGCGAGGAGGCTGTCAACCGTGCTCGCGCTCAGGCCCAGCGCCAGCGCCAGCAACAGCAAGAGGCTCTCCTGGCATTGCTCGGCTTGGTGAGCGCCGCTACTACCGAAGCTCCGCACCAGCATACTCAGGCTCGACAGGTGTGTAACGTATGGGCTTTCCCCCGTCGATACAGCACGCTTACCTACCCTTCCGCACAGCCTGTTCCAGCTCGTCGTCCTATGGACGTGCCTTCCACTCTGACCGCTTGCCCAGTGGATCGCAAGGGCAAAGGAAAAGCTGTCGACGCTTCCACTCAGCGTCCTGCCGCAGTTCCGAGCCCCGTCTTCTCCGCTCCGGCAGCCCCTAGGATCCCTACGCTAAAGGAGGAGCTAGAGGCGCGCATCCGCGCCGAGACTGATCCCGACGTCCAGGAGTCCCTCATCATCCTCTACTCCGACCTCTTCGACAATGTGCAGCCCTCGCAGCCCTCCGCGGGCCCCTCCGGAGCCAGGCGTGAGGAGACGTCAGTCCCAATCTCAATCCCCGTCACTACCCCGACGCCTGCCACTCAGGAAGCCAAGCCCGCTACTTCGGCCACGCCTAGCACCCTAGAAGTCCTTGAGAAGAACACCGAGGGCGCGCCTCTGCACCGCACCCCCGCGCTCCCGCCCCCAGTCGCCGCGAAGCTTCTCGCGTTCTACCGCGCCCGGCGCGCCCGCCGCCTCTCGCTCCAGGAGATCGTCGCAGTCGAGGACGCCCTGCGCGAGCTCGAAGGCGCGTTCGAGTTCCCCGAGAAGCTCGACTTCGCCGCCCTCGCTGCGCCATCCCCCTCTCCTTCCCGGCCTGCTTCCCCCAGCCCCTCTTCCTACACCCCGGGCGAGGAGTTGGCGTACACGGCGAACAACACGTCTGTGCACGCGTACGAGCATGCATTGAACGCACTTCTCGCGCGGCTCGACGCCGTGGAGAGCCACGGTGACCCCGCCGTCCGCGGGCGCCGCAAGGCAGCGGTTCACGCTGTTGAGCGTGCGCTGGACGCGGTCGAGCGCCGTGTGGAGGAGAGTAGGGAGCGGAGCAGGGAACGCCGTGTGGAGAGTGTGGGCGAGGAGGAGGTGACGGTGCAGCCTGCTGTGGAGGTTGCCGAGCAGGATCCCGCCGCGGAGGATGTCGAGAAATCCAAGGTCGATGACCCGGTCGCTGCCTCAACGCCGGCCCCTGCGTCTTCTGTCGAAGAAGTCAAGGTCGACACCAAGATCGTCAACATCCCACCCGTCTCCGAGTCCCCTGAGGACAACGAGGAGGAAGAGTACGGCAACAAGAGCTCCATGGACTCGCCCCTCGACGACGCGTCATTCGAGGCCGAGCTCCTAGTCGACACCTCGTCGGCCGACCCACCCGCTGGCGCCCCCGAGTCTGCTGAGGACGCCTTCCCCTCTGTCTCTGCTAAGGTTGCACCAGAGGTCGACAGCGACAACACGCGTAACGCCGACTACGAGCCTTCTACCGCCGCCGCCGACGTCGACTCGACGGTGCAGCTGGACGTCAGCGATGCCGACTCCGACGCCGGTGTCGACACTCCTCAAAATGAGTCCAAGAACGATGAGGAGTCTGAACGCTGCATCGACACGGCACCGGCATCCGGTGGCGACGAAGAGGTGCATGGTGCAGAGACTAGCCCTACAATCGACGAGGCCCTCAAGACCCACGAAAACGGGTCTGCCGTCGACAACACGCATCGGGACAGCATGTCTGAAGTCGCCGGCTCACGGCCTCCTGCGACTGACAGTCCATCTGCTCCTGCGCGGGACTTCGACGGTCCGACTCCCGTATCTCGCGAAATCTCGGCCACCACGGACGCCTCGGATCTGACCTTCGTCACCGCCCCGTCGGAGGAGCCATCCGCCGCCAGCGCTGGACAGCAGCCTCTAGATTCTCCGCTCTCTCCGTCCCCCTCCACTCCCGCGAACGACACGTTCCTGTTCGCGTCTACGCCCCTCGCGGACGAGAAGCCGAAACGCCGCACATCGGCTGGTGAGGACGAGCTAGAGATCATCAACAAGGAGGAGCTGGAGGCGGCAGGGAGCGATTGGTCCGACGTTGAGTCTGAATTGTGAATTTGCCCTACCCCTGACCTATGATAACTTATAGCGAATGGTACCTTGGGACATTTGGCTACTACTGGTACATCGATCCATATACGCATTCGTCATCGTACTGTACACCGTATCGTCCAGTTGTATGATTATAATGCACATTCGCGACAGAGATCACCTGTGTGTCACCCACCGTCCGCATCCGCGCGCCCCTGCCACCAACCTGCGTTCGCCCAAAGGCGACTCAAGGCACACCGCCGTTCGACACATTGTAATCATGGCCCGTCAACGCCGACAACGCTGGTGTTGACAGCACGTCCGAACTCCGCTGCTGCGTCGTCTCGTTTACGCGCCTCGTCTTCTCGAGGAACAGGAACGAGCATACGACGTCGTCCCGTATCTCGAGAGCGCGCGCGGTGAGCAGCAGGTTCGCGGGCGAGGCCGCAGCAGACTTCGTCTCCTTGCGCGAGCGCACGAAGCGTGCGATGGGCTCCTTGAACCCGTCATCCTCCGCAAAAAGCTGCGCGCGGATAATGCGGTCAGTCTATGCGGTGGTGAGGGAAAATAAGGGGAAGCGTACCTCAAGCGATCGGCCGGGCGCGTTTCCTCGCCACTTGTACTTGCGCCCCCGGCTGTCCTTGAAGGTGACGTCGCTGCGCGCACGCATGCTCTCTATCAGCATCATAGGGCCCACCTTCAACATTAAAATACGTATATACACTTACTCCTTCACGAAAGACGGCAACACGCTCGTCTGAAGCCAGTCCCGAAGCGACATCGGGCCCTTTCCACCTTTGAGCGTGACACGGTCCGGGAGGACCTCGCGCCACTCGAGCGCGGCGAGCTCGGCGCCGTCGGCGTCACGTACGCGCGTAGTCGTCGCGGCCTTGGCGTGCTCCGTCTCTACGACGTAGAGTGTCTTGCAGTCTGCGTCGAGGATGGCAGTATTCGACGGGTTGTCTGGGGAGAGCGTGAGCACGGCTGCGATCGGGGTCGACATGGTGCGTCCTGGTTGCTCAAGCTCTGGATCGACGCAAATCGAGTGGTGTTAGACAAGGGGTGGATAGCAGTGCAGGGAAATCGAGTCGATGTCGGACCAGAAGCCTCGGGGGTTGTACATTATATACCCCTATGTGCTATGGCTTGACAGCCAGGCGCCTCAGCACGGTGCTAGCGCGACGTCAATACGTCAGCTGCGCAAGCATCACGGGTACAGGAGCGCCAGCATCTAGAAGTGTGCCCACACGTTCAGCTGCGCATGTCCAACGACCCTGTCAAATACTCACCAAAGGCGGGGTGGAGGCGATGTTACACCTTGTGCGAGGGCGGCGGGCGCGAGCGCCCTCCGAGTCTACCTCAGTGTACTTATCTATAACGTCAGTGGCATGACACTGAAAAGAGTGGGGTGGGACCGTCGAGTAGATTCCGAGAGATATGATTCAACACCCTCTGCGAACAGTTGGAATACCCCATAAGCCGATGAGCGTTCGCATGCGGATGCTGGCGGGAGTTGGGAGGAGTTGGGCGGGAGTAGCGAAAGTCGTGCTGGCCATATCGGGTTGTGTCCGAGAGTGCCCTGTGGCTGTGTCATGAATTTACCAGGACCCGCGATCGAGCCTCGGGAGCGCCGTCGTCTTTTCTCCCGCCACTCAACATGTCCGTATCCAGCTTAGATCAGTATCTTGTCCCTGGAACCTCGAACACGTACTATATTCCCAACTTCGTCAACGAAGAAGAGGAAGAGTATCTTCTTCGAAAAGTCTGTTTCTAGCGTACGGAGCGTCTAGTGAATGCTGCTTAGATCTAACATCTAAGCTCAGATTGAGGACTCTCCTCAACCATTGTGGAAACGCCTTGCCAATCGCAGGTATGGAACTCGTACTATGACATCGACTGAATGGTATAGCTATAATGGAGATTCATAGGCTCCAGACATGGGGTACGCGGCCCTCGTCTGAAGTGGCGCGCGGCTTACCGCAGCTAGGGTTGCAATGAATGCTTGTTGGCAGGCGGCGAGTTGACTGCGAAGAAAGTCCTCATTCCGCAAGATATGCCCTCATATGCAAATATGTAGTGAGTATGCCTCATCTTCCAATAGCTCTTATGGGTCTCAATTCATTTTCTAGCCCCGATATCATTGGTCGCATTCGCGAGACGGGGGTCTTCAAAAACTCCAAGCATAAAGAGCCCAATCATATAATCATGAATGAGGTGCGAGTGATTGCATGACACGCAGCCGTAGAGTATCTGACATGATTCTTGTCCTAGTATGCGCCTGGTCAAGGAATCCTAGTAAGATAACCTTCGATTCCGCTGCGGCTCAATCCAACGCTGATCTGCCTAAGCCACACGAAGACGGCCCGGCCTACCATCCTGTTGTAGCAACGCTTTCACTTGGCTCCCACACAGTGTTTCACTACTACAGATACAAAGATGACGAGAACACATCGACACCTGACGCTCCCCCACCTTCCGATCCCATGACGGGTACCGTACCCGCAGCGCGCACCGGCCGCGCAATCGATCCTAAGCCCATCCTAACGCTTCTGCTCGAGCCTCGTAGCCTCGTTATTACCACCTCCTCGCTCTACTCCGCGCACCTGCACGGTATCGAGGAGCTCTTTGAGGACACGTTCCACATCGACGGTACGACGCCGCAGCAGCGCGTCGCGAACTTCGATGCACTCATGGACCCCAAGGCGCGCGGGGCGATCGAGGCCGGGGGCATCCTGGAGCGCGGGCTTAGGTACAGCCTGACGTGTCGCGATGTCGAGAAGGTGACTGCGGTCGGAGGGGCGCTGTTCAAGAAGCTCATGGGGCAACAGTGAGGGTGGGCGATTTAGACGGAATGGCGGGTGGATCGACGACCGAAGTAACCAAATCGTCTTGTACATGATGCGATTGTATGCGTACATCTAAGCGTACATTGAGGCGCAACCACGCCGTTTTGTCTGCTATACCACGTTCTTACATAACCCCCAGACCGGCCTTCAGCTCGGCCTCTAGATCGGCCTTATCCGTGTCCCCGTTGGCCGTACTGCCATCGTCCACAGTGTCCTTGCGCTCACGCTCCTCCCTCACGCACCGCTCGCACGTACACTTCCCGAAGCCCCATTCCAACAGGCCTCGTCTCCGCTGCTCCACGGGCAACTCTGGGTTAACGTAGGTAATGAAGAGTTCCTCGCCAGGAGCGATATCACGCCGCGCGATGACCGTGATGCGCGAGAGTGCGGTACGCTGGTCGATGTGCCGTACAGAGACGTTGGGCGTGCAATTGTGGTTGATGTGGGAATGTAGGATGTATAGACCTCCGTGCGCCTCCAGGTCTGCCAGATAGTGAGCTCAACGTTCACGAGAGAGAACTCAAAGGAAGCTCACTGAGGCTCATACGTCCGAGACCACGCAAAAACGCCTCGTAATCGAAGAACATGTCAGTAATGTCCTGTGGCAGGGGCTTTTTGAGCAGCTTCGCTAGCCGCTTCTTCTCTGCATCTGTTGGGGGTTCCTGGAACGCCTGTACGTAGAGCTTGTGCGCCTTCTTCCATGTCGCGCGGTCAGGCTCTGCACTCAGCCTGATCGCAATGCATTGAGACCCTAACCATCTCCGAAGAAAACGGTTCACACTCACCACCCGCCCTTCGCCCTCTCCTCCATACCCAGCTGCGCAAACGCCCTCACCACTTCCAAGTCCTCCGCGAACCCGCCCTCACCGTCACCCTTTGCCGCCGCCCCGTCATTCTGGTACGCGAGCAGCACGCGCGCGGTGCACTGCGCGAGCGCGTGGAGCGCCATCCACTCGTTCCGCCGTGCAAAGTGCAGCAGCGGCGCGCTCGCAGGACTGCGCGCGGCACAGAGCAGTGGGTGTGTGCGCGCAGATCGCGCGAGGCACAACCGGCTGCAGAACCGTACGGGGCAGGGCGGCGCGGCGGCGGGCGCGGTGCAGGGGACGACGAGTGGGGATGTCGTCAAAGGTGTTGAGCAGTAGCCGCACGCGGCGCCGGACATTTGGAGGTCGTACAAGTTCCTGTGTCGGAAAGGAGGGATAGCGTTGAGGGAAGGAAGTTCTGGCACGAAGAGGGTACCCCACACACCATTCCGGCGCAAGCACGAAAGGATCCTCCTTCCAGATCGTCTCGCCCGCAGCAATCGGTACGCGCGCAACGAGGCCCTTTCCCTTAGCCTTGCCAAAGGATCGCACCTCGACCTTATCTGTCCACTTCGCGACGTCGAGGCCCTCGATCAAGCGAGAGGTCGGAAAGACTTGCCCTGGGGCGGCCGCATTCGCAGCTGATGTTTGCACAAGCCCAGCAGACTGCAGAATTTTACGCGTGCGCTTCTCACTAACAGCCCATTCTGTATGTGTTGCGAGGAGGAGTGCATGGATCTTCGGCACTCCGAGAGTAGGATTATCGGTCTTGAGTGCAAGCAACGCAGCTTTGAGGTCGTCCTCAGAGGGAGTAACCGGAGTGGCCATAGACTTCGAAGAGTGAGGGATGTAGCGAGGGATAGACACAGAGAGTTGTTATGATATGAACATCTGGCGCAAGGCAAAACACAGAGAACGCAGGTAAGAGTAGGAAGACATCTGAGTTAGTTGCGGAGAGTACGAAAAAGACTCTTGGGTGTGCATCAAGCGCCAAGCCTACGCCGGAAGCCAAAATGGACACGTCCGGGATCGAACCGGACCCCTCTCGCATATTGCAGATGCTAAGCGAGCGTGATAACCAACTACACCACGTGCCCTGTAGGCTTAAGCTGAAGGCGTCAATATAGGGAATTTTGTCAAAGACTACCATGCAAATCATCGCTAAGACTTCTCTGCGGCTTCAACTTTTCAAAGCCAGTGATCTCAAATGCAAGGGGCTACATTAGTCTAGTACCTATTACACTGATGACACCGAGAATTGTACGTATGAAAGTCCGTATCTCTACAACGTGGTATTAACATGTATGCAACGCTCAGCCTCTTCAGAACAGCACCCAGGAGAACGCAGCAAAGATCGTCGCGCCAACAAAGGCGACGTACGAGTTGGCCACGGCAAGCGAGCTACTATCGCTACTGTCGCTGCTGCTCGACGATGAGCCCGCGGTGGCAGTGGCAGTCTCGGAGACAAGCAGTATAGAACCGTCAACGGTAGACGGAACGAGAAGAGTGTCGGAGTCGGAGAAGACCTTGGCGTAGGAAATCTCGAAGTACGCGTTCGTGTAGTTCACGGGCGTGTTGATGACGTTGTTGATGTAGCACGCCGTCGCGGAGCCGTCGCCACCACACGTCGCCGCGTACGTACTCGCAGAACCCGCCCTACGGAAACAGTCAGCAATCGGCATGCTGCCAGACATACATGTGAACGGGACGCACCAGTCACCACAGAGGGTAATGTCGAGGATGAGCTGTTGCGGGCCGAAGTATTGGCTGATGTCACACGACGTTGATGGCCAGTACGCCGTAGGAGTGCCCCATGACGAGATGTCAATCGTGTCGTCGGCATCGGAGACGGAAGACGGGATATCGTCCCTCTGATGCGGGAATACGGTAAACACAGGGCGGCGAAAGATATCGGAGGGCACGTACGCTCCAGAACCAGATGCTAATGCCAGAGTCCAACATCGCTGTCGCCCATACTCCTCCACCGGCGGTAGCAAAAGCTTCGCCATAACTGTTCGTGTTCGTGTCTGTGATCGCACATCCAGAGTCGTTCGAGCAGTCGGTGGTGCTGCCGACCGTGCCGGACATTGTGGCAGACGAGGAGGAAGCGCAACCGGACTCTGAGTGCAGCGCCATCTGGTTGGCCGTCACGAGGTTGACGCCTTCAATGATGTCGATCTCCCCGTGCTCCGGCCAGTTCTGACCTTTTGTCCAGAAAGCCGGCCATACCTTCGAGAAGCAGTGCGTCAGTCAGGGATGCGAGGAAGTAAACATCGGCAAAATGACGTACGGAGCAACCGTAGGGAAGGTGGGTAGCGTCAATAAGAATAACGGAACCAATCCCGAAGTAGTCGGTGGTAGCGATGCGAACCTACGCGAACGCAAAGCGGACCAGAGGTGAGTGAGAACGTCTGACGTTGAGCATTGCGAGACACGCACCGAATCGCGCTTGTAATTGTACACTACCGATGTAGTGTTATCTACAGTGATGATTGCCTTTCCGTTGTCGTTCACGTACGCCAACTTCTCCGACGTTGCGTTCGCCTGGTCAACGAAAGTGACGTCACCTGCAGACCCTTGAGCCTGTGTCGCAGAACCATCAAGGACAAGTACGCACCGTTGGTCAAGTTGTCGTAGTTCCCATAGAAGTCCCACCCGTCAAAAAAGTTCGACCCAGAAAACTCCTTCACGAGGCTGTATGTTGCGGACGCGCCGGAGGCGGAAGATAAAAGAGCGGCGGCCACAGGAAGGACGAGATGCATGGTTGAAAGAGCGTTCTGCGTCGTGAATTCGTACAGATCCCGGGTCGTGCGTCGAATGAAGGAGAGTGTAGGGGCTCGAGGGATTAAGGGGAGTGGACGGAGCCTCGATTTTCGTTATAAACGAAGCCCGTAGCGCAGCGGGCGATGACCGGATTGGTGCTAGCCGCCCGGCAAAAGAGTACTACATGCACGCTCTATAAATTGACTTGCACCGATCCTTCCGCTTGCTGGCTGCGGACGAGCCCCGCCACACGGAAGTCGCAAGTTGCGAGAGCCTGGAGCCTGGAGGTAAAAGAAAACGTGGATGTGGCACAGCTCGTCATTCCGCACGGTGAGACGCGGAGGTAGAAATGCTGATCGCGTGAACCACTCCTGTTCAATCCTGTGCAACATCCGTTAGTGTTCTTCCATAAAATGCGTCCGAAAACCGGGAACATATAGACACCGTGACGTACTGCTAATCCCATCATGCAGTCGAGGAGCTGCGCCTTGCTGCCTTGCTTCCTCGGTGCCTCGGTAAGTACTCATGAGCTGCGCGGGACTCCAGAGAGCTGAATGCATCACGACTGCGCAGGCAGTCTCCTCATTCTATGCTAAATCACCCTCACTCGACCAGTGGAAGCTTCTCCAAGATGGAAACATGGGGTCAATTGGTGCACGTCTTTCGCGTTTCCTGTCAGCGTCGAGACTCGGACAAGTCAGAGCGGCAACGACGGAGTGTGGCCCGTGCGCAGAAGATGGTCGTGTTTGTGCAAGCTTGGTGTTATTTGTGGCATTCTCACGTGCGGACTATATAGCCGCCCTCGTGACTTGGACGTGACCTCGTTTCCCTCCCCCGTGATCACTCCGCCCCCGCAATTGTCCCCCGGGCTCATCGCGTTCCCTACTGAGCGCATCCCTGCCGCTGCCGCACACGACGACGAGCGCAGCGTCCACATATATATCAGGGTCTGTTTTGCACATTCCGGCCACTCCGACGTCGCCCGTCCTTCAACTGCCCGAGAACAATACCTCCGAATTCCACTGACTTCCCCGGGAGATGGCATCGACGCAACCCCCCCACGATCCCGCCCTCGCCCACGTCTCCACCGCCCCCGCCGCTCCTCCGCCCGCTGCTGGCAATCAGCCACCAGCCGGCGGTGCACCTTCGGCATCGCTACCCGGGCTCCTCGCCAACGTTGGCCACGAGCAGATTGCGGCGCTCCTGAAGCACATTCCGGACCTCTTTCAGAGGGTGAGTGGCCCCGCCCCATCGTTCCCCATCGCTCGCGCACTCCGCCCTGAGACATCGAGCCGGTGCGCCCCGCCCGTCGCGCGCAAAGACGTCGGGCACGCGCTACACGTGATCGGGAGCATCGGTCACGTTCGTCGCGATGATCACGGAGGGGCGCGCGATGCGCGCGCAGCACCCGTACCTTTGTCGGGACTCGGTGCGCCGAGCCCCATCCGTCGTTTGCTCCGTCGCCGACGCCCTGGTGTGTCTTCATCCGAATGTCGATCGTCAGGGCCGATGTCTATGAGCCAGTCATTTAGCAGTCGTACCTAGATGGTTCTATCAATAGCCGTTCTGGCCATGGTGTCCATGATCCTCCTTTCCTTGCCATAGCTTGATTCGTCTACTGAACGCTAACAATGATCTATCCAGTCAGAGAATCTGAAGGACTCTGCTGCCGCCGAGGCGCTATCCAACCTCTCCCAAGGGGCCGCTTTCCTCCCCCAAGCACCCACCGGCCAATTCCCCCATGGCATGCTCCCCAACCAAACCCCTCTTCCGGGCGCGCCGATGTCGAGCGACCCTGGACCGTCTTCACACCCTCGTGGGCCACCTAACTTAGGCCAGCTTTCCGCTATTGCGTCCGTGATCCAGAACGCCCAGCAAGCACCACCGCCTCCGGAAGAGGGTGTTGAGGGTCCACAGGATGATCACGGCGACGATTCATCGCCCGATGGCGGCGACAAGCCACCCACGAAGTCTTCTGGCCGCCGAGGCGGTCGCAGCGCGACCATGACCAACGACGAGTGGGCGCGGATCCGGAAAGACAACCACGTACGTCCGCCTCCTCATCCACCTTCACCTAGTCTCCCCCACGCCACTCACTGATCTCACGCACTTCCTCGCGAACAGAAAGAAGTCGAGCGCCGACGGCGCGGAAACATCAACGAAGGCATCAACGAGCTCGGGCGGATCGTGCCGAACGGGTCGGGCGAGAAGGCCAAAGGCGCGATCCTCTCCCGCGCGGTGCAGTACATCCACCACCTCAAGGAGAACGAGGCGCGCAACATCGAGAAGTGGACGCTCGAGAAGCTGCTCATGGACCAGGCCATGGGCGACCTCCAGGCCCAGCTCGAGGAGATGCGCCGCATGTGGGACGAGGAGCGCATCCAGCGCCAGCGCGCGGAGGCGGAGCTGGAGCTCCTTAGGGGACATAAGGCTGCCGCGGGCGCGGCGTCGGCGGGCGCGGAGGGTGGCGCGAGTGCGCCTCCGGCGGCTCCTGCTGCAGGGGCCGCGCCTGCGTCCAAGGATACAGGCAAGCGCGAGCGGCAGGAAGAGGAAGAGGTGGAAGAGCACGTCCAGGACGGGGAGAACGAGGACCGGTCGAAGCGGCAGCGCACCGAGTAGATCGGCTCGAGTCCCCACGTCCATCTCCGCCCCCCCCCCTTTCCCTTCTACTTCGCTCCTCCACCTCCGTTCTCCGTCTGCTCCCTGCCTCCCTCATATGCTGATCCCGCTAGTCCCTACCGCTCCGCCCGTCCGCTATGTTCCCTTCCTTCCCGACTGACCGACAGCGCATCCGATGATTGCGCGTCTCTCCCCGCCCTGTTTCCTTCCATCTTTCTTCTCTAGGCTGTGTAGCGTACTCCTCTGTACATGTATAGTGCCCTCCCTCCCTCCTCCCCTTCCCCCACCCTCACCACCTTTGGGACAATCAGTTAGTTCTGTTGCACGACCCGACCGAGTGTACGATATGTAATCCTACCGCTCCCGTCCCCCGACTTCTCCGTCCGCCATTCGCTCGCCCTTCTCCCGCTCTCGCGCGGGGATGCCCCGCGCTGCGCACGTCCCCGTCGTCGGGGATTGAGAGACTTCCGCTCGCGAACCCGCCGTCGCGAGAGCTAGAAGCCGCTTCATAAAACACTGGGGCCCTGAAGAACTCCGGCCGCGTCAGTCTGAGACGGTACGGAGTCGCGGTCTCGGCCCGTCGACGACGTCGTGTCCGCCGCGGCCGTTCCCCCGTCGCGTCAGATTGGGACGGTCAGGTAACAGGTTGCGTGTGACGTCCGGCCCGGTCGGGGTGTCCCACCTTCACGAGTGAGCGAGTCTAGCGCAGGCCCGGATGTCAGCGCACGTTAATATCGCTTACATAGCAACTCAAACTTCTCAAGGGTGGGTTTCGACGTCCGGGTGGGCCGATGCCATCGCTCAACTCCTCAAGAACAGTCAAGAACGCGCGTCGAGGATCCAAGAATTCTGGCAGCCACGGCCGTCGAATCTGATGTCGACGTCGCGCACCGGCACCGACAGGCAGGTGCGGTGGGCCGTAGGGTATGTACCATTCACCCGCGCGGTCTGAGTTACGGTCAACGCGCGGGCGCGAACGTCGGCCTCTATGCACTATAGCATGCGAAGCACTCGGCTTGGTGACGTAGGAGGCGTGCGCAAGTCCTCGCGACCGCGCGGGCGGTGTAGCTTGAGGCTGTTGTTTAACGGCGCCACGGAGTTGCGTACGTACTACGGGCTCTCAGTACTTACGGAGGCTGACGGAGGCCGCGTCGAGACGAACAGCGCGCGCAGCGCTAGGGCTCGCACGCGATAAAGTGCCGCCAAGGCCCGGTTTACAGGGGCTTTGTGGCAATAGCCTAATTAAGCAGGCACCGAACTCGAGAAGCGCTCCCGCTCTGGCATTGAATCTGATGGACCGCCGCAGGGCGATATCATTGTATCGAGAATCATATAGGGGGCGAGCAGTGACAGGGTGGCATTACGTGGGCGGATGATGCGTAAGAAAGTTACGCAGAGCAGAGCGTGTCTGACGGTCACTTGATGCAATGTACGTATGTACACACTTACTACAAAACTTCTTGAGAACGTCCGCTCGCGCTGGGTGAGACCACCGTCTGAGACTGTCTTCGATCGTCTCGGCAACCGATGGAGCGCGGTTCGAACTTCCGGGGGCGCCGCACCGTTCGAGTCGCGCGGAACAGCGGGGCTCTAGCTTCAGCTAAGGCAACGGGCTACGGTCAGCAACTGTCAGGATCCACATTCTTCACCACGAACTCTCGTTAGAGAAGCCTGACGGGACGCCACGGAAGATCAGTTACTCGAAAGTGTGCATAGCTGGATGCATATGGAGCTAGATGGCCGAATGCGGACGGCCGCCACCGCGCCTCGCCGCGCCCGGTGAACCAGAGTCACGGTGTGGGCCGAGGGCGACGCGTGCGGATCGCTGCAGGTACGCTCTGCAAATTGCGGCGAGACGGTCGTGATGAGGAACACGCAACACGAGGGCGCTCGCGAGCTTCGACGTGCGTGGGCGGATGGGGCACGCGGCGGGGATGGAGGAGAGGAAGGGAAGCATCAAGCAATAAGCTGATGGATCATGGTCGCGTCGTGGACGTTTCGCCGACGTGGTTAGCCGGGAGGAGGGAGTGCCTGGGGATGTCTCAGGAAGCGCCTTGGAGCGAGGGGGGCCGGTTAGGCTCGTTTAGGCTGTCGAGGGGGAGGCTTGGGCTCCAAGGGGCAGCCTGGGGCAGCGTGCAGACGGGGGTTGTGGCGTCGGTGCAGGCGGGGGACGCGGGCCGGATATGGTCGGGAGGAGAGCGTCGAGCACGCGAGCGGAGGAGAGTCGGAGGCGCGGGGCGATCGCGGGGTGGGCGTCGGTCGGGCGGACGGCGGATGAAGGGAGGATGCGGCGGTGACGCGTGGTGGCGCTCCACTTCGCTCACCTCCGAGGGGCGGGCGCCTCAGGGCCCGAGGGGCACCGGTCGTGGCCCGTGGCTCCCGTGAGCGGTCTGCCTCAGGGTGAGGAGGTGGAACGAGCTGTAGCGAGGCAACGCTGCCACCGGCTCGCTCGCCGTGGGAGAGAGCCGCTCGCGAGATCAGCCTCCTGGGAGTGCTCAGATCCCGTTTGTATACGCCCTCCCTCCGCCGCCAATCGTCACGCCTTCTCTCTCCTTTGACCCCGAGCTTCCTCTCTCCTCCCCCGTCTTCCTCCCATCTCCACTCCGCCTGCGCCATCATGGCCGCGCGCTATCTCATCGACGAGGACCCCCTCTCCCGCCTCCTTGCACCCCCACCAAACGAGTCTCCCGAGGAGAAGGAGATGCGCCTCCGCCTCGAAGCCGAGGCGCGCCAGATAAGTGACAGGATAGACGACCAGATCAAGGCAGAGAGGGCAGCCATGAAGAAAAACAGGCCAGTCAAGGTCCTCCTCCTCGGCCAGAGCGAAAGCGGTCCGTCCCCCTTCCCCTCGCGCAGTCGTTCCCCATCTCACGTCTCTTTCCCCGGGCCTTTTCAGGAAAGTCGACAACGCTTAAAAGTATGTCCTAGCCTCTTTATGTTACGGCATGACGTTCTCCCCCCTTCTCTTTCATTAAACCGCCCACAATGTTGGCTCGGGTGGGAGCAGTCGGTTCGAGGCACCCACAGCGTCCATGGCCTTGCTTCGATCCTGTTCCGAGTGTGTCGCGGCGTCGAGTCTATGAACCTACGCGGACCACCCAGCGCATCGCGCAGCCTGACCTTTGGTCCATCTATCCTCTTTCTTGCCTCTTCCATGCTTGTTATTTGCATCCACGCAGGCAGACAAGTCTTGCCCCTCGCGCCTACCCAGCGTTCCCCGCGCGCGTCCCTCCCACTCCCCCCGTAACTGTGCAGGTAGCGCGCGCCAGTCCCCTTTACCGCTCACCACCTCCGTCCTCCAAGTCGGACCACAAATACTAACGCGCGCGCCCGTCCCGCAGACTTCCAGCTCTCCTACTGCAAAGACCAATGGGAAGCCGAGCGCGCCTCCTGGCGCATGGTCATCCAGCTCAACCTCGTCCGCGGCATCAACACCATCCTCGACCTCCTCTCCGACGAGATCGCGGGCGGGCCCGCCCCCGCCGCAGGCGACTCGGACGTCTCGGACGACTCCGACTCCGGGCGCCCCGCGTCCGCCTCGTCCCCGTACGCGTCCTCCGCGGGCGCGGCGGCCGCTGCGGCGGCGCGCCTGGGGAGCACCCACCGCTTGTTGAAGTTGAGGCTGGCGCCGCTTAGGACGGTCCAGCGCGACCTCGAGCTCCGGATCGGGATCCAAGCGGGCGAAGATATGGGCGATACTGCCGTCTCCCCGCCCGGGTCGCCCATCGTCGGGCCTGGGGGGCGCAAGCAGGAGTTCTTTGTCCGGAGCGCGACGAGCTGGAAAAGGGAGAGGGGGCAGAGCGTGAGCGATTACGTGGGCGGTGGGGGGAGGCGGTCGAAGGAGGTGCAGATGCGCGAGACGGCGGATATTCTGGCGGGGTGTGCGGATGATATGCTGGCGATTTGGGAGGACCCGGCTGTGAGGGAGATGTTGCTCCATAAGGGGGTGAGGATGGAGGCAACACCAGGATTGTATGTCCGACAGTGCGATTTGTGGAGGGGAACTGACGGCGACTTTTGCAGCTTCTTGAACGACATCCGGAGGATCGCGTCGAGAGAGTACGTCCCCTCTGACAACGACGTCGTCCGCGCGCGACTACGCACGCTCGGCGTGCAAGAGTACAAAATCAAGCTCAACAAAGGTCCCTTCCCCTCCCCCTTCCGTGCCCCTGCGTCGTTTTCGCTGACACCAACCCAGGCCCCTCCTCCGCGTCCGACTGGTACATCTACGACGTCGGCGGCTCCCGCACACAACGCATGGCCTGGTACCCCTACTTCGACGACTGCGACGCGATCATCTTCCTCGCGCCCGTCAGCTGCTTCGACGAGCGCCTCACCGAGGACCGGCGCGTGAACCGCCTCGAGGACAGCTACATGCTCTGGAAGGCCGTCGTCTCCTCGAAGTTACTGGCGAAGACGTCGATCGTCTTGTTCTTGAACAAGTGCGATTTGCTGCAGAGGAAGTTGGAGAGCGGGGTAAGGATTAAGGATTTTGTGCATAGTTATGGGGATCGGCCGAACGATGTGGAGCATGCGCTCAAGTGTGAGTCGCCCGCCCCGTGTTGCGTTGTTGGGTTGGTTGATTGCTGGCTGCTGACTGATGGGGTGGGGCAGACTTCGGGCAACACTTCAAGGATATCCTCAGGAAGAACTCGCCGGAGCCCCGGCCGTTCAGGGTGCACTCGACCTCCGTCGTGGTACGCTCCTCTTTTCATCTCATCTCCCATATCCCGGCGCGCGTGGCTCACGACACGGTGCGAATCGCAGGACACACAAGCCACAGCCGTCACACTCGCTGTCGGTGAGTACCGCGTCTCCCTCCCTTCTGTCTCCCGCCCCTTCCTCCACCCCCGCCTCCTCGCCGTCGTGGTCGCGCGCGACACACGTTGACGGACCGCCCCCTTCTCTTTGTGCTTTCATACAGTCGAAGAAGGCATCCTCCGCGAGCACCTGCAGCGGGCGGACCTGCTCTGAGCGGTAGAGCTGCGTTCCGCCCGCTCCGCCGTCCCGCACTGGGCAATATGTAGTATCCAGCAACGTTGCCTCGGACACCACGCCTTCTAGCGTGCCCATCTCTTCGCTATGCCGCCTACGGGAAGCGGCCGATATCCGGCGCGGTCGACGTACTGGCCCCTCATGCGCCTCCGCAAACCGCGCCGAACTCAACGCGCTCAACGTCGTCGGACCTGACCTGACCTTGCCTCATACGTTACTACTGCTTACGCTTACTCTCACGTTCCCGCGATCCTTCGCGCCCTCACCGCCTTATCCATCGTCCGTTCTTGTGCTCATGCCCCGTCTAGTCCAAGACAACATCCTCAAGAAGAACCTCGAGCGGTCGGACCTGGTGGTATGATCCTAGCCAGGATCCCCCATCCATCTATCCATCCATCCGTACGATCGCCCCCCCCCCGGCCCCACCTCTGCCACCGCCTCCTCCACCCACCGCACGCACGCACGCACTGCACCGCTGTCCTTGCCCTTTCGGTATGCCACTTCGTCCATGTTGCCGCTGATGCTAGACGAAGCTAACCAGAGAGGGGTTGTGGATATCCGCAGATTTATTCCTAACGCTATAGACGCTCGCGTCCCCGTCCTCCACATCCACGTCCACATCCGCGTCCACATCCACCCATGTCCACGTCCACATCACGTCCACGTCCTGTCCCCGTCAACACCATATCCGTGCCCCCCTTCCCTGCTACATGCGCATACATACGTACAGTACGACCCGCACGATCGTCCCCCGGGCTGTGCGCTCTTCTCTTCGGTCCCCCCGCCACGTGCGTTTCCCGCGCCATACCCCACCCGCCGACCGGGGTTCGAGGACTTGGGGGCTGCCGGTCGCGCCTCCGTCGACCTTCCTCCCTGCCTTCTGTGTGCCCCATCCGAGGCGCGTGCGCTTTGTTGTCACATAGCTCCTTTGTAGCCTAGCTTCACCAGACCGTCGCCCCCATTGCCGTCGCAGTCGCTACCGCCGCCTGCTTATCTTATTCGCGCCGTTCTTCGTGCATCGTGCTTCATGCTTCGTGCTTCGATCTTCGTCCAAGTATCTCAAGTTCGCATTCTGCTTGTGCTGTGCTTTTCTTCCTCTTGTATGTATTGTACTGCGTACTTACTACTTCCTGTTTACTGCTGACTGTTTGCTGTTCACTGCGTACCGTGCTCGCTCTGCCCTTTCTCGTGTCCGTACGCGTCCGAACGCATTGCGCTTGCCTACAAGGCTGCGATTGCGCGATTGAGGCTGATGTAAATGTGACGGCCGGAATGCCCCGAAAAGCCTCACGAGATAGGAAAAGTACTTCGGGAAGTGAGCACTGTTGAGCACGGGTGAGCGCAGGTAAGAGGAGGTGAGAGGCGGTGAGAGGTGTTGAAAACGGTTGAGCTTACCGGGGGTGCTGAGGTGATCGCGAGTGAACGTGAGTGAGCATGCGTGATTGGAGGCGAAAGTTGATGAGAGCGTTGAATGAACACGATTCTTAGAGCCCTTTCTTTCTCGCTCGCTCACTCTCACCGCCCTTCACTTGAGGAGGGACGAAGCCATGGCAGTCGACGTCGATCCGGACAAGGCGACGATTAGCAAACGGGTTACTTCTTGATTCGATGAGTTGACAACATCACATCCAGTCTCAGCTGGTGCGGTGACTCGCGCTGCACACTCCCTCAACTCGAACATACGGGTATACAAGTACAACACAGGCCAGTATTTTGGTCCACATTACGACGATACTGTTCGTGATGCAGCGACGGGCGCGAATGAGGTCACTCGAGAGGCACTCATTCGCCGGCACCACACCAACGAATGGCGTCTGGAGCAATTCTCGGCTCCGTTTTTTGTCCAATGAAACGTCTCGTAAGGATGGTTGGCATCACATGCGCATTCAACGGTAGACGCCTCAATCGGAGTCAAGTTCGTCAGAATATTCGGAGCTCGAAACTTGAGCGCTTGAGCGCTCGGCGAGCTTGTGTCCCAAACCCAACTCGCCTCCTCCATCTCAACCTGCCCCGCGCTCTCCCTTTTGGTCTATGGACTTTCGCTTGTTTTCCTGTCTGTCTTATGTGCGGAAACCCCAAGGTCTCTAGCAATATACATCAGCAGCCATTCACTGAGTTATAGATTTGATACAAGACTTCTCATGATAATTTGACACGTAGAAGTCCGAAGGGGCGAAGCCTGAGAAGAAGACGAAGATGCACTAATCTCCGACTCAGAACCATGTTGTCTTCGGTTACGATGCCACGCCTGTATCAAGTCTGAATGTTGGACAGTTACCTCGTTTGTGCACGGTCTTAGCTCTATCCCTCCCCAAATGGCCTCTTCAACTACCCCATGGGATATCTACGCTCAACAGCTCTTCTCCCACGGCTACGGCTACCCCCTTTGGATTCCCGAGCCGAACGAACGCGAAGTAAGCATCGGAGACGTCGGCTGGTTGAAGGACGGCGAATTTCGCTCTCTGTTCAACTGCATGAAACCACCCGATCATCCGATAAACACGAGAAGAGGCGTACCTTCAGACTTTGCGATATTCAACACAAAAAACGCCTTGATCAGCCAATGTGACAGGATTATGCAGAAGGTCGTCTGCAGCCGCAGCATGCGGATTAGGCAAGGTAGCGCGCAAGTCGGCGGTGGCGCGTGAGTTCTCTCTTTGAGTCGTCTCTCACTTTCACAGCCAGGAGCCTTACCTTGGGCGTGACAACAGCGACGCGGTATCCGCGAACGCTGCTGTAGGCTTTGCATTCAACTCCCTGTCTGATACAGGCGCATTCCTTATGCTCGAGCCTCCCGGCCAGAGCACAGATCTCGAGTCGAAGCGGCATATTGTCAATTATATGCGCGTCAACTTCAATTCCTGGGTTGATTATGCAAACGGCGAAGACAGCTGGGGCCTTGAGCTCCGCGACCACGATATCGCCTTTATCTGTGGGACGACCAAGACGACTCGTTGGCTGGTTTCTGCATACCAGGGAGACTCCTTTCGCGAGAAAGAGGGATACGTCTCCGGCGACTTTGGTCCGTTTGCATCGGCTAACCTCTCTGTCCATATATCAGACAGAATCCTTCCGACGAATCATTACCGTACGGGTCCCTCAGCGTCTCAGCGACCTGTTATTGCGCCGACTCCTCGTTCGACGGACGCCGAAGAGGCGGTGTTAGCCCCCGAGCCTAACCAATGCATATTCGTGCATTACTACAAGATGCAGCGGCGCCAGTTCTGGTGGCCTGTCAAAGAGCCAATGCGCGCTGCTGCGGGGCCAGATGACCCTGGAGACTCAGAGGATCCCGACTTGGGGAGTGCGCTCGCAGTGCCCTACACTGGTGACGATTACTGCGAACCTGGATACACCTTAGTACCGGAGCATGTCACCGCGGTGGGCGAGGTAAGTGCACATCGTTTTACGCCAGTGTATTATGCTGAACAGAGGCACCGAAACGTATTCTTCGCAGGCCTATGACCCCGTACGACACGTTCTGGATTACATATTTCAGGTATGCTCCGACAATCTTGTGATTTGTTCGTTGTCTCACGTGAATGTTCAATCTAGAGCTCCAATGCAACCATGGCTGTTGCATCCGACATAGATCTCTGTGCGCTGTTCGACTCCGATGTATGTCATCCTGAGTCTTCTTATCTTGTTCTTACCTTTGACTGAGGCTCAAATTGGTATTCTCCGCAGAGGTTTCCTGATGATATTCCTACAGCTTTGAAGGAGCTATCGCCTGTAGTTGAAGTAGATGAGCACGGCGGTATGTATGCCAGTCTCTGTGATAATTAGATCTGTTGCTGATTTTTGAGGCAGTGGGGACGGTTCACGCTGGTTCGCCGAGACCACATGCTGCCAAGGAGGAGGAAGTAGCGCTCTCTAGTTCCGTGTGGTCATGGCCTCTCAATTCTAGCTCCGTCACGCCGCCTACTGCACCATACTCCCCCGGGCCGGACATCGACAGTACTGTCCCAATTTCAGGTCAACTTTTTGACGTGGACCCTTCACCAACGAAGATCCCTGACGGGGATAAGATTCTGATCCAGTCCGTGATGGCGGAGTGGGAGGATATGAAAGATGGGATAGGCGAGAACGACGTTACGGCCCTTTGGAAGGACCTAGCAAAACAGAAGGATGGGTTAGAAGCGCTTCGTCAGTATTCTCTACTTTCCCCTTTTGTTTTTCACCCAGGCTTGAAGTTCTCCCCCCCCATTCGTATAACCTCCAGGTGCCAGTGGCAGCGTGCTCGGGAGCGACAGTGGGTACGAGAGCATGGCCGTGACGGACGCGGAAATCGAACTCCGCCGTATCCTTGGCCTTGCGCCGGACCAGCCATTGAGTCTCAGCGCTTTGACGGACCCTCCTCCCGGCCAGCGCCCTGATTACTCGATCCCGGCGCTGTCTCAGCTGGCGATCCTCGGGAGCCCCGAACAGCGTCTGACATTGATGGGAATTTACCTGGCGTTGGAGGACCGTTTCGAGTGGTTCAAGAATAATCGTCACGACAGGTCATGGCAGGTGCGTTTTTCAGTATCCACTGTCGCTCGCATTATCTTAACTTTTCTGTCGTGGAGTTGTCTGTCCGTTTCAACCTGTCTCTCCAAAAGTGTTTTCGGTCCATCCCCAAGCCGATCACAGAGCCTGGCAAAGGCAGCTACTGGGTGGTGGACTACTCGCAGGGCGCGGGCATAAAGCGTCCTCGGCTCCCGAAGCGCAACAAGCGCGGCATGGAGGGCGTAGACAGCAAAGTGGGTAGCATCCCGGAGGAGGAGGCTTTGACTTCGGACAAGGAGGCACCAGTGTCTTTGCCCTCGCAGTCCGCCCATGAGTTCGGTAACAACTATAGTTACGAGGTCCGAGTCTCGTCTCCACCGCCGTACACAGAGGGATTGGAACCCGGCCACTTCCGCTGGAACGGGGTGAGCATGTCGCAGATGGGACACCCTTCCATAAGTCCACCTAATCATTCTGCCCAGCGAAAAGATGATATTGAGCGCTACAATTCGAGACTGGTGTTCAGGAGCGGCGAAAGGATCGTGAGTGGACTGTGGGGAATGCGCTACTAGGCCGGAGAGCTGATTATACGGCATGCTAGGACTTGGATTTGCTGCATGAAGATCGCTCGCTGCTTCAAACTGGCAACTTTCTCCTTCGCCACTCGGATTCCAGCTTTGGACGGAAAGAGTGGACAGAACTCTTCGTTCTTTTGTTTGACAACTACCGTACGTCTTTCCCCTCACTCGGTTATCGCTTCAAATATCAGATGCGTCTATGCCCTGCAGTAGTCATGACTACGCCCCAGGAGAAGGAGGGGTCCACTAAATACGACGTATATCGACGAGTAAGTTTCGCTTTCTTCGCGAATCCTGGCGCATCGCTCACTACCGCTGCGAAGCCTGTCCCCTTAGACCTAATGACTCTAGCTAGTTTCAGCGACCCGCCCGTTAAACGTGAGAACGCCCTCTTGCGTTTCGGCCGATCTGAGCGTCCCGCTGGCGATATTGGCACTCCGATATGGGCGGCAGCCTCGTCCAACACCCCGACGGATTCTAGCCTCGTCTACCCATTCACTATCCAACACCTCGGTCGCCTGGGTGGCACGTACACCTTCTTCACAGAGTCGGCGCAAGTGCGGAACGAGTGGAAGCAGACGTTGGAGGAGGCGCTTGGGCTCCGCAAGATCGTGCAGGACTCGAATAGGGTCTTCGAGATCAAAACGCTTAGCGCGGACAAGTTCTATGTGCCACCCCCGGGAGGTCACGACCATTTGTTCAGCGGGAAAGCTGCGTGTTCGATTCCTTTTAGTGAGCCATAGGCTATCTTTGCAAGAAGTCTCTAGGAATGACTGACAAGATATGTACAGCGACGTCCGATGGGCGAGCCCTGGTTGCTATTGGGTGCGCCCAAGGAGTGTGGGTCGGTTCTCCGCACGATCCGCAGTGTGAGTTCAAATGCCATATTCATGACAGAGGAGGAACTTATTCCGCGGGAACCCTCCATAGCGTTCCGCCGAGCTCTTCATCTCAAGAACGTCACCCAGTGCGCATTTTTGGCGGGTTTCGGTCTCTTCCTTGTCCTCGCCGACAGGGTGAGTGAGGCCATCCGCAGACGAGTGTTCGCTCATTCCCTCTTCCTAGTCACTCTTCGCATATCGCATCGAGGATCTGGTACCGCCCGACTCACCTCAAGGCACACACGATCCTCCTTCACCTCAGAAGCTCAGCGGGAACAAAGATGTGTGCTTCTTCAGCGTTGGCATGCTGAACGACCGCACTTTGGTTATATATATGCAGAAGAAAGGTGTCAGTGCATGTAGCACAGCTAATTGTTCGTTGACTGACTTCCATCGTGTGCAGCTTGTTAGCGTATTCCGGGTCATAGAACCCTTCGCAGACAGGATCGACGGGCAGTCGAATGTGCCGCTGACTCTCGGGACTCGTCTCGGTTTGCCTTCAAAATGGTTCCGAGTCGACAAAGTGGGTCTCGGAGGTGCTAGATTCGGGAAACACGAGCTCAGACATCTTCCCTAGGATTTCTTCTTGGCTAAGGAAGCGTTTGATCTGGTCTTCCTGAAAGCTAGGATTGTCATTCTGTGCAGGGACGGCTTTGAGATCATGGATCTTGACGAGTATGTCGCTCGAGTCCTTCAAGTTCCCGAGTTATTTTGGCTGACATCTGGCTCAGCTTCAAAAGCGTCACAATCCCCCAATGCGACGATCCTCGTGTAGAGAGACTTGCCAAGCGATGCAGGTCTTGCCGCCCCATGGGGATGTTCCGTGTGAGCGGCGACGAGTTCCTATTATGTTACAATGGTAAGCACTACGGGGCCGGTGGGATATCGAACCAGTCTTAACGTCGATCTAATGTAGAGTTCGGCCTCTACGTGGATCGCCACGGGGACCCCAGTCGCTCTATGGAAGCGATCGAGTGGGGGAGCAAAGCCGAACGCGTCGCGTTCCACCCACCCTACGTGCTCCTGTTCGACAGCCACTTCATCGAGATCCGGCACGTCCAGACGGGCCGCCTTGTGCAGATCATCCCCGGAAACGACGTGCGCTGCATCTGGGACGGACGCGGCGTTACGGGAACGCCCGCTACGACATCCGACACTCCCCAGGGTGACGGCCTAGAAACGACGTCCTCGTGGAAGGGGCCTAAGATCTACGGCGCGATGAACGCTGAGGGTCCGCCGGCGCCTGGTTCGCGGGAAACCCATCCCACCGCGCAGCATCTCTTCATGCTCGTCCCGATAATACCGCTTTGTGTTGAAGATACTAAAGCCAGAGATATATAGGAATCTACGAACTAGGCTGTTTCTAGAATAACACGTGGAATTCACTGCTCGCTGTTCGCTTTCCACGGCATTCAAACGCCAAAAAGTTGGATCTCGCTCGTCGCAACTCTGCCACCACCTCCCTTGAGACTCAGTTGCTATTCTCCTGCTTTCGCGGAGCTGCCTCCTGGGCCATCGACGCCTATCCCCGGCAAACCGCAGTGGACGTTCACGGCCCCCGATTCATACATGTCGGCTCCTCAAGAATCTCCTCAACAGGATGGTCAAGAGTCTGAGTTTGCGGAGGGTTCATCGCGCGATACCATATGGTGCACCCAGCAGTGAATACCGCATTCGTACCCAACGCGTCTTCAGATGTTCTCTTCTAAATGTGTGCCCATAGCTCAGGTCTCTTGGCTCCTTCACGCAGGCAGTCGTCTCTTCCGTGATCCCCAAACTCCCATTACGAGGTTTCTGATTCACTAACTGCTGTGTCCGCGTATCAACGCCTGATGTCTTGTCTTGCTTAGCTTTCTCGTATGCATTTGTCCCGAGCTATTCTCATGTTCTCCGCTGCTACATTTTCTCCAAGTCCGCCGTCGCCGTCCACACTCCCAGAGTATCTATATGATGTTGTGCCTTGTCCTGCCGTGCTCCTGCCATGCCGTCGTACGTCACTACTGATTTCCCGGCTTCGCTTCCATCACCGCTGCGCTTCCTCTGCGTCGTTGTATACACTGTTGTGGTCCATCTACCACCGGTTTTCCGTCTATGTTTCCAGTTAGCTATCCTGCACTATACGCTGCAAGTTTGTATCCTCCATTCCACCACATCAATCAAATCTACGCCTTTCGGGTTCACCGAATTACAGAGATGCTATTGGCTTGCGCCCTGCAACGGTTTCGGCTCGCACAGCTCGCGTCAAGTCTACAGTAGAAGATCTCCTACGCGAGCATTTCGAGCAGGTGGGCTTCGTTCGGGCCACGCAATCGAGGTGGAAGTAGTCTGCCCCGCCCGGAACGAAGAGGTCAACGTAGCCAGGCCGAAGCCATTTTCGTGAAACAGCTGCGCATACGTACAGTATGACAACTTTCCCCCTAGCCGCACACACAGACGTACTCAGAAAGATTGTGATTATCACCACGGTTGGTTGAGAGCTATGCGGGAAGAGTAGGCGAATCGGCGAACACAGCGAGGTAGCGCGACAGAGTTCGACCAACAGAATGCTGAGAAAAAGCGGCAAGAGAACCTGATAGCTGGAGAAAACAGGAACAGATTACGACAGACAACGGGGTAAGGTAACGTACTGACGGCGCTGAATTCGAGAAACAAGATGGAACAGGACATGCGATTGCGATTGTGACTACGGAATGATTGCGAGGGCTCAGATGCGTACGACGTTGAAGCGACGATTGAATGCTGGCTAAACAGTGTCCGGAGATGCGGGTGGCGTGCGAGAGTGAATGCGGGTGCTACTGGTACATTGGATATGGCGGAGAGCGTGGGGTTCGAAATGCTCGATGAATAACTGACGTGAAAATGTTCGTAAAAACGATTGGAGAACTTCGCCTAAGTATATGGAGCCGTCGGCGTTGGCGCGAAGATTTTCGCATGGACATTGGAGGGTAAGCCTGATAGGATGCGATGGGCGAGCGCGGGTATGTGTCGTACGCGCCATCTTGCGCTGGAAGCGGGGTGGGCCATGCTCAGGGCCCATAGGCCGCGGGGGGCCTGTACTATGCGGGGCACATATACAGCGCACCGTAAGCCTGAGGCGCGGTGCGGAAAGATGGCCCGCGGAGGGGCTTTCTTGCACGCCCCCCCCTCCCGGCCAGCGGCAACCTGGCGGAGGCCCAGAAGACTAACTGGGAGGACCGACGTTGAGGCCGGTGCATCGGGATTCCGCCGCGAGACCGCGCTAGTACACCGCCAGCACCCGCGGTTCTCGCTTGAACCGCGCTACGGCCCCCAATCAAGCCTCAGCGCATGCTCATCACAAATAAGCAGATAGCAAGGGGAAAACACGCGTACCGTACAAGAGACAAAACGCGCCCAAGACCTGCACCGCGCCCGAGTACGCGGCGACCACTTGCCAGTTATTGCCCGTCGCGCCCAGGAGCGCGCCCCCGATCGGCGCGCCTGCGGCGTAGCCTGCCGACGCGCACGAGTGTGAGTGCCTAGCATAGAAGAAGAAAAAGAGGGAGGGAGGGAGAAGGGGAGAGGGGGAGAAGGGGAGACGCACCAGGTGCATTGAACAGCAGCAACAGCCCCGAGAGGCCCGCGAGCCGGTCCGCGCCGTACACCTTGGCGGCGACGGCGGCGACGAGGGAGAGGAAGCAGCCGCAGAAGAAGCCGTAGAGGACTGCGAAGACCATCTGTGTGCGCGCGCCGAGGGGGAGGAGAGATCTTACGTTAGCTTCCGTTACGAGCGTTACGGTACTATGCGAGGTGGTTACCCCAAAAGGAGGAGCTCGAGAACAGGAGGGGAAGGAAGGGAAGAAAAGAGCCACTCACGATCCCTGCGTACGTCGTGACGAACATCCACACGACGAGCTGCGTCAGCCCGGAGGCGGCGATGGCGACGAAGAGCGCGTTGACGGGCCCCACGCGGTCTGCCGCGAAGCCGACGAGGATGCGGCCCAGCGCGGCGGAGACGTTGAGCACCGTGAGAGGGAGCGCGGAGAGCTGCAGACGCGCATGCGCAGGTACGCACGTGAAGGGTTTCCCGCGAGGGGAGGAAGGTAAGAAAGGGGAAGAGGGCATGCAGTTAGAGACGAGGATGGACTAGGAAGGGAGGAACGAACTCACGAGCTCGGGGAGGCTCGGGGCCTTCTGGACCGTGAACGTGGGGAGGAGGAAGACCGGGCCGAGGTAGCCGCTGCCATGCGAGGCGATAACCACGCCCTCTGATCAGCCCTCTTCTACCCCCAACAAAGCAAGCCGAATAAACGAAACGACGACTCACAAAACCGTAAAGAAAAAACACCCCGCGACGCTCCAGAACACCGGGTCCGCAAAGAACGCCCGGTCGAACCAGACGATCTTCATCCTCTTCCTGCGCTCCGCGCGCTCCCGCCGCTCCGCCATCATCGCGTAGCCCACGGCGAACGCGAGCGCGTGCGCGGCCGCGAAGATGCCGAGGGCCTTGCGCAGCCCGAGCGCGCTCAGGAGCAGGCGGTAGAGGGTGGAGGCGATGGCGCCGCCTGGAGTTGGTGGGGGCCGGTGCCGGAGAGGAAGCCGGAGAGGAAGAGCGTGGACGTGAGCACGAGCATGAGGTGAAGAAGAGTTAGAGAGGAGAGGGTTTGACGGGAGAGAAGGGCGCTGATGTGACGAACGGGCGGACGTACCGATCGAGCTGCCGGCGACGACGATCCCGGTGGCTAACGCGCGGTGGCGGAGGAACCACTGCGAGGGCAGCGCCACCTGATCCGAGCCATCGCGATTTCTGAGTGTCTATCCCCATACATACATACTGCTAGCGAGAGGGATCGACTCACGATGAGAGGGAAGACGAGCGCGTCCGCGATGCCTTGCATGACGCCCTGCCAGCAGTGGCCATTCGCTTCAATGGTGTTCCAACGCAGTTCAAGAACAAGCGGCGTGACGCACCATCGTGATGAAGAACTGCCAGATCTGCGTGCAGAACGCGGCCGCGACCATACTAGTAACCCACACGATCGCACCCGCGGCGAGGAACGGCTGTAGGGAAGGAGATTGGTCGGTACCAGCCTCAACATGTTGCGGCAAAGAGCTCCTAGTGAGAGCGCCGCACCTTGTAGCCGCTGTTGCGCGTTTGACTTCAGCGCGCTGCCACAGAGCGAACGTTCGCGGGAAGGGGTGGAGGGGTGGTTCGTACGCACTATCGGTCTGCTAGCTTCCCCGCTACGATCCCGCCGAGGGTCATTGTCTGTGCCACGCCTCAGCCAACGCGTCTAACTCCACAGTAACATATATGCGAGTAGAGGGATGACGATGCGGGACGAGGCTCACCACCGCAGAAAGGCTGCCCAGCGTCGTGAGCACCGTATCGGGCGTCTCCGGGAACATATGCTCCTTGAAGAACTCTTCTGTCACGCCCCAGACCTATGTCATCGCACCCACACACGGCCCGGGCGTGTCAGCATAAACGCATGTCCCGCGCGGCGACTCCCACATACCAGGCTGTGTGCACATACACATGCACGCACGTACGCACGCAAGGGCACGCGCGCGCCACAAAAGGCAAGGACGTCAGCGCGAGGCTCGCTCCGAGAGCGAGAAGGAGAGAAGGGAGAAGTGAGGAAGCAGACGCACCCCCATCCGACAGTCACGGCCGAATACAGGAAGCACCCGGCGACGACCGCCCAGCCCCGCCCTCCGTCCGGGAAGACATCCTCGCTCGCGCCCGCGCTCGCGGCAGGCTCGGTGGTTTTTGCGGATCGCGCGCTCGCCCTGTCTCCCTCCCCGTCCCCGAGTCCATCCTTATCCCCGTCCTCCTCTTTGTCGTCCCCTGAGCCCTCTCCCGGTCCGTTCGCGGAGTGCGAGGGTGTGGTGGAGGCGACCTCGACGAGGTCGATTGTGGTGGGCTTGAGCGAGCTTGTCTTGTGTTTGATCTCAGCTTCTGTGTCCGCGGTGAAGTTGCTGGGCGCGAGCGAGCGCAGTTCGACCTGGACCTGGAGGGGCTGCGTTGGTGACATGACGGTGCAGAGAGCTGTGGCGGCGGAGGCGCGAGGATTGAGTGAAGGTTAATGTACGGGCGGTGGAGAGGTCCGGGAGTGTTTCAAGCGGGTGGCCCAAAAATCTGAAAGGCGGATGGATGGGTGGACGCGCGCGCGTGCAGCAGGGCCCGTCAAGCTCGCGCGGAGGAATGGAAACGCGGGCGACGCAGGGAGCGGGCGCGGGGGAGGACGGGGCGCGATAGCAGAGTCCTAAACCTTATGTGAGCGGCGGCGGCGGAACGAGGAGGAGCGGGGGAGAGTGGCGAGGCGAGGAGGGGCGTGCGCATGCGTGGGCCTCGCCAAGGCGGGGCGAGGAGGGCGTATATATGGGGTGGGGACACAGAAGAGAAGGGAGAACGCCCGAACGTACCGTATGTCCGCCGCGCGCCGCATACAGTACATACACTCCACCGAGATCCGAGGGCGAGAGCGAGGGCGAAGGCGAGGGCGCGAGCCGGCGATCAGAGAGACTCGTCGGAAACCTCGAAGCGCGACAAGGAGGCGCACCGTGCGGGCGTGCTGTAGCGTGCGCCTCCTCCCAGGACCTCGCTGGCCACTGCGAGAGAGGGCGCAGGAGCGAGGAGCGCGGCGGGGACCGTCACTGATCACCCTCGCCTTCCCGTCCAGAAAAGGCGGCAGAAGCCCTCGCGCGCAGTCTTACACGTGCGCCCCCCGTCCACCCATCCACCCATCTCCGAGTCTCCGACCTCCGTCCCGCCTTCCTTGCCTGGTCCCTCCCTCTCCTCTCTCGCTCCCTCGCCAAGCGCGCATCACTTCCCCGACCGACCCGAGCGCGCGCGGGCGGTCAGCTAGAGCAACCCCCCTTCCCCAAGCATCGTCCAAGACGTCGAACGTTGTGCACTGGGAGGGGCGTTGTGGCCCACGCGGGGGGTGCCGTATCTGAATCGCGTCTGCTGACAGATCTTCGTGCGAGAAGCCCGCTTCGGCAGACGTCAGCCAGCAACATGTCGCCCTCGTATGTATCGCACCCAGGCGGTAGCCCACACCCCAACGCCGACGTCAGACCCTCAACGTCAACGTCCCCTTCCACCTCCGGGCGCGCGACGACGCAGCGACCCTGCCCCCTCGCGCTCGAGCGTCGAGAGCACCGCACCGTGCGCGCATCGACTCGCGCGTTCCGAGCATACGCATACGCATATGTGATCCCGGCGGACCTGGAACGTCCGCGGCGATGGCGTCTGCCGTCCGCCTTCTGCTCGCTAGCCAACCGAGATGGCGAAGCCCGCCCCCTTCCTTTTTCTCGTTCCTTTTTCCTCACAGCCGTCCCAGCCCGCGCTCCTCCCAGCTCGCTTGTCGTCCTCCTGACAGTGCACCCGCGCCGGAAGGAGAGCGAACTCGACCACCGTGCGCTCGCCCCACGCCCTGAAAGACCTCCACCACCAGCTCCAACGCTCGCCCGCGTCACCAATATCAGTGTATCACCACGTCGTAAGTAACGACCGCAGGCAACGACGATTTCGTTCGCACGCCGCAGCGCGCGTGGGCAGCCTCAGGGCTTCCTTCTTCGCCCTGCGAAAATCGCAGGACGCGAAACGCCACCAGGGCACTGCATTGATGCGGCGGACACCCGGGCGCGAGCGGCCCGGGCCCCGGGCCCCGGCGCCGTCCCGTCCGCAACCACCCTGGCCGGCGCGCGTGCGTGTGCGTGGCCGATACGAGCCTACGTGCTAGAACGCCGTTGTCAGCGTAGGGTGGGTGGGGCGCGTGTCAGTATGTATGAGTACGCCGGACGGTCGAGCTCACCTCTCTATTTCCAGCCTGAGCACGCTGGCAGCACAGCGCTGGACCGTGGACATGAGCGTCGCGTATCAGCATCATGCCAGCGTCCTGAATCTCTGGGAAGGGAACAAATGCGTGCGCGGATGCGGAAGGCGCAGGCATCCAGTCCCCCTCTTCCCCTCTGCTACTCGAAAGGGTCCCAGCCTGCCAGGGCCTGCGGGCGCGAGAAGCAGGCCTGGAAGTCACTGGAGACACGAATCACGATCACGATCATGTTCGTTCGATTTCGACTTCGATTTTGTCGCGATCGGGCGAAGGTGGGCACGGATCGCTGTGTAACCGCGCGGGGAAGCTCGTCGCACGTATCTTATGTACGGGCGCAGGTATTCGTGCGGGCCATCGACGTCGAACCGGGGCCTGTCGTGACTCGTCAGTTGATGGCACATATGGAGGGAGCATTTCATAGCAAGACATGTACGTACCAGCGGGCGTACCGTACGTGTGTGTGCGTAAACATGCACGCACACACACAACACCGCGCATGTATATACTTAGCTCGAGTCCCTCCCCCACCCCTTTCACTCTTTCTCGCGCGCGCAATCTCCGCCGGTGACTTATCGCCCGCTGGACCCTGAACGACACATCCGGGAATCAGGCGTGCCTGCGTGCTGTAACGTGTCCAACAAACCCTCCGTCGAGAGGGTGCTTGAGCGACGGAAGGAAAGACCGCTCGGACTTCAACTTGTCTGAAGGGTTCCATAGCATTAACCGCCGGGAACAAGCTTGGGGGGCTGCCGTCGTCTCGGAGGGTTTGCCTGGTGCCATATCCATGTCGTGAACGGCTGGACTTCCACCTCTTGCTTGAGCACTCGCGGCGGCACAAGGCACAGGGCGGCAAGTCTGGAATCGAAGAACGGGGTTCGACGTCGGGATGGGCAGCCTACCGTACGCCATACACATCGGCCGACGGCGCCCCTCTGGGGCCTGGGCTCGGAAAGAAGCCACGACAGCGCCTCGGACGGCTCCTCGACTCCTCGCGCCCCCCAAACTCGCCCGGGCCGCAACCGCGCTAGCACGTCCACCCACACGCAAACGTCCCTCAATCGCAAACGCCCACTCAAACGCAGACGCAAACGCTCACTCGAGCACCCGCTCCCCGAACCACCTCACGAACGCAGCGGCGCCCGCGGCGAGGAGGAACGCCCCGTCGAAGAGCGCCCCGAAGAACTGGTACGCGGGCAGCGTCGCGAAGAGCTCTTCCTCCCCTCCATCCTCATGGGCACGGGGAGGGGGGAAGGAGGTGCGCAGCTGGATGAGCGTGGAGAGGAGGTAGATGCCCTGTGGTGTGAGACGCGCAAGGGAGGATGGGAGCGGATCAGCGAAGAGCGGTGAATGAGGAGAAGGGAAGGGAAGGGAAGGCGAGGGAGAGTTGACGCACCATGACCTGCGCGAGTATGAGCAGCATGAGCGACGCGCCGAGCGACCGGCTCGTAACGCGGAGAACCTGGATAATATCGGCGCATATTCCGTCAGCACTCGCTACTTCGATCTTCACCCACCCACGCCCAGCAGCGCAAGCGAGGAGAGAGACGAGGCGACAAAACGAAGAGACGCACCCTCGCGACGCCCTGCAAGATCCGGCGGATACTGCTGAGGATGATCGCACCGACGAGCGCGAGGCTGATCTGGCGCGAGAGCTGGGCGACCTTGTCCGGCGCGAGGTGCACGAAGGGGAGGAAGGAGAGCAGGTACGCGAGCACGAAGCTCACGATATCTGCGTTTGTCGGCGCTCCTGATGAAGAGCCGTCCGGGCTGTTCGAGGGCGCGCGGGGGAGGATGAGCCCGACGATGCACTGTGTAACGGTTGGGGTGGTCAGTGGACATGTGATGAGGAGATGAGCTTGTGAGACAGAGGGGTGCTCACGCTGAAGATGCGGTAAACGCAGTACACGGCGAACAGTCGTCCTCCCCAGTTGAAGACGCGCCCCGCAAGCGTCTTGGAGAACTTCGCGTGCGCCTGGCGCTGCCTGAGCGAGTCGAGGTTCCGCGCCATCTCGTATTCGAGGGCCTGTAGCCCGGAGATCTCCTGTGCTAGGTTGGAAGTTTCAGAGTTGCCGGAGAAGTTGGGCAGCGCGCGCGAGAGCCAGTGTGAAGACTGCGCGTCGGGCTTCTGCGTAGATTGTATACGAGTATGATCATAAGTAGTCGTTGGGACATCGCGCACCTTAGACGCTTCGAGTGTTTGTAGTTCCTTCTGCCTCCGCGCAAGGTCTTCCCTAACGCGTTGGAGCCCTCCTTCAGCACTGCGCACTTCCTCGTCAGTGGGATGGGACCTTGATGTGACACGGTGAGTAAAGGTGTTGTCTTCAGTAGCATACGGCTGCGTACTTAGAATTCCGAGACAGCACAGGGAAGAAGTCCCAAGCCGTGTCAATAGCTCCGAAACCGGACAGAGCGCCGAGGATAACGGTACCGATGACGGTAAGTCGGGAGAGCGTGGATGCCATTACGGTGTGTGCCGGCATTCCCTCTGGAAGGGGGACGTAGGACAGTGCGAGGAGGGTGAGAAAGCTGGGGACGAGGTACAGCGCGAGACTTGCGGAGAAGACGTTCTGGCGCGAGGCGGGGACTGGACGAGGGATCAGTCTATCACTGGAGTGTCGAGGACGGGGGCACGTACTTCCGGGGGCATTAGAACGATAGCTGAGTACGAGGCTATATGATACGGGGATTACGAGTACAATGGAGATGATGAGGATGAAGAGGGAGATGTCCCAGTTGAGTTTGCGGACACTGCGGGGACGTCGGCACAACGTTCGTGGGGCATATACACAACACGAATAGGCTCACCTCGCATTGAACACGTCGAGGCCCTGACATACTAGAAGGACGAATAGGGTACAGCTCTCCGAGAAGCACAACGAGAACAGCGCTCTGGAGAGGAAGGAGTGGAACGGTCGTTTTCGCGGGAAGTTCGCTGTAGATGCGGATGTCGAGGGAGTAGGTAGCGTCTCCATCTCCACTCCATCTGCATCAAACACTACCGCGGGCGTGCTCGGGTCGGAGGCGGATTTGGGCGAAAGGTCTTGTAGGTCATGGTAGATGTGTCGAAGGAGATATCGTCGCGAGGCGTAGTACAGGAGAGCTCTGTAACAAGATGAGGGGGCACAACGTTCGCGATAGGTCGTGTAGACGCTACCTTGACGCAGTGAGAATGGAGGTTTGGATTGCATACGTGCCGAAACTGGTGGACATGGAGGGCAACCCTGCGAGGATTAATATGCGGTGTGCGTCGTTCCAATGCTTGATTTGCGCTTTGAGTAGATTCGTTTGGGACTCTTGCTTATGCGTACACAGTCCAAAGAAGAGCAAGGCGTCGACAGATACGATAGGGGAGAAGAGCGGGTGTTACAGTCGCGAGGGAGGAGATTGGGGGGCAGCACTCAAGTCCAGGGTCGGAACGCGGATGCGCCTGTGTGTTGCGGGCCGCTTGTGGCTTGTACGCAGTCAATGCGCCATTTGAAATTGCTTCCCGCCTTCCCTTTGACGCTCGTCGACGTCACTGCGTCCTTCTTCCGCGTCTAGACAGCGGTATATTGAATATTCTGCTATTTCCAAGTCTATTTCCAGCTAAATCCTTCTAATGGGGCAATGGTAGTTGCACTTGCTTCTTATCCATTTCATTTAAGGTTTTTAGAGGGGAGCATCGTCCTTGAAGAGAATTTCTCGCACTCAAAGGAGTTTGGCGCCAGCGCGGTGCGATCACGTGGGATAGGGGAAACGCGGTGACGCGTCGCGTCGCGTTTCTCTTGCCGCGACTCCCGCGAGTGCTGACCTCCCGTCTTATGCTCTCAGCTCCCTGCCCTACCCAGACTTTCTACAGCCGATGTTCCCTTTCAATCAATCCACTCTCTTGAGAAGCAGGCATGGGCAAGCGAATAACGACGAAGAGGAGTCCTTGGAGTCCGTGAACAGTCAGCCTCATCCCGTGTTGAAGAAGGCGCCAGAAGTGCGGCGAGTGCTGATACGTGAATTCACATGCCTGGCGCATTCCGGTGAAATCCCTCTGTTAGCGATAGACAAAGGAGAGGGCCGCGGAAAGAGCGTTGACTCTCCCGCAGCCATAGATCAGCGCGACCGCCCCAATACGAACCACACGAGATCGATAAGGGCGAGATTCGCCGCCCGATGCTAAGAGTCACCTCAGAGTGAACAATGGGCTGACGCACAATCAGCCACCTTTGGAAAGAAGGAGCGTCATTGTCCGCCTCCGAGGGCCTTCCGGCGTGGCGTCAGCCGCAGGTCCTGTGGTCAGCCGCCCATGTTTCCCGTCCACATATAAGGCCCCTCCCTTCGCTCTCTCTCCGTCTTCAAACTCTTCCGTCAACCACACGCACCCCGCCCTCTCGACGCTACAAGGCGTGTCAAGTCCTCCGTTCTCGCCGCCGACGACATGACTCCTCCGATGCGTACTCGACTTCCTTCTTCCTCTTGCTAAACCACCTCTTAGTAGACCACCGTCATTGGCAAGGGAAATGTACATCAACTTGCGCCTCCTTCTACGACATTGGCATTTTCGTGTGTTATGCTGCCTCTTTAAATCACCGTCCGTCCTGCTGCTCGGATAGGATTGTTCCCTGACCACCAAGACCGGCGAGCAAGCATAGGGTGGCTGACCACCCTTTCAAACGGCTGGACGCGGGAAATAGCGCGGTGCGTCGTTCCTCTGGACGTCTGGGTTTGCTCGCTCGCTTACGTTTTACGACTAGATCTATTTACACTTCCAATCTATCCGCCCTCAAGAGGCCCACTACAGCGGCACGTCGTGCACGTTCGCTCCTTCGGGCTGACACAGTTTCTCCCGAGCCTGCCCAGTCATCGAAGCTGCTTCCATGGGGGATGATTCTCACAGTGCGCGTTGCTCTCATCTATTGCACGAGCTGGGTTTGACGCTTCTGAAGGGCAGACAAAGTTGAATTGCACGCCAAGACATCGGTGCGAAGGCTTCAAGCTGTGGCACAATTCAAATTCTCAACGCCTAATGGACGGAAAAGGTGTTTATGGTACGTTTGCAGTGTCCCACGTTCTCCTCCATCCTTTCTAAGAAAAGCCTGCAGATGTCGGTAGACCGAGCGTGGAAGAAGACGGTGGTCTTGGTCCTCGTGACCAGCTAGACGTAGCCGCGTCGGCATCCGCACGGGGCGTCCTCCCTAGCTTCACTGCAGTATGACCAGGCGGCGGAGTATCTGACCCATGCTCTCGTCCCTTCGCGTAAAAGGATAGCGACGGCACGCAGCCTGGCCAGCTGCGTCGCTGTTCGCGTCCGGGTGGATGCGGGCCCAATGCAGAGCACGGTTTGCAGCCCCAGTCGCACTCGGCACTCGTCTGGTCTGTTGCGGCGCGCAGCGCGAGACATCGACTGGACGATCGTGCTTTGAGGTCGCGCGGGGTTTCGCTGTCTCTGTGGGTACGAGGCACCGCATAGACGGGCCTCATCTGCTCCACCCCGCGCAATACAAGGTGGTCGTTGCACGGCTAGGTGTTTGTGACGTTGATGGGCGTGATTACCCGGCGGCGCGCTGGTCCTTGGACGGGCGCTGTCGAGCGACGGTGAGTGCTCATCCCAAGGTGTCGTCTAGCTCATCGCCTTTGTAGAGTAGGACATTGGAAACATAGATTATATGAATTGTGAGTTCCTGCCTCCCTCGTCGTCGTTCTCGTTCCATTGCTGACCGCACTTGTCGGGTCAGAGGATCTGAGGTTGGCCCAATGCGGTCTCTATCAGTGCCTGGAACGCCAGAGCCTGAGGATGTACTTCACACCCAACGCTCGACAAGACGATCCCTTGAATCTGCAAGATTATCAAGCATTTATGAAATTTAGCGGCGTCGTCTCAAGACCGGCGTCGCGGCTGTGCGCAAGGTGTGTCCCCTACCACGCTCACTTATGGCAACAGAGCTCACGCGTGATTGAACAGATAATTATCGTGAATGCATTTGAACGAGTGTGATGCCCTCAAGACAGCTCAAGTATCCAAAAAATTAATACACTCAAGCTATGCAGAACGTACTCAAGCTACACCACTCAAGCTACACCGAATGTACTCAAGTAATGACCAACGTACTCAAGCCACACCCAGCCTTTCCATTGATCTTACAAGCTACATGCAAATGGTACGCGTCCGTTCACCGCGTCCCATCGCTGACGCCCCACAGGTTCCCGAGGTACGGGCGACCACATAGCTGGTCGTTCCTGGCGCAGGCCTCTCCGTGGCCCTCGGGACCAGTACCCGCCGCTCTCGGCGGCGGGGAAGCTAACATGCGCCGAATCACGTCGTTGTCTTGGTACAGCGTGAGGCTCGGTTCGTCGCACCGCGCTAGTTTGTGAACGCGAGCCGTGGCTAATGGATATTCGTGCAGTTCTAGGCTGATGTATGTGTGAGAGAGGTCAATGGCGTGTTGGGCGCGTGAGCTCCCACCTGTGCACAAGGCCGGCGGATGTAGATTAGAGTAGCATACTTGGACGCCGGAGTCTGGCAGAAGTTCTCAACATCAAAGCAATACACGTTAGAAGTACGCTGTATCGTCCGTTTAGATACATGCTCTTGCACGTATTCGCTTAATCAAGGCCAAGATGGATTCAGACCACATGAGTATTCGGCTGCCCAAGTTGAAGTCACCTTCACAAGCCAAAGGAACCACTGTACAAACTCAACCACCCGAAATGCAACTATTGCGCAGTACCCTGTGCCCGCCTGGCTCGCTGACGCGCAGCGACCTCGTCAAATGCTTCGAACCACAACTGATCGGTCCCAGTACGGCCCGAAGCACACCGGACCACCTCGCGCATGCGATCCGCGTCCAGCATAGGAAACAACGCGTCCAGATACTCCCCGAGAGCCCTTGAGTTGACCGCAGCCGGCACCGTGGGGCAATCGAAGTTCTCGAGACGCAGGACCCGGAGAGGACATGACCGGCGGCGCACTCCTCCGGCGGTTGCAGCGCCCGCTGAGGGAGGCCCGCCAAGGAGCGGTGGGGGGAGTTGTGGCACGTCTGACATCATATTGAGCTCGTCGAACGCGAGCTCTGTCAAGCGGGGGCAATGCTGCGCAAAGGGCTGGAGAACTGCGAGGGGAGGGTTTTGCAAGAGCGATGCGGGGACGTTGTCCCCGTACTGGAGGCGGACGGCCTGTGAGATGTAAACGATGTTGCAGAACGCGATGGTACTCGCGCCCTTGACCCCCCGTGCGAACGCGGCGAAGTCGTCGTCGGAAGCCCAGATGTGTGTTTCAGGGAGGAGACACGCCAGGAAGACGTCATCTAGGCGGTTCAGAGCGGCGCAAACTTCCCGAAAAGAGGATAGGGGTATGAGACCCATGTTGACAGCGGTTCGGGCGTCGCACGTTAGGGACAGCGCAAAAATGTGGCTGCCTCGGAATGTGCGGGCGAGCTGGCTGTTGAGCTGGATGAAATGCTCCGAGACGGTTGCACAGGCACGGATGTCCAGGTCATTGAGTGCTGGAGCTTGGAGGTTCGTGACGAGGGCCATGAGGTCCGCACACGTTCCCGAGCATCCCAACCTACGCACATGTGGTAGTGCTATCAGGTCAATCCGGCATGCGTCTACAAAGCCCATAATTCCTATGTTGATAATTGCGAGCGTCGGAGATAAACCAAGGGCGCGGAGGGCAGAGGGCGTAACCATGATGGAGGAGAGGGGTCCGGATTCTAGGCTGAGGCTTGTCAAGCGCTGGAACCCTGACACCATGTCGACGATGGGGACGTCTATGGCACGTGGGTCCCATTCCACATCCAGATACCGGAGGGAACGGATAGCTTGAAAGATCTGGGACATCTTCAGTGTGGGGGGCGTGGCGGTCTGCTGCGTGATTGAGAGTGTATGGACGGCAGGTGATACCAGGAGCATGAGTAGGGTGCCATCGTCGTGCGCGCACATCCAGTTTAGTGTCTGCAGCGAGGGGAGGAATGTAGTGTCGTGGTTTTGACGGAAGAGAATCTTGACAAGCTCGCGCTCCATCGCGTCCCCAAAGTCAGCGCCAGTTGCCGTGAGAGCTCGAACTCTAGCTGCGCATAACAGGAAGCGTGCCCATCTGGTTGGGTCCACGTACGTCCGATATTTGAGTATCTGGGAGTGCATTGTCAGCGTGTTGACAGTCAACGGAAAGGAGTAGAATTAACACAGACCGATTCGACCATCCGATAGCTGTGCTTACTGCGAATAGAACGCACTACTGGGAGACGATGATCCTCATAGATGATGTTCCATAGAGGATCCAAAGTATGGATCTTGTACCATACCACGCGCGCCGCGGGTTCCTCAAACGCCCGACAGACGAGAGCGGCATTGGCGCAAGCCATGCGGTCGTCCTTCTTGTAGGGGTCGAATAAGTCGAATATTGCGTACAGAATGTCTTGGATTTGGAGGGCTGGATGAGAGGGCGGAGCGTCTTGCTCATTACCTGCACGGTGAAAGGCTGCGGGCGTAGCGCCGAACCTTGGCCGGAAGCGCGACAGGAAGGAAAGGGGTGCCGAGTGCCGTTTTTTCTCAGACATCAAGGCACTCGGGGAGCTACTGAAGCCACCTGCATTCGTATCGTAAGCAACCCAGATATCATGTGAATAACATAGCTTACCTGGACTTGTACACTTCAAGCGAATGGCAAGAATGCGAGAGGGCGAGAACGCCTCGAAAAGCGGCGGATGTGGAGCGTCAAAGGGGTAGTGGCTGCCACATATACATAGGTCAGCATCGTAGTAGATCTCGAAGTTTGAGATTGCGTGAAGGGCCGTGCTTACGTTTACGCTCCGTATGAACAGCCAGAGTGCTGGTGGATGACTCAGAGAGCCTCTACTCGACGATAACTGTTTGAGTTGAAGACGTCGATGATGTGGCACGAGTCCGACGTGCAAGGGGGTAAGTAACGCGCGCTCATCCGGTCTTCATCGGAATATTGCATCGGCTCAGTCCACTGGGCCGGCGCGACAATCGGAAGACTTGACAGACTTCAATTCATTCGACTTATCCCATGGGCCCAGCGGTGAACGGAGACATGATAAGCACTTCGCGGAGAATATATATCAAGAGGTGGGAGTACTGTCGCGATCAGACCATAGCGGCGGGGGGTGCTCAGGGCACGGTAGTCGTACTTAGTGAAATTGAAGTGAAAGGGATTCAACAAACGAACTTGAACGCGTCGGAGCTGCCAGGCGTTGGCCAATCCCGGAGAACCGGTTCACGTGGCATGAGGAATAGCCGCCTACTAGCAACGGGCGCCTCTAACTGCAACCTGGACGTCCTTCAAAGCTTCACTGTGTCCAACTTTTCAAATTTACTTTACTCTCTTCATGGCTTGCTCTTTGTATATTGGGCTGGTTGGCACTATACTGAGGACATCTCATGGGGCTGCTGTCTGGCTTCCTGTTCTTGCTGGAAAAGTCTGAGAATAGCACTGTTCCGTGTCTGGTGGAACTGTCCTTGGATATTTTCCTCGATGTACTGGAGGCTACCAAGTTCTCGCCTTTTATCTACAGGATGAAACCCTGACCCACGATCAGCTGATACCGAAACGCTATGCGGGCATGGTGAGGGATCGACCGGGCCAGGACGTGTGTACATAAGTCCTATTAGCTAGTTCAAGCGAGGTAAACAGGAATGATGATACGTGGCGATGACCAAGGTGTTAACAGGTGTTTACGTGCAAAGCAGCATACCGCGGTCTCTATCGACGCTATTCTCGCTTACGGACATTTATAGCATTCAGGGCTTTGAGAACGCGCTGGAACTTGCATACTTCAAGTTATCAATGATCATGTGGCGTTCTGGACGCGCGAGCATCATCGACGTTCCCGTTCTCCTTCCGGCTGAATGCATGACTTCGCGTAAATGCGCCTGGAAGTTGACACGCGCCGTCCGCTGGCGACTGCCTGCGGCGTTGCGCCCTTTGACAACGAGGACCTCCTGCGCAAAGCGGCTCGTGTTGAGCCAGGCCATCTACAGGGACGAGGTGTACGTCACAGGGCGTATGTAGAGGCGGGAGATGTGTTCTCGAGCAGGGAGGACGACGTCATGGCACAGGGCTGGAACTTTGAACAGCGCGATGGCCGGCCAACGCCGCAGGGATATTGATGGGATGAGGCGCCGTGGGAAGGGAAGCATCGCGGCGACAAACGCGTCAAAAGGTCGCGAGGGCGTTGCCGCGTCCCCCAAGGTTCGCTGCCTTTCCCTTCCTCCTCCCCCGCCCTTCCTCGCTGCTACAAGCCTTCCAGGCGTACCCACTCCCCCGCACAGTTCATCATGCGTTTCTTCTCCCTCGCTGCCCTCGCCTTCCCCGTCGCCCTCACCCGTGAGTTATTCAATTGCCTCTCGAGGCGCTCGGTCCGGGTAAGAGGCTGAACCAACTTGTAGAGGCGCTCAGTATCATTGGCCCCAGCGAGACTGCTTTCTGGTGAGCCCCGCCTCAATCCCTTGGTTGCGCTTCGCGAGATCTGAACGCGACGACCGTTCTCAGGGTGTTCAACACTTCCAACACCATCACCTGGGAGTTCAACCAGGGCGACCTGAACCCCGTTGACATTCAGATCGTCAACGCGGACAACCGGACGCTCAACGGCGTCTTTGCCATCGCGCAGTTCGTGAACCTGACCCAGCAGGTGAGCCGCAGAGCATCTCTTTTTCGTGCCCCCAAAAATCTCAACGAGCGCGCGTTCTTCCAGAGCTTCACTGTGTGAGTACACCATGCGTTCCCGCCACTATTCTTCGGCGTTCGATTGATCCGGCGCCGCCGCTTCCCTCGACCAGCACCAACGTGACCCTCGTCCCCGGCGACGGCTACGTCGTCGAGTTCGTCGACCCCGCGAACTCGACCCATATCCTGGCCAACAGCAGCACCTTCACCGTCAAGCCGAACGGCAGTGAGTCGTCCCTTGTGCCTATTTACGTACCCCGCGCCGCGTGTCTGAGAAAATCCCGGTTGCGTTTCTGTTTTTGTGGACAGCGACCCCCGCCGCGTCCGTCACGCCCTCGTCTTCGGGCGCGAGCAGCACCGCGACCTCGCCCTCGAGCTCCGGCTCTGGCGCGTCTTCGTCGTCTTCGGCGAGCGCGACGGGCGGTGCGAGCGGTTCCAGCGGCGCGCTCTCGAACCAGGGCGGCCTCGCTGGTGTCCTCGCCGCGTGCGGTGTCGCGTCCCTCGCCGCGCTCCTCCTCTGAGCGCGCCCCGACGACCCCAAAGAGCACCAGCCACGGCCACGGCCGTCCTTGCACGGTGCAAAATCACTCGACGACCTCGACACTCCCTCCCCTCCGCCTCCCTTGTGCAGCATCCACCCCCTTCCTCACTCACCTCTCCCTCTGTCTCGGACACTCGGACTGTGACACCCCTTTATACCAGGCGCGGCCACACTCCTTCTAAACCCGTCCACTCGTTTACAACCCCCTGCGTTCCGGCATTGGTGTTGGTTGACATTTCTCCTTGGCTTCTCGGATACCCCCAACCGCAGTGCGTTCCCCTCCCCTCCTATGAGGGGTGGACGCACGCGCGTGTTTCCCGGGTTCGGTTCAGGGCCGCTTGATTTGTTTGTGTTTTTCTAGTTTCTACATAGCTGTGTTGTCTGTCTGTCGTTGTTTTGTCCATCGTGCTGTGTGTTTGTTGTAGCCAAGTAGTACAACATGTCTCCATAGCTCACTAGCCCGCGCCTCTTCCCCCCAATCCATGTGCTGCGCGCGTCGCACGATGTACTGCCGTTCTATCGGTGTAGTGGACTGGTTGCGAATCTAGTCCATTGCTGTTTTCTTGTTTTACCGACTCACAAGTGCGCGAGTTTGGTTCAAACGGGAACAGTACACGGCGTTCTTCAGTAGTGGCACCCGAAGATACGCCGCACGTTGTGTCCGCGTGTCTGCATACAAAGGTAACTATCTATCACGCCCCGAAGACCGAGGCCGACGCGCTGCAGATATCATAGATGGTTCCGTGGAGGGCGGAGACAGGGACGTCGATGTCATATCCGCGGAACACATATGGATGGCAGCCCCGCGTGCTTGGCGTCGGTATGTAGACGTCCGTATAACAGAAAAGAACTGCGACCACTTCTCATCTCTAAGCGCCACCGATTCTCTGTGTGGGGAAGCTGCATCTTGACGGCCTCATGCCGTGTAAGGATGCCTGTCGTAGTATTAGTGCTGGGGTCAGTTGCGCAAGGCCGAAGGGCGGCGACTCCAGACTCCAGAGCGGAGGGAGGCTGGATTCCTGGAAACCCGCCCCGTGCGGCGCGGCGGCTGCGGCCCGCGAGCTTGATTGCGGACGCCGCGCGCCGCGCGGGCCACAACGACAGCGGCGGTAAGTGGAATTTGGATAAGGCGATTGGTGATAGGCAGAATCTAACTAATTAGAAGCAGTGAGCACTGCTGGAAGGGTAAACCCTGCGGCCCGCTGCTGTTGCTAGGACTATGCGTGCGGTCCGGTGCGGTCGTACATAGGAGGGCTGAGCCCTGAAGGATCCAGCCTCCAGGAAATCGAAGCTGGGAGGGCGGTGTTGCCGCGTTGGTACTGTCGGGCTGCGGCGAACTGTACTGCAGCAGGGTCGTGTATGTGGCCAGACGCGGGGTTCCAAGGACGAGAGCCTCACTATGGACAAAGAGCGGTCAGCGATGAACTAGTTATATTTCTATGCCGCAGCACGGCAAGTTCATGAGGACTTGGTATGACGCAGCTCGCCGTCCCCAAGGACGTGCGGCACAGGCGTCGATACCTCCGTCTCTCACAGCGCGGGCGTGTTGCGGGATTTGGATAAGACCGCGCATGGCCCGGTACATAGACAGCCGCGGCGGCGTAGGTTGCAAGGATGGCGTCTCCGGGTTCCCGGTGTGCGCTATCGTCCACCTTGACTCTCGTCACTGCCGTACAGGTAACAGCACTGTGGTCGACGCGGCGCGGCGAACTCTCCTTTCGAGTAAAGGGGCTCCAGGCGTTGTGGTTCGCTGCGGCCGGATACTTATATAAGTTAGGTTTAGATGTGAGCGGTGGGACCTGCGGTAGGTGTGCTATTACACAGGCCAGCCGCCATTTTAGCTGCGTCGGCCGAGCGTTGGTGTTGGCACGGCACCGCCGCGGCCCGCGATGGGGATACGCTAGCTTGCTTCCAAAGTTCCAACTGCAGCCGTGCGCAGGACGACGCGCCGAACTGAATGGACGGGCGTGATCAGCGCGTGTGCCGACAGCGAGCATTCACAATCGCATTGATATGCAGAAGCCCGAAGCACTCACCTCCTCGGTCGCATGCACTCGCACTAGTACTAGCACGCGCTGCGGATGATCCACGCTAGTTCGAGTCTCGACGGACGCCGGGACACGGTGGCAGGGAGACGAGGGGAGGTGCGTGAGTGCGCATCGCGCGCCAAGAGCACACCGCGCGGCGGGCGGGAAAGAAAAACGAGGACACGCTCCCTTCGCCTGAATTGTGCAGTTCTGCGCTTGCAAGGGGTGCCTGGGGAGTTCACGCGTGCGCGGCGGGCGCACCTCGCGACGGCGCGTTCGCGACGGTGAACGTACTCTGATTCGTGCTCGCGGGACGGTGGCGACGGCGTGTTATCTGGGGCGGAGGTGCGGCGCGCGAGGAGACGGGGCGAGAGAGGGTACGCCCGGCGCGTTCGTAGTGCTGGTTAAGAGGAGGTACGCGCGGGGAGCAGGCAGTGAAAAGAGGGGGCGGCCATTGGGCGGGGGGATATAGGAGCGACCCAGAGCCGTGGCGGCGGAGAGGCGGGATGAACAGATCAGCCGGGCGACGCGGGCGTCGAGGGCAGCGCACGGGCAGAGAGGCTGAGAGTGTGCGAAGGCCGCTGGCCCGTCGCCGCGGGCCCGGTCCGCTTGGGCCCCAGCGGGCGAGAGGAGGCGAGAGGCCGGGTCGTGGCCATCGCCTCTCAAACGCGCCGTCCAACGCAGGCCCGCCCGCGCGGGCCAGCTGCCACTGGGCGAGCCAACTCCAACCGTCGCCGTGCGCCCACGCCTCCCCTGAGCCCTCTCCACCCGCCCACTCCGACGCCCCGGCCCCGGCCCCGGCTCTCCTCTCGCGACTCGCAGGCCTTCATGCGCCCGCTCTCGCACCATGCCATTGCCCCTCCGCACGCCCTCCGCCGCCGCAGCGCTCCCCTCCGCCAGCACGACCATGAGCTTCAGCAGCCCCATGGCGGGTCCCAGCCACGCCGCTCAGGACGAGCTCACCCAGACCGTCTTCGGCGCCGTCGAGGGCCTCACCCAGGTCCGCAAGGCCCGCTTCCTCCTCGAGACCTCTCTCGCGCTGATAGAGAGCGGAAGGTACGTCCATTCTCTCCCCCTCCTCGCCGCCGCCGCAGATCCTCGTCCCGTCCCGCCATTGCCGGCCGCCCGTCGTGGGTTGTGCGGGTGGCGATCTCCCCCCGAGGCGAGGCGTGTGTGCTGATCGTCGTCGCTCATTGCGTCCGCGGGCGCGCGCAGGTACGGCGACGAGGTCGAGAACTACTTGGACGTCTACCTCAGGACCCCCGGGCTCGAGAAGAAGGATATCGCGAGGGCGCTGCTTGCGCGCGGGAATGCGCGCAAGACGGCGGGCGACAGGCTGCTCGCGAAGGCACAGCAGGACTTTCAGGCGGTGGCGAAGCTCGACCCGTCCAACCGAGAGTTACAGGGGTACCTCAGGAGGAGCGACATGGTGAGTGAAATCGTCTTTGTGTACTAAGTAGGCGAGGCGGGCATCGTCAAGCGAGATTCGAGAGTTTAGACATCAGTCAAAGTGGCGTAGGGGGCAAGGCGAGTGAAGAACGAGCGGGGAATCAGTCGCAGTCGCCCTCTGCAAACGCGGTCCGTCCCTACCCGCATCACGCACTGACCAGCACCCACAGATCCACTTTGTGGACGAACCCGCCTCCCAGCGCGCCCCGCCCGAAATCTGGGAGCGTATCGCCCGCTTCATCCCGCGCTACCACCTCCGCACATGGCTCTTCGTCTCCGCCTTCCACCGCGACATCGCCGTCCGGCTCATCTTCCACACCGTCGACCTCTACTTTGGCGAGGACCAGGACCTCAACCGCGGCCTCGACATCTTCGACCGCGTCAAGGCCGACCCTGCGTTCGCGAGCCGCGTCAAGGCTCTGCGGTTACATTGGGCGTACGAGGAGAGTGATATGTTTGACCTCATGTGTCGTGAGTCCTTCCCTTTTTGCCCTTCGTACTGCTTCCAAACCGGACTGTAGGCATGTTCAAGTCGGCCCTCCCGTCATTCTGTGCCCTCCGAGAGTTTGAATGGATTGGCTACCCCGAGCTACGCGCGGACATGGTACAGGCCGTCCTACAAGCACAACCGCACCTCCACACACTCGGCCTGATCGGCTGGCACTTCGACGCCGTCGGTGTGGTACGTCGTCCAGTCTTTCGTTCTATATATGCGCTGAAATCGCACCCCACCCCTCTTAGAGCGCCTTCAGCGGCCTGCGTAAGTTCATCCTCCGCGCCGAAGACGACGACGGGTTCGCAGACATGGGCGAGGTCCGCACCGTGCTCGACCACAACCAAGGCACGCTCCGGCACCTCACGCTCGGCGCCTACCTCCAGCGGAACCACTCCTGGGACCACGCCTTCCAGTCCGCGACGATCCGCAACCTCACGCAGCTCGAGCTCGTCGACACGCGCATCTCGCACGTCGTCCTCGCGCGCATCGCGCACGCGCACCGCCTCGTCTCGTTGACGTTACATGGGACCTTCGAGGAGCCGTGCTCGGCGAGCGTGGTGTTCGGGAGCGATCATGTGATAGACGGGGTGCACACGTTCCTCCCGCACCTGGAGGAGTTCAGGTTCGTGATGGTCGGGCACGACGACGACTCGGGCCTCTTCCAGTCCGTCGCGCAGTTCCTCCGCCAGCGCCCGCGCCTGCGCCGGCTGGACCTGGGGAGCTGTCCGTGGGACTTGGTGCATGGGGTGCTGAGGGACTTGGGGGCGCTGAGGGTGTTGAGGGTGCGCGTCGCGAATCTGAACGAGGGGACGTTTGGGGAGCTGCTGGGGGCGGTGCCGAAGGAGCTCGTGGCGTTGCATTTGGAGACGGCGGTTTCGGATAAGCCGATCGTGCGTCCTTCCCTCTCCCTTTTCTTCCACTTCTCCCCGGCCCTCTCCTTCCTTTGTTCTTCTTACTAACTCTCATCGACCCCCACAGCACCTCTACGCCCCCCACTTCAGCGCCTTCCCCTCCCTCTCCATGCTGCACCTGAACGGCGCCCGCCGGCGCCCGCAGCCGAGCACGCTCTCCGAGAAGGACTACCAGCTGCAGACCGAGGAGTGGGCCGCGCACGCGCGCTCGATCGCGCGCGCCTTGCCCGCGCTGGACTTTGTGGGCTGGCATGGGGAGCATTATGTTGTTGTTAGGCATGCGAGCAGGGACGGCAGCAGGGAAAGCAGGGACGGGAAGGGGGAAGAGAAGGTAGAGCTGAAGGAGCTGCCGGCGCGGCGGCGGCTGGATTGCGCGAAGGGCGTCGATTTTGGAGGGGAGGACGCGGCGTGGATGGAGCGCAAGGACTTGCCGATGGACTATGAGAGCCCGGGGCTCATGCAGCAATGACGCTGTGTCGTTGAGGTGTGCGTCCGTCCGTCCTCGTCCTTGTCTCCTTCTGTCGCTATCGTGCACGCGTGTGCTGGCTTATTCTGGTTGGTTCGCGCTTGGTTTAGTTCTCGTTTCGTCTCGTCTCGTCTCATCTCTGGTCCTACGCGTAGATGTGTGTCCATAACATAACCACTGTATTCATACGGATTTTTGCTCGCTTCCGGCCCCGCCCCGCCCTTAGCCGCTCTACATATACACCCACCATTAACTCCAAGGTTTTCAATGCTTGCTGAGCAAGCACGCGCTTCGATTTTCTCTTTGGGCCCGGGGAGCCTCGCCGGCCTCCCCGAGGTTAAACATAGGTGAGTCCCGAATCGATCGCGTCCGTTCTCACAGATGTCGGCCTCGAGACTCACGGTGTCGGAACTCGGTGCTCTCTTAACAGGGGTCGCACCTACGCTTCGCGGCAGGGATTGTATGGCTGTCACGGTAGGGCTCGCGGTGACTCAGCGGCACTCGTGGCTCCGAGCTCGAGCTTGAGTTCAGGCTCAGGTTCAGGTTCGAGTTGGCGTGTCTTCTGCGTTTCTATTGTAGGGCGATAAGCACGTTGACTTGGGTCGAGATGGCGCAGCGGGCGTCCGCGTTGCCACTGAGAGGCTGACAAAGATCGCTCGATATGCCTACAGGACTGCAGCATCGTCGCGATCGTCCTCTCTCTACATCCCTCCGAGTCGATCGTCGCCTTCCCTAACGAAAGCAGATACTTACCTACCATGGGTGACGCCCCCTCCACACCCACCCCTACCCCTCCTCCCAGCCAGAACAGCGCGCTCTTCCAACCCATCCGCGTCGGCCGCACAACCCTCTTACACCGGATCGTCTACCCCCCACTCACCCGCCTCCGCGCGAACTCGCAAGGGGTGCACGGCGCGCTCGCCGTCGAGCACTACGCGCAGCGCGCGGGCGCGGTCCCGGGGACGCTCCTGATCACGGAGGCGACGTACGTGTCGCGCTTCGCGGAGGGCAGGGGCCCGAACGCGCCGGGGGTGTGGAGCGATGAGCAGGTGCGGGGGTGGAAGCGGGTGCGTGCTCCGAGTCTACCGAGGGGGCTCTGCGGTCCTTTGGTCTCACTCAGCGCTGTTGGGCTAACATCGCGCTCATGCTCGAACAGGTCGCGGACGCGGTGCACGCGAAAGGATCGTATATCTTCATGCAGCTCTGGGGGCTCGGGCGCGCGGCGCGCACGCCGTACCTGCGCGAGCGCGACCCCGACTTTGCGTACGTCTCCGCGTCGGACGTGCCCCTACCCGGTAGGGACGAGGTGCCCCGGCCGCTGACCAAGGACGGTGCGCGTCTCCTTCTTCTCCCTCTCCCTGTTCCCTTTAACTTAAGCGCGTCCACGCTCGCGGGCTGACGGGCTAACGGCGCAACGCCACCACCAATGACAGAAATAGCAGAGTACGTGCGCGCGTTCGCGCAAGCAGCGCGTAACGCAGTCGAACGCGCGGGCTTCGACGGTGTTGAGATCCACGGCGCGAACGGGTACCTCGTCGACCAGTTCACGCAGGACGTCTCGAATACGCGCACGGACGAGTACGGGGGGAGCGTGGAGAATCGGTGCCGGTTCGCGCTTGAGGTTGTACGGGCGGTGTGTGACGCGGTGGGCGCGGACAGGACCGCGATTAGGTTGAGTCCGTGGGGGACGTTCCAAGGTGCGTGCGCGTGTGGGTGGTGGTGGTGGTTGGATGTGGCTGACGTTGGGGGGTCTGGTTCATAGGGATGCGAATGGCCGACCCGGTCCCGACGTTCAGCTACCTCGTCTCGCGTCTTGCGGAAGAGCATTCGGACCTCGCGTACCTTCATCTCGTAGAACCTGGGATTGCGGGAAATGTCTCAGTGGAGGCGGCACCTGGAGATGTATGCTGCTATAATCCTCCCCCGAGAACTTCGGACCTAACATCCCTCCCTAGTCAAACGAATTCGTACGCAAGATATGGCTGCCTCGGCCGCTCATCACGGCAGGAGGCTTTACGCGCGAGTCCGCGATGAAGGTCGCGGACGAGACGGGGCAGCTCATTGCGTTCGGGAGGGCGTATATCAGTAATGTGCGCTTTTCCTCTCCGCCCTTCTCGCAACCGGTTAACGAGTCTCTGTGTGTCCAGCCCGACCTGCCCCTGCGCCTCATGAAGAACATCCCGCTGACGCCATGGGACACCGATTTGTTCTACATCCCGGAGGAGCCTCACGGATACATCGACTACCCTGTCGCGCAGGTGGACTGACATCCGCACGGCGATGCTATACGATACTTTAGATGGCATAAGTGCGTCCGGTTTCCAAGGGTTCTCGCTAGGGTGTTGGATCCTTATACCTCAACTGGGCGGACACAGAGCGTGTCCAGAAGGGGGCTTTTCGAGCGCCAGGAGTGGACGACCGTCCTCGGCATTTCTTCATCATCTCCATACTACATATCGTGGAAGTGGGGCCTTCAAAGACGTGGCATGCTCGAGCTGCCCTAGCGCATGCTGCTCAATCGCCCGAGTCGAAGTGTTCGAATGGGGAGAGGAGTGAAGCGAAGGACAAAACTCACGTCACCATACTGAGTGTTAGTATCCAGAAACTTTGAAGATATCAGTACCGCTCTCCCTATTAGAGGCTTGACTGGTGAGGATGAGAGTGCAGGTCGAAGTTGAGTCGGAGTTCTCGGAGGCAGCCCCAGGGCACGGCGGCGCCTATACATACGTAACAGGCGCCGGTGTTCACGTTCATGTACGAGTCGTGGCACCTGAGATCGCGACTGTATACGATCCACCACCACCATTTTCACGTCTTTCGATGACTACCCCTCGACGGCCTCTCTATATTCACGACATTCTCTACGACGTATTATCACATCTTGATCCCGATCAGTTCTACGGCGAGGAAGTGTCGCAAGCTCGTTGCACACTCGTCGCGTCGGCCCTAACATGTCACGACTTCACTCGCCCTGCACTTAATGTTTTGTGGAGGTCCCTTCCCAGTGACAGACCTTTGAAGTCTCTACTGTCCGCATTGGGTATCATTCAAGCACGATTGGATCAAGGTGATGCCGGGCCACCTCAATATGTAAGAAGTCTTTTGTGGATTATCTCGCTTTAACGAACCCCTCCGTTAGATTATGAGATCCTTGGAGGACGCCCGAAAGCATCCACGTTGGAATCGCTTTCAGGAATACGCTGCCCGAGTGCGCAAAATTGTGTTAACCCCCCTCCTCTCTCAAGTACAATCAGAGTCTGAGTCTCAATGGACGCACTTTCGGCAATGTCTACACGGTGACCCCATCCTACCTTTGCTTTCCCACGTCACTCTCTCTGTCCAAAACAGTATTCGCGCTCCACCATGTGTAGCCACCAGCGAGCAGCTCGCTTTGCTATCGCCTGCAGTGCGGTACTTGGTCGTCAGAATCGGGGATATTCCTGGTATGAGATATGTCCCAGACACATACAATCGCGCCATCTCGATCGTCGCCAACTACTCCCCGCTCATTGAGCGACTCAAAATCTCTTGCTCGGCGCCATGGATTCCTGGCGCAGAGGGCAGATTTCCTTTTTTGCGACTTCGCTGCCTTGACGTCGAGTTTCCTGACGTGGATATCTCAGCACTCCGGCTTCTCGTCCACGCTCCGCTTCTTGAGACACTGTCTTTTGCCCTATGGACCGATGCACGCAATATCAACGCTACATTTAGCAGCTTGCGCAACCTGACGGTCTCCGGCCCTTGGGATAAAATCCGTAGTTTCGTCGAAAACGCGGGCCTCCCTGCCCTGCGCTCCCTTTCCATCCAAACCGCATATCATGACGATGATGCGCAGCTGATTCTTAACGCCGCGGCTATCCTCAGCTCAGTTGCGGTCCACCTTCCTCACCTCGATGCGTTTCATGTTAACTGGCGGCTCGGTGCGGCGCTTCTAGGAGGGCGCGACTTCATCCCGCTCGTCATTCCTAAGGGGGATTTGGCATCGCTGCTTTCGCCGCTCTTGCAACTCCGCAATCTGCACATCCTATCCATCCTCTTTCCTGATATTCTCCTTCCTTACACCTCAGAGGATCTTGCTGCTATTGCTGAGACGTGGCCAGACCTGGAGGAGTTACAACTCGCATTTGGCCCAGCCGACCCATCACCTTCCCCTGACACAGCGGTTCCGAGGTCCGGGCGGGCAGGATTCGATGCTCTCGCCCACCTTGCCCGTCGCTGCCTCTGTCTGCGCAGCTTGCATCTACCCGTGATGGACCTCGGGCCCGGCGCACTTGCGGTTGTCGCGGAGGACGTCGTCCATGGCGGATACAAGAACCTGCGCGACCTCAAGATCGAGCGGGTGGTGTTCGTGCCGCGCGACGACGATGAGGCGGAGGCGCTATCTCGAGAAGTGATGGGGCTCGTGAGGCGCATGTTCCCGCGTGCAGCGGTCACTTTATCGACCACTCCGCTGCCTATTAAGGTCGTGGATGCTGGGACCGGCGACGAATTCCTAGCCTCGTCATCGGACGCCTTAGTGAATGACCACGTGCCAGCCCATCGTCGTCGCCACTCGCAGTAGATTCTCGTCCATCGGAACTTCGTCCATCGGCTCGCTCCTGCGGTACGTACATGGCAATCTAGTCTACGATTTCTGGTTGGCTCATCAGCCTATTGCAGTGTACAAGTCGTTGTCTTCGACTCAAATCAGAATTGTATGCATGGCTAGTCCGTCACCATTGCGTGTATCTAGTATATGACGGAACCCCGATTCAATGAGACACGGATCTATCCTACATTTCGAAAGTTCTGCTCAGGTGCATGCGCACCTACTACCTTCTGACGCAACTCGTGGGGGGTTTGCGGGATGCGACAATATGGAATACAACCTGATTGTCCACGGTCTCAATTCGCCCTTCTCTAGATCCCAACAAGCACATCTAGGAGTACCGGGAGCGCCGTTGCCGCACCTGGCGTACCCGCAGCTCGTCCAGAAGCGGACGCCAGTGTCCAGCGCCCACGTACTGGCTTGCGCTAGGGTTCACGTCGAGGCTTGGAAATATTGTATGCAGCCTATCGGCGAGCTCAGCAAGCCCCGACTGAGAGAGCGTATCCACTTGGTAGGGCAGCAAAAGTCCTTCGAGTATCCGAAGGGGGTGGCTAGTACCCGACGTCATGTCGTTCGTGCTCAGTGCGTCAAGTGTGTCCATGGTTCCCGTAACTGGTGAGATATCGAGCACGCCGTCCTGAGGGAGGGCGAGCTCAACAAGGAGGGGGCAGTATCGCGCGAAGATCGCGAGTGTCACGAGGGAAGGGCAGTAGGAATTGGTGGTACGAAAATCCGTGTTCCGCATTCCGAGTCTAAGCTTCTGCAATCTACTCCCGAACGCTTTTGCGATCGCGCGGAGATCTTCGTCTGTTGTTACCACATTCATCGGCACATAGAAGTAGACGGAAAGGGTCTCAATGTGACCACCCATGGCGAAAAGTGGCTGGAGGAAGGCGGCGAGGCGGACGTCTTGCTGCCCGCTCCTGAGGGCGTCCTGAGGCGGTATGAAGAAGGATAAGGCGAGGCGTCGGAGGGTTTGAGACACGGGGAATGCAGGGATGCTTTGTAAAATGTGCTTGATATGGGCTGACGAATTGCCTTTCGCTATCAGCATGAGTTCCACCAACATCGGCGCCCGGATGTGCGCCGCAGAGTATGACATGAAATCGCAGTTGCTGCTCCCGTGAAGAGAAAGCTTGCGGACATATGGCATGTCAATTCTTGTTCGTCGGCTGCTATTGTGAAAAGTGAGGGGAGCATCGAGCGACTGGAGGGTGGGAGATGTGCCCAGGGTTTGGAGATGCATGCTGGTGAGGCGGCTGCGCAGGTCCGAGCTGAGTGTGAAGTGCTGTAGATGCTGAGCGGAGAGTGCTATGTCCACTACGTCTTGAATCTCGCTCTCGTAGTTTCCCATCGATGAATAGCTCAGTGTTGTGAGCATGGGGAACTTCCGGAGGTCCAGAAGGGGTGCGTCGATGCCACGGACGCCGAGGTTAACCATGTGCAACGTGCGAAGGCCTGATGAAGCAAAAGAAGATAGAAATCTACAGGCGGTTATTGACATCCTGGTTACCCATCTCAGTTCGCGCAAGCATGGGAAAAGAGGATCCCGGCCGTTGTATTCAAAGAGTAGTTGAACGGTTTCTTCTTGCACAGGTGTAACTGAATCCATGAAAAGGACGTGTACTCTGCTCGCACGCAGAGTGAGTCGAGACCAGCGACCCCGATCCGTATAGGATTTTTCACGAAGAATCTAGAGGAGATCCACGTGCTAGGCTAAGAATTCTTAACCCTATAAGACGTAGCGGTACTCACAGAAATAACGCAATCCTCTATTTCTTGAGGCGTAGTCCATGTGGAGCACTTCTTTCTACTGTCTCTCCCTTTGAAGATGCTCCAATCTCTCCGCGGACGCGCCGTCGGACGAAGGATGTTGAAGAGCGGCCGAAGGTCCAAGAGATGTCTCCAGACAATAGCGGACGCCGGTCCTTCAAAGGAGCGACATACTTGTGATGCTCTAGCGCATGCCGCTACCTCTGCGCGATTGAAGGGGTCAAAGGTTTCGAATATAGCATCGAGGATCTCCGGAATGTGAAGTGCGGCATGGGCGGTGTCGATGTGGCTAGAGTCCCCGGCCGAAGAGCTCGAGGATCTAGAGAATGATAAAAGCGACGGCAGCGACGAGGTCCACGCACGCCCCATGGTGGTGCAGACCAAGTTGGCTGGAGCCTTGCAGGCTTCGTCATCTGATAGTCACCTGCTACGCGTGCCGATTACATGGCGGGTTGTTACCCATTGCACAGGCTTCGCTGCGGCCTGCGGTCGAAGGACTATGGCCGCTGGGCACGGAGCGCGCGATGAAGGTTTCTGCACTTGAATGATGAAAGGACATAAGTAGCCTGACGATGGTGCGCTGCCTCGTCCTCAGATGTTAGCTGCTTTGCAAGAAAGAAATTTTAATATGCCGGTATGCACACGGCTTTGCCTCTACATGCCGAAAGTCCGACACCGAAAATCGCAGCCGTATGTACCATGCGATACGTACAACCGGAATGATGAACGAAAGCTTTCCTCTCATACGCGACTGAGGTTCATGCGACAACGACGGCTCCGTTCGGGCTGTGAGGTCCTCGCCTTGACTCCCCTCGCCACCACTGACGCGCTTCGACATCGTCTAGTATCACCCTCCAAGAGTTCTGCTGCACATGATTAGGCCACACGAGCTTGCGCTGACGTACGACGTCGAGGTTCGGGAATAGTCCATCCAGGAACGCCGCATAGGCCGCCCCAGCCGGTTTCGAATACGCTCGCAGGAGGGCCACACCGAGCACCCGGAGCGGGTGATCCTCCACGCCGGAAAATCCGGCGTCCCCCACTGAGAGCACCCCCTCGACGTCGACCGTGATCCCGCCCAGCTCGAGTTCGAGCAGGTGCGGGCAGTGCTTCGCGAACGCCGAGAGCGTCGCGGGCGGCATCCAGAGTGGCCATTGCTCTACGGGGGAAGGCGGCCCTGAGTCGGGCAAGGAGCAGGGGCTACGCGACTCGGCGGGCAGCGAAGCATCGCGATAGACGAGGTTGAGGAGCGCGAGCTTGCGGAGGCCGCCGAGCGCGCGCGCGACGGTAAGGAGGTCCGCGTCGGAGGCGGCGACTTTGGAGAGTGGAAAGATGATAGAGAGCGCTTCGAGATGGCTCATCGCGGAGAGGAAAGACGGCAGAAGAAGGTCTTGGAGCCGAACGGAGGGCTCCGGCAGGATCTCCGTGTTATGCAGGTGCAATGAGAGTCGACGAAGGGTCCGGAAAATACCTGGCGCCAACACATGCTCAAGGGAGCGAACGTGGTCGCTGGTGGTCTTTGCCTCGATAAACGCTTCGAAGTCGTCTAGCTTCGGGGCTTCAATCGAAGTTATGAGGGAGGAGATACCGGAATACTCGCTTCGGCAACGGAGCGAGCGGATCTTAGGTAGCAGGATTGGGCCATTCCAGCCATCTCGGCCTGTACTGACGCTCACGTCAAGATATTCCAACGTGGCCGACTTTCCGAGGGCGTTCAGGCCCGAGAAGGAGATGGCCTTCTCCATAGAGGAAGTGCTGCCGGAGAACTCGAAATTGCGAAGGCACGGAGCGCTGAGAGCGATGGCGACTAATCGTTGACAGTCCTGGTCCGGGAGATGGTGATGATACCAAACGACGCAGAGCGTGACTAGCCTCCGAAAATTGCTGCAATTGAGCTTTGGCACTTCTGGGGGGTCGGTTCCAGTACCACTTGGTGCCCGAAGATGCAAATTAAGGGTGTGGAGGTTGGTCGAAGCAGCAAGGGGCCATAGTCCAGCGAGTTTCGCACTGATGGACCATGCCATTACTCGTAGGGAAGAGAAGAAGGTTGTCCCACGATTATGTTGGATGAGAACTTTGACGAGTTCGTACTGGTCAGGCGATAGGTATCCGAAGCGACTGTCGAAATGAAGGACTCTGGAGGCGCATAATAAGAAACGCGACCATCTCCAGCTATTCTTGTACGACTTCGTGCTTAGAATCTAGAAGGAGGATCAGCATAGAGCCACGAAAAAGTACACCGATACTTACTAAATGAGCTCGATGCGCAGGATCCCCTTCACCATCCAGCAGAACCTTCCATAGAGGCTCAAGATCCACGAGCCTACTCCAGATAATGCGGGAGGCGGGCTCGGCCAAAGAACGACATGTGATGGCTGCCGCTTTGCACGCCGCGACGTCACGAGGCTGAAGGAGATCAAAGTTGCTGAAGATGGAGGATACAATCTTGAAAGTGCGGAGGGCTCTATCCGCGGCAGTGTCGAACCTGGTGTCGACGATAGGCGTGTCGGGCCGAGCCCTTGAGCGACCAAACTTGAGAGCACAGAGGGATAGACAAAAGACCATGGTCGTCAAGCGTTAACATACGGTTGCCATCGTTTTGAGGTATGGACAGAATGCCAGCGAGAAGAAGGCGGTGGTACTGCGCGGCGCGACGCCATTTGGGAGCTTCACTGCAGGAATGGCACTTCGTGGGATGGGAATATGGCGAGGACATCATGGATGCACATCTATCAGGAAAACATTGGCAAACAATATAGCTATATGGGTATTCTCATGAAGGGGTGATCTAATAGAGGATGCTAAAAGGCGAGAGGCCAAGCCCTCGAGATTATGAACTCACCATTTGAGTACAAGATACATCGCCTACGTCACCACTTCAAATGCAAGAAATCCTTCCCATCCCCATTCCGCACCAGCTGCTTGCATCCTCCTCGAAGACTTCCAGGAAAAGCTTGAAGATGCAACGAGGCTGCCAATCGTAGCATTTTGAGTATTGATGGAGTGCCCGTAGAGCAAACATGAGCGAGCAAGCGTCAGATCAAGGACGACAGCACAGAGCATGGGAAAGGAGACAAAGCCAATTTAGCTACTTGAAGTGGTCGACGATCCGTGGGGGAATTAGCAAAGGATGAAGCGTTCAGAGAGAGATCTGACTCTTTGGACCACGCGAGCGTCGAAGACAACGCGTTGGATTACAGTAAGCGCCGGGGCAGACCGGCTTGCTCGGGTGTTTGAACAGGTTTGAACAATGTCCCGAACATGAGTTCCCAGTACAACACCCCAACAGCAACTTTCTGCAGCTCGAACGCTGTTATCCACAAGATCCGTCCTCACAACGCAGCCAAGGATGGACCCGTGTAGAGAGCCGATTTCGACGACCACGGTCGAGCGCGCGTCCGACGGCCTCGAGGTCGAAGGTGTCGTGACTTGACATCCTCAAAAGCCGTATTCGGACCTGCAGGACGCTAGTGCCACCCACCCACTGCGACCCATAACAGCGAACTCCAGCCTGATACGTCTACGTCCTGTCGCTCTCGATGGCTACTCTTCGACGACCGCTCTACGTGCAGGACATCCTTTTCGACGTATTTCCGTATCTCGACCCCGATCAGTTCCGCGGTGCAGAAGCGTCGCAAGCTCGTCGAACACTCCTTGCATCAGCCTTGACATGTCGCGATTTCACTCAACCTGCGCTTAATATCCTGTGGAAAACCCTTCCAAGCGACGCACCCCTGACGGCATTGCTCCTTGCACTGAATATCGTTCAAGCGCAATCTGACACCGGCGCACGGCCGTACCATGTGAGTAGGCCCCGTTTGGACGTCTTACAACCTTGGACGTCTCTGATAACCACCAATCCTTTGAGGATCCTCGCAAGCACCCTAACTGGAAATATTTCTGGGAATGCGCAATTCGCGTACGCAAGATCACGTTGATCCCTCTCCTTTCCCCATCGCAATCACACCCGGAATTTTCGTGGGCACAATTCCTGGAACAATCGGACAACGAACCCATTCTACCTCGACTTCGTCACGTAATTCTTCTAGTCAACAACTCCACCACGACACCGCCTTTCTCAATCATCAGCGGACGTCTCGCTTTACTGTCGTCCACAGTGCAGCAGTTAGAGATGAGGATCAATGACATTCCCGGAATTGGGATTGCGGAAGATATATACTCCCGCATATTTTCGAAAATCGTTCATAGTTCCCCTCTCATTGAGAAACTCACGCTTCAGTGCTCTACGAGGTGGATTCCAGGAACGGACTTCGACTTTCCTTTGAAACAACTTCGCTGCCTCGAGATCGAGGGACCTGATGTTGATGTTTCAGCACTCGTATCCCTTGAACACGCTCCGCTGTTGGAGACGTTGTCTCTTACTATATGGCCCTTTTCAACATACATCGTGTCGACCATCGGGAGCCTACGCAATTTGACCGTCACAGGCACTTGGGGGAATATCCGTGGCTTAGTGACCTTCATGAACTTCCCTGCTCTCCGCTCGCTTTCCGTTCACACAGCTCATCATGACGACAATGTTCTGCTGATCAGTGAAGCCACGGACACTTTGCGTACGATTGTGTTCCACCTCCCTCACCTCACTGCATTCGAGCTATCATGCGAGCCTGGCCCGACACATGGTCTCGGCCCCTACCTCAGCAACCCCGCGCCCTTGGACGTACGCGGCGGAACGCTCGATAAACTCCTCCGGCCGCTCATGCCACTCAAAGACCTTAGCAGCCTGTCCATCCTCTTCCGCCGATACCGCCTCGTCTACGCCTCGCAGGACCTCGCAGACATAGGAGAAGCATGGCCCGGCCTCGAGGAGCTCCGCCTCGAGCTTGGGGCAGCCGAAAGGGACATGATCGTATACGGAGAGCGCGCGGCCGACTGTCTGGCAAGTTTCGACGCCATCGCACACCTCGGGTGGCGATGCCCGCGTCTGCGCGCACTGCACCTGCCCACGATGGAACTCTCCCCCGGTGCGCTTGCCGCTGTGGAGAACGAGGTGGTCCCCGGAGGCCATAAGGCGCTCCGCGACCTCAACGTGGAGCGCGTTGTGTTCGTGTCCGAGTACAGCGAGGAAGTGGACTCTATGTCGTGCGAGATGACGGAGTTCGTGCGGCGCGCGTTCCCGCTCACCGCCGCTCCGGAGTCGACTACAACACTGCCAACCGTGGTCACAGAGGACGAGACGGGCGGTCGGGCGAGACTGATGTAACGTCTCCAGGAACATGGATGAAATAGGGATCGGTCTCGGTTTGTAACTTTACGTTGACTCTCAGTGTTCTGAATATAAGCTATTGACTTCCTCAACTCGTCGGTCCGCCAGTACAAGCGGCTCGTTCGTGGGCACTACGACCGCACGAGTAAGCAAACAAGATCGGGCTGCAAACCAGCCCGTCCTCCCCGACCGCAGATTTGTAAGGCTCAGGCATGGGAATCCTAATTTGCTAATCCCCTTCCGCCATCGTTTCTAGTGGGAATGTTGTGGACAAGCGGACCGCCGCCTCCGGAAAAGTAGATAAGGGGAAGCCCGCGGAAAGCCTAAGACTTGGTACGCTCTTCTCCCTCCCTTGTCATCTCGTACATAGTTTGCTTATCTCTCCTCGTACATGATGGGTGAACTCGCAGAAACCGTGTCGGTGCTTTTCCAGCCTGCGAAAGTGGGCGATATCACGCTCGCGCACCGGGTCGTCCTCGCGCCGCTCACGCGGTGCCGTGCGAATGACAAACACACCCACACGGACCTCGCGGTCACATACTACTCGCAGCGCGCGTCCACCCCCGGGACTCTCCTGATTACCGAGGCGACGTACATTGCAGCGAACGCGGGCCACTTCAGCCCTCACGCACCCGGGGTATGGAACGAGGAGCAGATCGCCGCTTGGAAGAAGGTTTGTGTTCTCGCATCGACTGTATAAAAGGAATGTGACTGACGGACGACCTCATATCAGATTGTAGATGCAGTCCATGCAAAGGAGTCTTACATTTACATGCAGATCTGGGCTCTCGGAAGGGCTGCTATTCCCTCCGAGCTAAAAGCCGAGAATCCCGACTTCCCCTACGTATCTTCTTCAGACATTCCCTTGTCGTGGATGCCAAATGAGATTCCACGTCCGCTTACTATACCTGGTGCGTACACCTCCTGTCAATCCCTCTCAGAGCGCGAAGCTGAACGCGGCCGTACGTACACCCAGAGATCAAGGAATATGTCACCTCCTTCGCCCAGGCCGCGCGCAACGCTGTCTTCGGGGCAGGATGTGACGGCGTGGAACTCCACTTCGCACACGGGTACCTCGTCGACCAATTCATTCAGGATGTCTCGAACAAGCGCACGGACGAGTATGGCGGCTCTATCGAGAACCGCTGCCGCTTTGCCCTAGAGATCATTGATGCAGTATCGGACGCCGTGGGGGAGAACAAGGTCGCGTTCCGCATCAGTCCGTGGAGCACGTTCCAGGACATGGGCATGGAGGACCCCGTCCCGACGTTCACGTACCTTATCGAGGAGGCCGTGAGGCGACACCCAAACATGGCGTACCTGCACGTCCCGGAGCCGGGCGTAGCGGGTAATGTGGACATTGAGGCCAAGGAGGGCCAGGTATGCCTCAAACGTTCCTCCTTCTCTTGGATATTGTGTGATGATTGTGGTTGCACAGTCGAACGACATACTGCGCAAGCTCTGGGCGCCGCGACCGTTCATGGCAGCAGGCCGGTTTACTAGAGAGACCGCGCTCGAGCGCGCGGAAGCTACTGGAGATCTAATCGCATTTGGGAGGCGGTTCCTTGCTAACGTACGTATTGGACGCACGATACGGGAGAGTAGCCCATCGGATACTGAATGCTTCGAGATAGCCCGATCTGCCCTTGCGATTGAAGAAGAACATCCCATTGAACATGTGGAATAGAAAGGACTACAGCTCACCGCCAGGACAGCCAGAGGGATACATCGACTACCCGTTTGCTGATGAGAACGCACTTAGCGGCGCGAAGGTGTAAAGACGATAGACGAAGTCGCGACTCACGGTCATAAATTGCTTAATTATGGGCAAGGTTGACGGGCGATGGGATTGTCGAGTTGGCTGGTCAAAAAGGACCTAGAGCAACTTCTGGACGAACATAGACTGGACATCTAAGGGCTTGATAGATATCTATCGTTGTGCGAAGGAACTACTTACAGCGAGAATAAGTGGCGTGAGCAAAAGCAGTGGACACGTCCGGGATCGAACCGGACCCCTCTCGCAATTGCTGATGCTAAGCGAGCGTGATAACCAACTACACCACGTGCCCTTAAATGCAGTAGCCGGCAAAGCATCATCATGGTGGTCAAGGTCGCGCTTAACACGCTCAATAGCCCCGTGTTTGCCCCGTGGGGCATACTCCTAGCCGTGGCGCGTTGAAGTAAAGAACATGTTGAATGATTTGAGGCCCCCGACAGCAGATGTTAGTCGTCCAACGCGTCGCCCTGAGTCCCCAAGGCGGCGAGTGCTGCGCACAACGGCGACGGCCTTGAAGCGGTGGCGGGAGAGCGGCGGTGACGCAACGGTGCGCGCCGGAGACGGCGGGCTGTGTGCCGGGCGCCTCGACAGCCACGCCCACAACCACGACGACGACCACGTTCTCCGCCCGCTGCGGGCCCCCTTCCTCCTTCCCATCCAACACGACGCCATAATGGACGACCTCGTCAGCTCCAAGGGAGAGCCTTCTCCTTCTGCTGTGACTGGCACGACCGCTTCCGCGACCTCCATGACCTTCCAAGCCACCCAGACAGTCCAGGAACACGACGTACGTATTTCAGCAGATATATGCGCCGGTGTGCGTGGCTTGACTTGCGGCCAGCAGGTCAGCATCTTCGTGGCTGCCCAGCGCGGAGACGTGGACACCATCCGCAGCCTCATCGAGTCTGGCAAGGCCTCCGCGACCGACCGGGACGAGCAGAACATCACCCCCCTCCACTGGGCCGCAATCAACGCCCAGCTCGCCGCATGCCGCTATCTGCTCGACCAAGGTGCCGAGATCGATGCGCTTGGTGGCGACCTCGTCGCGACACCCATGCAGTGGGCTGCGCGGAATGGGTACCTCTACATAATCCAGCTGCTCATTGCCCACAATGCCGATCCCAACATCGCCGACGCGCAGGGATACAATACCCTCCACCTCGTCACCCACTCGTCTTCGGTCATGGCCTTGCTATACCTTCTTCACCAACCCATTAACGTCGACGCACGCGACTCCCAAGGTCACACGTCTCTTATGTGGGCCGCTTACCAAGGGGATGCGCTTTCTGTCGAGCTACTCCTTAAGCACGGAGCTAGTCCGAATACCAAGGATGACACCGGTCTGACCCCACTTCACTGGGCTGTCGTGCGGGGTAACAGGATATGTATTCGGAAGCTCGTCGAGGCGGGGGCAGATGTGCATGCGAAGGATAACGATGGACGGACGGCGAGGGACATGGCGGTGGAACTCAAAAGCTTGGGACCCTGGAAACGGGCATTGGAGGAGGGTGGTCTGACGGAGGAGGGCATCCCCAAGCGACGACCGCTTAGCGAGGTGTGTGCAGTGGCATCGTACAACTCCTTTCATCAGTCGTTCGTTTTCGGTTGTGGCTCTATGCATGCGTACTCACATGGTGGCGTGCAGCGCAATAGCAAGCTGCTCATATTCCTTTTGCCGACACTTACGCTGTTCTTGATGTTTACGACCCTTACGATTCTCCCATGGTATACTGGAATAATACTTGTCATGGCGCTGTTCTTCGGAATGCATCACGTACGTGCTACCAACTCCTCCCGCGAAAACGCGTACCTGATCATCCCCAGGTTGTAACGCGAGTCCTTTTGGACAAGTCCAACTACACCGACAGCGTCACTCAGAGTCCCTACTTCGCCGGGATCATCACTGCCTCTATGATATGGGTGACGTATACTTGGATAAGGCGCCTTATGCCCAGTATGCTTTCGTCTTCCTCCGATCTTGAGAAGTGTGTAGTACTGACTCTTGTTTCGCGCAGACACGCAGGACCATGCGTTCACGCATCTCATCCTCGCGATCACAATCGGGCTGTGTGCGTACAACTTCTTCCGTGCGATCACGCTAGACCCCGGGACATGCCCGAAACCCTCGAGTGACGGCGAACTAAAGACCGTATGTCCGCGTGTCTGTTATCGTTCAATGGTAGATTCATCGGTAGTCACAGATCATCGAAGACCTTGCATCCCAGGGCCGGCTGAACGGGATGTCGTTCTGCATTCAGTGCATGGTGCGCCACTTTCGCCCATCGAACGCCTACGATGTCTAATTTTGGCGTGTTTCTAGGCGCGCAGACCTTTGCGGTCGAAGCACTGTCGCACATGCGACCGTTGTGTGGCTCGTCATGATCAGTGAGCCTAACAGTCGGCGATTTTGCAAATGTCCGCTCACGACGAACTTCCGTAGCCATTGCCCATGGGTGTGGAACTGCAGTACGTGGACACCTTGGTCTTACCGATGCCTCCGATGACTGTACTGACGGAGCCTTTGGCAGTTGGTGTGAACAACCACAGGCAGTTCCTTCTCTTCGTGTCCACCCTCGTCCTCGGAATCATCCTCTTCGATTACCTCACGTTCGAATGTATGCGATCTCATCCCTATCCTGTCCGCCGCCCTCTGACGTCTTCTGTAGACTTCTCAAACGTCACAGTATCGACGGATCCGGCCGATATCTCACCCTCATGCATTCTGCCCGCATACCTGTGTGCAGTTACGGCATACGACACCTTCCTCTTCTCCGTCGCCGCATGGTCGACCCTGCAACTCTCATGGACGCTCGTGCTTCTCGCCACCCAGCTCTGGCAGGTCGCGCGGCAAATGACCACGCTCGAAGTCTCCAACCTCGGCCGCTACGGCTTCATGGGCGGACGCGGCGGTGCATCCATGCACAGCCAGATGGGCCACCAGCACCACCAGCACGCCTCCGACGATGCCTCGGGGGCATCCGCCGGTGGCGGCGCGCATGCGCACCGACATGCACATGGGGCCTGCGCAGGGTGTGGATCGGGCTTCCTCATGTCCCTCCTCGGACTCGACCGCTTCACGAAGGGCAAGGCCGCCGACGGGCTCGCGCGCGCAGCGAAGGCGCCAAACCCGTTCGACCTCGGCCTCGTCGGGAACTGCAAGGACTTCTGGACGACGGGCCGCGAGCTCGGCGTCGAGTACGAGCGTCTGTACGATGTGCCCCCCGAGGGCTTCCGCGAGGCGAAGCGGAGACGGATGGAGGAGGGCGAGGACCTGCACCTCGATGGGGCCGCGAGGAAGAGTCTCCGCCAGAAGCTGCTCATGGGCCTTGGGCTCGGCGGGCGCAGTCGCGGCGGGTACGAGCCCCTCAGCCAGGTGTAGGTGGCTGCTGCGCGGTGGAGTGTGGCGCGTGGGGTCGCGATGCTGGTTGCAAGCGGCGTCGAGGACCGCGCGTCGTGGCGCGCGTCGTGGGCCCGAGGACACCGACTGGGACAGCGGCGCGTGGTGCGAGTCGTCCTGCGGACTGAGGTATTGTAACAATAGATAGGACTTGTAATCAGGTATATTCGCAGCGCTTTACTGAAGTCACACTATTCGGTGCCCGATCGTCTGCGACTGCTAGTTCCGACAGACGTCGTCGGCCTGCAACTTATCGTGCGTCCTACCTCCGCACGCCGCCGGCAGCGCTTGGACAATGACACCTTCGAGCGCGGCCGATTTACAGCGACATCGGGCACCACTTCGAGCAAACCTTGAGTACCTCGAGGATGCTCGCGATGCGTGAATCGTGGGAGCTCGAGGGACTGGATGTTACTTCCGGCGAATTTCGGCCACGGTGTCGAGATTGCCCCATCCTACGGTTGATTGGTGAGTTCACGCTCTATCTACTTCTCGTCGGTGTGGCTCAAACGTTTACCTGGAAGCTCCAAGTATAGACTGTCATTGTCAATCAGAGAAGCTCAGCTTCGATGAGTTAGTGGATGATTACCCAGGCACACAGCGAACGGCGTTGATGACCAAGCGCTTAACGATACCGCCGTGGCCTGCGTACTCATCCGGATGGAACACGGCGCCCCTGACAAACTCCCTACAATCGCCCGTGAACCATTCCTCTGGTCGAGGAAGCTATGTCAACGACAACGCTGGCCCGACTGTCCGTGAGAAAGCCGACTTCCTCTTCCCGATGATCGCGGCCCGGCGAGGCCACTTCGAAGTACAATCCATACAGCTTCTTGACACGACATCGGCCGCCCTGCTCGTTTCCGCATCACCGGGTCGCTCATCGCACGCAGGTAAGTCTGCTCCGCTCGTCCCAAGCCTCTGGATTGTTGTGAGTGAAGCTCCGAGACTGACGCGTACACTGAGGCCGCAACTCAATCGCAGCCCTCGAAATCCGAATCGCGCGCTGTATTGTGTCAGCCTCCGTGAGCACCTCCCAGAACTCACTGAAAACCCTCTCGTTCCATGCAATCACAGTCCGGAGGTTATAGATTCTAATTTCACTTTCGAGTCATAGTACCCTAGAGTCTCAAGTTGCCCGAGAAGCGCTCAGGAGCCCGACCTTGAAAGTTTCCACAGTACGCTGCTCGGCGATTACTTTTCGAAAGTCCGAGGTAGCGTGGTTCGGTGAATATTAGTGATTTCTGTGAGCTTCCTTAGTCGGGGAACACCAAGGAATATCAATGCACACTGGGCTCGACGGCCACGCGTCCGACTTTGTATGGCGCAACGATGGCGATGGATTGCGCAACCCGGTTACTTAGCTTATCGGCCCTTTTGCCCCAGGAACGATTCTAGGACGATCTTCGCACTGCCTATACTCGAATCAGCTGCCTGCCTGCACTGTGCAGCTTCCTACACACTGTGCTGCACTTTTCTCAATCTCATTGAGACAAGGCAAACTCGACATAGCCGATCCAGTGGTGGCACCGCTAGTATGGTCAGCATCGTACGCTGGCAAGTTCTCGCGCGGGGTCTCCCCATGAGCCGTAGGTTGCTTATACCAGTGTCATAGATTTCAGGAATCAGTCGGCTCGCTTTCGCCGTCTTCATTGTGAATGACGATCTTGAAGCTTGTTTTTATGATCCCCATGTCTCTGTGATGTTACTAGGGCACTAGTAAGGTCAGTTTCAGCAATTGGTGGCGTCCGCAAGATAAGTAGTACGCCGGTCGCGCAATCCTTTGGTGGATTGCGCGACAGGGCGGGGTATCATCCCGGGTTTCAAAATTGCTTCCCGCGATGATTGTGACCCCTTGCTATGTTCGAGACAGGCGAGCTTCAATAAGCTTGAATGCATCGGGCAATCATCGACATCGGCCTTCTCCCACCTTGGTCGCCGGTCTGTGTGAAATGGATCTGAATGCGAGGCTAGGATCTGCCCGTGGCTGTAACCCCCCGCGAGAGGTCCTGCCGCGCCGTTCTCATGATCCTGGTGCGTTCTCCTGTCCGTTATCGGCCGAGGAGGTTCAAGGTCCGATTCACGCTCGATGCTGCTTTCCAACCGAAGGCTATCTAAGGAAGCTAAGCCAATGCTGTTCCGCAGTTCGCCCCCTCGATCTCAAACAGCCAATCTCTAGCGAATCGGCGTATCTGAGAGTATTGGATCTGGTCCGAGGACTTGCATCTGCCCCTCCCTCGCGCTTCGCTAGACACCGGACTCGTCCCACGGCGCGTCGCTCACGAGAATCGGCCTTCTTCTGTAGCACTAAGGCACAGGCCTCGAAGGCTTTCCCGCGGATCCTCCCCGCATTCCCCGCTCCCAGGGAGAGCATTCTCGGGGAGTGGGATCGACCCTGAGCAGTGTGAGTTACATAGGGTGGCAGTGCAGTATACTGAAACGTAGCCGAGGAGTATGCGCGACATATATGTTTGACAGGCGGAGTAGCTCCCGGGCACCAATGAGATGCCCCTCGTTTGAGTCATATGGACTCACGACTTTGCGCATTGTGAGTGTGTTGTGATGATGATGGCAGTTCCTGCCGCCGCGAGGTTGTTGGACATGAATCCAACGCCACTGACGCATTTAATAGAGGGATGGACGTAGACGACCAAGGGATGGTCCCACGCGCCACGGCTCAGCTGAACTGCGGCCGAGAAACAGTATGTCACGCGCATTAAGAGTGTTCGAATAAGATACCATTCAGTTGGCCAAAGGCGACAACTAATGTGAATAGAGATCTATCAGTACGTGACGCAGAGGCACAACACTAGTCTCGTAGGGGATACAGTGGTCAAGTAGCGGAATTAAGAATGAGTGAGCGTATAAAAACAACAACCAAAATAAATCCCAAACGCCGCAGCGTAGTCCGTTACAGCATCTACAGTCGCACCGCGCGCACGCTTTTAAGCGACGATGACCTGCTTCTCCTTGCTGAAGCCCTCGACGACCGACGGGTCGACCTTGAGAAGGTCTGCAACGACCTGCTTCGGCATGAGAGCAAGCCTGCACAAGAACGCGTTCGTTAGCAAACGCAATCGTAAGAAACGTATGCGGAGCAGAGGACTCACCACTGGGTCGCGCTGAAGTCGATGAAGCGGGGCGCCTTGAAGAGTTCGAGGAAGATGAGAGGCTCCGTCGGCGACAGGTTCTTGACGTAGTGGCCGTACGAGATCGGGAACACGGCGGTGTCGCCGGGTTGGAAGTCGAACGTGCGCGCGGTGCTGCCGCCGGCGAACGCGGTCGCGCGGCCGTGGCCGCTGATGATGTACAGCCACTCGTCGTTGACGTGCCAGTGGAGCTCGCGGAGGCCGTTGGGCTCGACGAAGACGAGCGCGCTCGCGAGCAGCGTCGAGACGGGGAAGTTGGTCGCGGAGGCCTGGATCTTGACCCACCCGCCCGGCGCGGTCTTCTTGTCCTGCGTGTCGAGGTGGAAGACGAAGGGGCTGGGAACCTCGCCGTTCGGGTTCGAGACCTCCTGGTCCTTGGCGTCACCGAAGGGCGGCGGCGCGACGGTGCTCTTGAGGATGTAGGGGTCCTTTGCCGGGATGTTCGCGAGCACGGAGGTGTTCACGCCGAGGTTCTGCGCAACGATCTCGAGCGGGGTGTGTGCGAGCCAGTCCGAGAGCATGAAGGTCGTGCCGGACGCGTCAAAGTTGCCATCAGTGAAGATGAGCAGGATCTCGAGGCCTTGATCGAGCGCCTGGATGGAGTGGGGAGTACCCGGCGGGAAGCTGAATGGGGAAAGCTTTGAGTATGGGCGATACAAGGGGTAGCGCCAGGAACGGGGACCCACTAGTAAATGTCCGGGTCCGAGCCGTTAATGGGGCCCTTGATGTCGGACGTGTAGCTCCTGCCGGAGTCGTCGATGGCGGAGATGCGACCCGTGCCGTTGAGGATGTATCCCCACTCGGCCACACGATGCCAGTGACTGAAGGGAGCGAATCAGTACGCGCGTTTTACACAGACGCCCGGAGAAATCTACGCTTACAGCTCACGGTAGGCGTTAGCTGAGAGGCGAATCTCGGCAGCGGCGAGGTCCTTCGCTGTCGATCCCGTGTCATGTCAGCTCCCATCAGGTGTGGGGAAGCAAGCGTGGAACGCGACTTACAGGGCGGAAGATCAGTGATGGTCTGCTCGCGTACCCATCCTCCCTACAACGGAAAAGGCGTTGGTTATTTTCCCGGCTCGGATGATGAAGCGACGCACCGTGAGCAGGCGCGTGTGCGACAGCGACATACTCCACTTGAGATTGGGGACAGTGCCTAAAGCAGGCGGGTCAGTGCGCAGTCCTTCGTCCACTGACATCCCCGCTGTGCCCTACTTACCCGCATCCGTCGTCGGCGCAGCGAGGTTGTCCGGGTTCTCCTCGTCGATAGCGGTGTTGCTGTTCGCGAGGAAGGTGTCGCCCGCGCCGTTCCGGATCGGCTCCGGGTCGTTGCCCAAATCCGCGACCTGACCAACGTCGGGAGGCGTGATGTCGCGCTTGCGCATCATGCTTGGCGCATCGTCGTACACAGGGCGAAGATGGCGCGTGCGTGTCGTTGCCGCCTGGCGCCGGCCGAGGTTCAGCGACCTCACGGCGGGGTCGCGGGCGAGGAAATCGCGCAGCTGAGGGTCGGAGTCCGGCGACGCGGAGACGACGCTGCATGCCGCGAGTGCGGCGAGAAGGAGGGTGGACAGCCGAGGAAACATCGCGTGGCACGGTGCGGGGGGACTGCGGAAGAAGAGAAAGGCAGTGGGGGTGGGCCACTGGGAGAAAGCTCGGAGGGCGGAGGGTCTTATACGTACAGCAGGGACGACCTCTTCCACACAGCGGCGCGAGCGCAAGCGAAGCCGGTTCCGTTCGGGGACCTGAGATCGAGCTAAAGGTGAGCGGGGTCAGACCTCCCACGATGGTCATGGAGGCAGCATGTGCAGATGGGGTATGGACTGGTTTGGCACACCGGTGGATCTGGGGGTGACGCGTTCCGCTGCGCGGTACTGGCGATCATTGACCATCTTGGCCGGGGGTAAGGCGAATCTGGGGGCCGCATGGCTGTGACCGAGATCACGGAAAGGTTCGGTAAGCGCCCGACGGTGCGTAAGGTTCACGGAGAAGGAAGGTGTTCAATCAGACCATCACATGAAAGTTTGCGGACTTGGATAGAGAGATGTCCGAAGAGTCGATAACGTGCTGGTGCACTGATATGACGCAAAAACAGGCGAGATAGACAGAGGCATCAGACGGGGGGGATGCGCTCCTCGTGGGACCAGTGCGGCTGCACAAGCAATGCATCAAAACGTCGGCAACGAATAGCGACAACAGCGTTACGACCGTCTGTGAGAGGGCAGTGATCAAAGCTGTCAGCCGGCTCCGAGGAGTACCGCAACAATGGGCAGACAACGGGCGACAGGGCGTCGACAGGCCTGGGTGCTTTCCAGTCTCCTCCTGAGACACGAAGAGGACAGCGGGAGACTCCTGCCGCCTGCGCTGCCGTCACGAAGATGGAATCAAAGCGCTCGTTTGGCCCAATGGCGGGCGTTGCGTATACAACTAGGCACTGCGTCTGTCCCACAGCAACCCACAGCCCGTTCCAAGTCTCCGTCACAGACACAAAACACGGAGCACCGGTCTCCGGTTGCACTTAGAAGTGGCATATCCGCTTTAGGATGCACCAGAGGTTGTAAGAAAACGCAGCGATATTCATCAGCACTATTCAACCAGCGCTCGGGGGCTAGGGGTCCTCAAAGGGCGCTCGTCAGCCACCCGCGACTCTCGGAGTGCGTCACTAGACGTCCCAAGGTGTGTTATGCATCCTATGAGACGCCTAGCGCGTCCAAGGGGATAACCACGACGCGAGCGCGCCACGCTCGTGAGTTTGGGCGGGAGCGCTATTCCTGTTCTCGATGTCGGATACCACATGGCCACTCACCTGGGGCGGCCGCAGCCCATCTATCTGGACGCGCCGCGGGTGCGGGACGTGAGGCTTCCAAGAATCGAGCCGCTGTACAGGCGGAGTCAAGTCCCCTACGCCGGCCACGACGACAGGAAGTGGTATGTTACGCAAATAGCTTGCATCTGTTGACCCTTCCTGTCCCACGGAGGAGCATGAACATATGGCCGGATGAGCAAGTCCTGCGCGATCGCCGGCACTCCCGCCGGCCGTCTGTTACTCATGCAATCGAAATGTTGTCGGTTCTCCGGAGCTAGATTTATTATCAGTCACTTACCCTCATGACCTTCCAAAGGCTCCGGAAGGTTCCCCTAACGCTCTAAGAACGTCAACTGTAAGCTCGCGAGGATCTCCACGTGCGAATTTTCATTCAAGCATCTTCCTCGCGTGCAGTATCCGCTTCTAGCGTTAGGCCTCCGTTGCGGGATTCTCCTGGGTACATGTGAGCGACCTGTCATTCATATTCTTGGAGACACTGGGCAGATCGGCATCTGATATCTGCGCTCCGTGTCGGAGGTTGCTTCCCCTGAAGAAGTGAAGACTAGCGATAGAGGACGGACCTGGGCAACAAGGTATTCGGAATTCGGGGGAGAGGGGACCTGACGCGGCCGACGAGGAGCTGGCGCGTGGCGCCGGATGGCCGACAGACACGTTGAGCGGAAGAGATGCGGACTCAGAAAAAAGGCGGATTATAATCATAGGGATACGGGCATGGATAACTAGTCGTCGCGGCTTGAGCCAACCTGCACACAAGCATCGCGGCGTGCGCCCTACGTTCCCCTTGCGTCGCGTTCAAAGAGCGCCTGCCCTTAAGTCAACGAGATCACGTGCGTTGGATCGAAGCACGATAACGATGAAGAAAAAAACGAAAGATCACTGACTTTGCTCCGTCCTCTCACTTCCTCCTCTCCTCATCGTCCAAAATGGCGTCCATCGGCACCCTCTACACCACCCCCGGGCAGGGCAGCGGCAAGCGCGTGAGTCTCGTCGTCGCCAGCACCAAATAACGCGCGCGATCTGACCTCGGGACGGCTAGATTCGTGCCGCAGCCGCTTTCGCCGGTCTCAAGGTCGACCTCCCCGCGAGCTACGTTCACTTCGAGGACAACAAAAAGCCCGAATTTCTTGCTAAGTTCCCTCACGGCAAGATCCCTGCACTCGACGCCGCCGATGGCTTCAAGCTCTTCGAGACTTCTGCGATTGCGCGCTACGGTGAGTTCTTTCGAGTCAATTTATACAGTCTTCGGACATCGGACGTGCCTGGCAAGCGTCTTCTTGGTAAAATATGCGAAATGAAGAGAAATATCATATCAGTTATCCCTGTCTTAATCCTTGTGTCGACAGTACAACTTCATTCTGATTCGCCTCAGCAGCCTTTCGCGTTTCAGTTCTAGCTTGAGCTAACTTGTCTTCCTAGTCGCTGCGCTCGCGCCCAACTCCACTCTTCTCCCTTCCGACGCTAAGGAGCAGGCTCTCATTGACCAATGGGTCTCTTTCGCGGACTCGGAGATTGGTACCCACACCGCTCTCATCTTCCAGCTCTGCAAAGGCATCATTACCCCCTACAACAAGCCTGTACGTACCTCGGCGTCTTCAGTCCGTGCAGCATTCCCATTCTTGTTCTACTAGATCCACACCACCCTCGCAGAGCGTCAGCTCCGTTCTCTCAAGACCCTGGAGAACTACCTCTCCACTCGCACCTTCCTCGTCACCGAACGTATCACTCTTGCCGACATCACCGTTGCCTCCGTAATCCTCCGTGCCGTCAGCGTGACCATCGATGCTTCCCTCCGTGCCCAGCTCCCCAACGTCATGCGTCATTTCGAGACCATCGTTAACCAGCCGAGCATGAAGGAGGTCTGGGGCGAGGTCACCTACATTGACAAGGCACTGCAGTACGTTCCTCCTCCGAAGGAGAAGAAGGAGCCGAAGCCTGCGGCTGCCCCCGCTCCTAAAGCTGAGAAGCCCAAGAAGGAGGCTGAGGAAGAGGAGGACGATATCCCCCGCGACGAGCCCAAGGCGAAGAACCCTCTTGACTCCCTTCCCAAGTCGAAGTTCAACCTTGAGGATTGGAAGCGCGCATACTCTAACAAGGACACGCGTGGCGCGGGTGGCTCGCTCGAGTGGTTCTACGAGAAGTAAGTTGCGTTGTAGTCTCGTACCGGTTACCGACTTAACGGGACATGTAGCTACGACGCCGAGGGCTTCTCCGTCTGGCGTGTGGACTTCAAGTACAACAACGAGCTCACACAGACCTTCATGTCGTCGAACCTGATCGGCGGTTTCTTCAACCGTCTGGAGGCGTCGCGCAAGTACCTCTTCGGCTCGATGGGTGTCCTCGGCCAGACGAACGACTCCATCATCTCCGGCGCGTTGATTGCCCGCGGACAGGACATCAAGCCCGTCGTGGACGTTGCGCCTGACTGGGAATCGTACGAGTTCAAGCGCCTCGACCTCAGCAACGCCGACGACAAGGCGTTCTTCGAGGCGGCACTGGCGTGGGATCTCGAGGTTGACGGCAAGAAGTGGGTTGACGGAAAGAACGTAAGTGCATTGACGGCTATAATTGCGCCGTGGACGTGAGTACTGAAGCTCCACTTTTTGGCAGTTCAAGTAAACGCGCACACTCCTCGACGGGTTACTCGGATTCGCCTAGATGTATCATTTACTGTCACGTACGCTTTGCTTGTGTTGATAGCTGGGGGATTTGTTGTGTTGTTGCAGTGTCACGAAATCCATCTTGTATTCAATTCTGATACCCGCGTCCCGGGCCCCCGCAGTACCTCGCAGCGCTCTCACCGTTGTCCACGCTTGTTAGGGTCGCCGTCACAGGTTGCGCCGAATACGGCGGACGGCCAGTTCCTGGCAGATTGAACTCGTCGACCGGTGGGATCGGCATGATAGGCGTGTTATGTTGAACCGGTCGACATACCATCCGCGCAGCGCGTGGCCAGCACGCTAGGTCTGTCAAACAGCTGTCGTCCTACCCCCTCTTACCGCCGGTGCTTGCACCATGGTGCATGCAGATCGACGCGCCAAGAGGGCTATGTTAAATGGTGAATTCGGAATACAAGGGACGAGTAAAGGCCAAGCAAGGCTTGTGGGTGCATCACAGGAGATTCCGAGTCGGACGGCCGCTGAGCCGCAATGCTGCACACCCCGGCTATAGGCGAACAGCTCTTGACACTACATCTTCAACTCCTTGCTGCGCACCTCCGAAACCGACACAATTCTCGGCCGGGAGACAGACCTCGGTGAACGTCGCCGCCGGGGTGAGGTCCTGTGAGGTCTCGGACTAGCCGAACATCTCGATCCCTCTTCGTGTCCAACGGCTCCGAGGATGGCCGATCATGTGGACCCCGGCGGAACGAAGGAGGTCCGAGTCGAGGACCGTCAACTCCCGATGACAGAACAACGATTTTGGTTGTCATGGCGGGTATGTTTTAGGAGGCTAGAAGCTTTTCCGCGCGAAACGATGAGTCGTGGGTTTGCGTAGATGCCCGAGATTCCGCTTCCTATAATTATCGTGGGGTCGAAGCTGGGATCGACACGTCGGGCTTCGGCGTGTTGTAAGTACTGGAAACACATTTCTTCATAGACGGTCTCGAGGACTTCACTGGGATAGCTGAAGAGAGCTTGGAGGCTCTTCCATTCTCTTCGCGAGTGCTCGAGTAGTACTATGCCACAGTGCGCAGGACTTTGCAGAGCTTGAAAGCTTGAAGGACCGCTAGTATGCCCCTCGGCTTCTCGGTCCTAAAGTCATCAAGTATAAGTCGTTTACGCATTCGCACATGCCGCAGAAAGAGGCACCCGGTGGTACTTGCGGGCAGTCAGAACGGTGCGGTACAATTCTGATCATCTCGTCAGGTGCGGCCCCGGGACAAACGCGACCGCCCTTGATCGCACACGCCCCCTTCCACGACCAGGTGCAAGTAATCGAGCGAATGACATGATACATGCGGATTTCGTGAGATCGGCGTCGCCATCCTCAAGAACAAAGATCATCCACTGTTCATTATGGTTGTCATACTTAGCGCAGTTAGCGCGCACGCGCACGCGTGGGGCACGCCTTCGACGTCATCCGCGTGAACGCTCTACCTCGCTCTCTAGAAGAGCAAAGGCCGACGCCGACGCGGATGGAAGATGCCTGAGCCCGAGTTGTATCCTCGGACAGGGTACCTATCTCATCTCGATGGCACACGTCTTAAAATGGCTCGCATACCGGCCCGACACTTATGCCTTCACACCGGGGACCCAGGTACATACTGCTGTTCGTTCTCGACCGGCCGCTGCCGCCTGTCTTCGTCCGCGAAGCTCCGAAGTCCAAGGAAGCCGTTGTTCCGGACCCGCATGAATAGGATGTCCTTGTGCTCGAAGCTTCTTACTCCCAAGCTAGAGTACTAAACGTTATGGTCGACTTTCTACTAGCTGAGCCTGAGCTGTGGTCCAGGGCAAGTTGGGGCCTTGAGAGAGTGCCCTTACGCTGAAGCCGGCGTTGAAATGTTGAAACGGTATTGATCAAAAAGGTACCTTGCAAACGGGAGCGTTGATATACCTCAGAAGGGTTTTGGTGGATTCCACCATCTCAATGTCGGTATCCCCACTCTTGGGACCTTTGCGCATAGAGACGATGCCATGGCACCGCGCGGTTTTTGCGTCCAATCAGCGCTTTAGCACGTTTATGGCCGCTTCTGCACCATGCGAGAAACCAAGTGTCTCCTGTAGCTCATAGGCGGGAGGTCGGTGTACGACTGTGAGGACATCTTCAACCCAGGAGACACTCGGACCATTCTGTACCGGCGTCCCATGTAAGTATACTCCTCGCCGGCTTATCCTTCCGGAGCTCATGGTGGGCACCCCCGATGGCCGCCGCTGCGGGACCGCCAAAGGACGAATTGCAGAATGAATTCGGAATTGCGTTGAGGCTGCGCTCTGTCGGGCAGGGGAACCGCCTCCTTCACGGTCAAGCGCGCGGCATGATGCGGAGGTAGACTTATCTGATAACGTAGCTGTCCCCATACCGTTCGCCCATGATCTAATCTATCACAACTGCGAGGATGGAACACCGGCGTAGACCCGCCAAGCCGCCCACGTGCAAGTCGCAAAGCACGAAATTGAGGACGCGAGACGAACAACGCGCATCGCGGGACGCCGAGCATAGCGCGGGGCACGCTGCCGAAGCTTCTGACTTCCTTAAGCTTCGAGCTTCGAAGCTCAAGGAGGCCGTGCGCCTTGGTCCACCACAGCCTCGAGGGTGTGATAGCGTTACGGCGGAAGACTTCACAGCCCGGCCTGTGGGTGCGCGAAACACAAAGGGTCGTCCTCGACGAACACATAGAATTCGGGCGGGATACCCACCCTGCCCATGCGGTCTCGAGCTCTCCGAAATGTAGAGGTTTGTTGCCCCACAGGAATGCCGTTATAGTGGGATTCCGACGTTCGCACAGGGCTACGACGACTATTCAGCGGCGTGTCGCTGCCCGACGGCATGAGAGGGACCGAGTCAATGTTTGTTGAGATGCGGATGTATCTTCTCAGGCGGAGCGCACAGCTTATAGGAGCCTGAAGCCGGCCGTCGACGTATGCAGGAGTGCTAGGGGTCATACAGGAAGCGTGCGCGCGCAGCGCTCGACGACTCGGAACTTACTCGAGATGTTGACGCACTAGATCCGATTCCAAGGGTACATATGTGGCATTTCGGACTGCGGCATCTCCGCACGGAGGCCGCCTTCATGCGTTATGATGCATCTTATGATGGCCGCAGCACGATTGGCATATCACGAGAGAATGCTAGGGAGACAATTGTATGAGTAACTGCTCTTCGAAAGACATTACGGGAGCCATACATGTTTTCCTCGTATATGTTCAAGACGAAGCGAATGTTTTCATCAGCGTTTCAGTCGTTTGATACGCCACCAGTTGTCAGGTACACTGAAGCTCGTGCGCGTCGAGAGTGAGGATGCAATACGGAAGAAGGTGAGGAGCCGATGTAGTAATTCTCCATCATCCCCGAGACGCCCCGATCCAAGCGGCCGTGGCCGTCGGTTTCCGTCGGACCGGATTCGACGCCCGTCATGAGGCTCTAAGAGCACGATGTACTTGGTCTTTGAGCGTGCACGCCGAAGGTCTGCCAACAGGAAGCACGTCTCGTGCCACCTTGACTATTCTCAATCCCCGCGACAAAGTTGGCGAAGTGGCAAGAATTCTGCGAGCCGTGCACTTACGCTCAGACTTTGAGTAGCAGTCAGAGCGCACACGGGACCGCCGCATGGTTGTTTACAAGTAACCAGCCACGGCTGCGGTGAGAGGCCTTCCCCGAAGTCGCGCTTGTCGGCCGAACGTACTCTGGCGAAAGCAACATTCACATTTGCTATGGGTTAGTTCGGGTATGTCCTAGCCAAGCATATTACCCGTGGGCCTCTAATGGTTGTATGATCTTGACGTTTTCTCGTATCCTGACTTCTTCTCGTGCCCTGGCAATGAGACCTGTAAGCTACCAATATCGACGGGAACTACCTCCTTTCCAACGCGCACACGCTCCATGATCGACTTACTTCGTGCCATGACATAGGGCTTGAAAGTCCGAAACATCCGACAGCAATTCAGGACCTGTGTGCCCACGACGCCCCGCCCCTGCAGTCCACGAATTGTGCAGCAGGTGGAGACGTTCGCGCTTGTGGATTTCGAATTGACATTAATATTGACCGGGAGATATAGACCGCGCATATTGAGACCTAGGGGGCCCGTAGCAGTTGCTATCAATTCTTCGGGTCCCGATCCCCGCTCATACCATAGACTACGAGTTCGCCGTAAGTACAGATCATAGGCGTTGGCCAAATACTCCCATGTGGGAGCTGCAAGCAGAACAGGTTACTCCTTACCAAAGATGTGACATGAGTATGCCCTTACGACATACTCTGGCTCTGGATACCACTCCTCTCGCTATGCGATGTCTGCCGCTGTGTTGTTATTCAATTGGATCATCCGCTCTATCAGGGGGCTAAAGAGGGTAGAGATATCCTGAGAATCTATTGTCAAAGACGGGCTCCGTCAGACTCTACAGGAACGTGGCTGATTGCACCTAGCAAAGGTATGTTCACATAGCACGCAGCTCATGATCCTTTTGGGGATTGTACGTACGGATCAGCGATGAAGGTTTTGCTGAGTGGTATAGAGCGACTAGGTCTAGGTGAGCCACTGAACGAATAGGGAGCTTGTGACGGTAGCCAGTGGATACTGCTACGAAGATGCCACGATTTGGACTATGCTTGGGTGGAGAAACTTAGGGGATTTTAACCAAATAACATGCTGGAAATCGAGAGGACGTGTCGGCCGCAGGATATACTTGATTTCTTGAAGGGTGGCCTAGGCGTCCAACGGAATGATGACCGCGTATCCGCGAGGGCTGCTAGGTTCACGTTAGGGGCGTGTGTGGTTTAGTAGTACGACAGCGAAGGACAGGATGATTCAAGTTGTGGCGAAGTCATTTGGAGCGCCGCTCAGAATCCGCCTTCGGAGATGGCAATTGTTGGGGCTCCGTCGGAATGTTGCGGTGCCCACGTGGCTTGACCTGCGCGCTGCACAGAGGGTCGCGCGTGAGCGAAGCGAGTTGGGCTGCAACTGCCGGTGTGGGCACTGCGGGCCGGATTCTCTACTTCATGCACGCCGACGACCAACTCCACTATTCATACTGAAGGCGACGCTACGGTTTTTGGCTTGGTTGGGAGTACATGTCCGAGATCCCGCTGCACACATTTGGACGATCTAGAAAGGCTAGGGCAGGCTACACTCCGCTCCACAACGGCGAGCCCGGCGACGACAACGACGACCGCGACGACCGCGACGGCCCCCAACACGACACAACCAAGATGCGCGCCGCAGTACGAGCAGCCGCTTCATCTGCGTCGGCCAACAGGAAAGGGAAGCGGAGAGAGCGGTACGCGGATGATCCAGAGGAGGAGGAGACTCTGCTTGGCGGCGCGTCGCACCAGGACGACGCGTTTCGGGATGGTGAACACATTGAGGGACAGGCGACGAGGGAGCCATCTTCGCAGGTGCGTGGCGTTATCTTGTTGCACATATGAGATCCGTCAATTCGAACCATGGCATTAGAGATCCATTTCGTCGCGGAAGGCCCGCTCGCAGGACAAGTCGAGGACGATCCCCTTCCGACCACCGGAGAAACTACAAGGAAAATATCCTCCAAACGTAGTGCGGAACCAGAAGTATAATGTCTTCACTTTCTTGCCGCTAGTGTTCTACGAACAGTTCAAGTTCTTCTTCAACTTGTATTTCCTTCTCGTCGCACTATCACAGTTCATCCCAGCTCTCAAAATCGGTACGTCCCGCGTTCATTTGCCAGATGCTCAACTACTGAGATTGAGGTCAAGGCTTCATTATCACCTATGTTGCTCCGCTTGCTTTCGTCTTGACTGTAACCATGGGCAAGGAGGCTTACGACGACTACAAACGCAATCTACGAGATAAAGAGGCGAATTCACAGAGATATCTTGTCCTCGACCCATCCGAGTACTCCGATTCCACACCCGAAAGCCTCCCCCACACGCGTTCTGTGCCCTCCTCGAGCCTCCGTGTAGGTGATCTCGTTCTCCTGGAGAAGAACCAGCGCGTACCTGCCGACCTGGTCCTCCTGAGAACCTCGGACAGCTCTGGAACGTGTTTCATTAGGACAGACCAGCTGGATGGAGAGACCGACTGGAAGCTACGTGTCGCAGTACCGGCGTGCCAGAAACTGAGTAGCGATCGGGAATTGCTGTCGGTGGACGCGGAAATCTATGGTGCGCCTCTCTCCAGCGTTGTAATCACCGTATGTGCTCAACTGCGTCATAGCCGACGCACCTATCAAGGACATTCACACGTTCATTGGCACCTTCACCATCAATTCTCCCCCTGCCTTGCTGGAAGACGATGTGCCCATGGTACAAGTTCCCACTGTCGAACCTTTGACGGCGGAGAACATGCTTTGGTCCAACACTGTGCTCGCGGCCGGATCTGCTGTTGGTTTCGTCATCTATACTGGTGCCGAGACGCGTGCCGTCATGAACACCAGTCATCCTGAAACGAAAGTTGGGTTGTTGGATCTGGAGATCAATAGGCTGGCGAAGGTATGATCATGGTTCCCCCTTTCTGTCTTTCACTGAACGGCGCCCGTCTAGATTCTATGTGCCGTGACTTTTGCCCTTTCAATCGTCCTGGTCGCCCTCAATGGCTTCAGAGGACCCTGGTATGTTTACATCATGCGGTTCCTAATCCTTTTCTCCTCCATTATACCCATAAGGTACGTTCTTTCCGCCGCGCTCCTATCAGGTTTCCCGCCAACGTGATATCTCGCCGCGTTTAGTCTGCGCGTGAATCTGGATATGGGCAAGACCGTATACGCGCATCACATAATGAACGACAATGAGATACCCAACACTATCGTACGAACTAGCACTCTTCCCGAGGAGCTTGGGCGGATAGAGTATCTGCTCAGTGACAAGACGGGGACGTTGACGCAGAATGGTGTGTCTTTACGCTCATTATGCCCGCTAGATAATCGCTGACGGATTTGACAGAGATGGAGATGAGGAGGTTGCACATGGGTACAGTCTCATACGGCTACGATTCCATGGATGAGATCGCCCACCAGTTGGCGATGGCTTTCGGCAGCGGTCCTGAGCAAGGTATGGTGCCAAAGCTGGAGCATTTCAGCATATGCTCACCATTGTGCAGGGCATGGACGTCAGAACTCCTTACAGACAGGTGTGCAGATGGCGACGAGGGGTCGGCGAGACATGTCCTCTCGCGTCCACGACGTCGTCCTTGGTTTGGCGTTGTGCCACAATGTAAGCGCATCCTCTGTCTCCATAGCTACTTAAGAATCGAGCTGATACTTTACTAGGTTACCCCAGTGACGAACGACGACGGTACGGTCACATATCAGGCATCCTCACCTGACGAAGTCGCCATCGTGCAGTGGACCGAGTCCGTCGGCCTCCGCCTGACCTTCCGTGACCGGACTCGAATCGAGCTACAAACTCCCACCGGCGCGCGGATCAACTTCGAAGTGCTCGACATCTTCCCGTTCACGTCCGAGTCGAAGCGGATGGGCATCATCGTCCGCGACGCGCAGACGGGCGAGATCACGTTCCTCCAGAAGGGCGCGGATGTCGTGATGGCGAAGATCGTGCAGCGCAACGACTGGCTCGAGGAGGAGTGCGCGAACATGGCCCGTGAGGGCCTGCGCACGCTCGTCATGGCCCGCCGTAAGCTCAGCGAGCAGGCATACACACATTTCCGGCAGGAGCACCACCAGGCGAGCATCAAGCTCGAGGGCAGGAACGAGGCGATGGCGCAAGTCGTCGCGGATCTACTCGAACACGACTTGGAGCTACTCGGCCTTACTGGTGTGGAGGACAAGTTGCAGGACGAGGTCAAGTCGACGCTGGAGCTCCTGCGGAACGCTGGCATCAAGATTTGGATGCTCACGGGCGATAAGATCGAAACGGCGACGTGCATTGCGATCTCAACAAAGCTCGTCGCGCGGAACCAGTACATCCACCAGGTTGCTAAGCGTGAGTGGTCAATGCATTTTTGCCTGGTTGGACTCTTGCGAACTTACCCATTGCAGTTAAGACATCTGACGAAGCTAGGAATCAATTGGACTTCTTGCAGAACAAGCTTGATTGTTGTCTAGTCATTGACGGCGAGTCGCTGCAGGTGAGCCACCGTCTCCAGCGCCGGTCAGATGGGAGTACTAAAATGAAACGCCAGTTATGTCTGAATATGTTCCGAAACGAGTTTATCGAGATCGCCACGAAGCTGTCTGCGGTCGTGGCCTGCCGCTGCTCTCCCACCCAGAAGGCCGATGTCGCCCGCCTGATCCGCCACCATACCAAGAAACGGGTCTGCTGCATTGGCGATGGAGGGAACGATGTCAGCATGATTCAGGCCGCGGACGTTGGTACGTTCCATCAATACCTCACGTTTCACTCGGTTCTCACACGTACCTTCCGCAGGTGTCGGCATCGTCGGCAAAGAAGGGAAGCAGGCATCGCTCGCCGCGGACTTCTCGGTGACACAGTTCAGCTACCTTACGAAGCTCTTACTTTGGCACGGCCGCAACTCGTACCGTCGCTCCGCGAAGCTCGCGCAGTTCGTCATCCACCGCGGCCTCATCATTTCCGTCATGCAGGCAGTCTTCTCCGCGATCTTCTACTTCGCGCCCATTGCGCTCTACCAGGGTTGGCTCATGGTCGGCTACGCGACCGCATATACGATGGCTCCGGTATTCTCGCTCGTGTTGGACCGTGATGTGAACGAGGACCTCGCGCTGCTGTACCCGGAGTTGTACAAGGAGCTCACGAAGGTATGCTTACGCGCTTCCAAATCGTCGAGATCATGTCTGACACCCTGCTAGGGCCGGGTACTTTCGTACAAGACGTTCTTTGTATGGCTTATGATCAGTGTCTACCAAGGTATGTCTTTCCTTTGTACCGGTAGGTATAAACTCATAGTTCAAATCCAAATTTTAGGTGCCACGATCATGATCATGTCTCTCGTACTCTTCGAGAACGAATTCCTCAACATTGTCTCTATCTCGTTCACCGCACTCATCCTGAACGAGCTCATCATGGTCGCGATCGAGATCACAACATGGTGCGTACACCATCTTGGCCTTGGTGGCTACCCTAACATTTGTCTCTCAGGCATATCTACATGGTCGTGTCGATCATCGTGACGCTTCTCATCTACGCTGTCAGTATGGCGTTCCTGCCCGAATTCTTTGGTATGTCCTTCGATACACGTACTTCCTGGCCTCAGGTGCTCAGTATCTCGACAGATTTATCATTCGTATTGTCTTCCCGGTTCGCATGGAAAGTCGCGGTGATCGTGGCGATCAGCGCATTCCCTCTGTACATTATCAAGTTCATCCGTAGTAGAGTCGCGCCCGCGGCGTCGAGCAAGCTGTTGTAACTTACGGACCTTGGCACGCTTCTAGTAGTACACAGTACATGCATACACACTCATATATGCGGCTTTCAATTATTGCATTGGTAGTTGTCAGTGGCGACATGGCATGCGTAAGGTCAGAATAAGGACATTGCGGTATTGAACATTGGGGGGCGGGGCACGGGAACGAATGTCAAGATGCGAATAAAGACTGCGCAGCGATGGGGTGAGGATGGTGCGAGGCGGAGAGAGAGATGTACAATATTATGATCGCTACTGCTGCTGCTACTGACCGAGGATCCCTCAGCTGCCCGTGTGTGGTGCTGCCGAGGGGTTGTGCGGCGGGAACGGCGCACCAAAGAAACCTGGTCCTTGGTGCCACTCTGGGTTCGGCGCTGTCCATAGGTTCGAGCCAATTGGTCCAGGAGGTCCGGGAGGTCCGGGTGCTCGCCCAGGGAAGCCAGGTGGGCCACCACCGGGAGCGCCCCAAGGCGATGATATCGACCCTCGAGGGCTCGTCGTACCCCACCCTGAACCAACAATCCCAGGTGCACGGCGGCCGGCGGGAGTCGTGACGACTTCGTCGTCGTCCGCGAGCAGTGCAGACGAGCCAAGGACTCCCTTCGGACTTGGAGAGCGGCGCGTGGGCGACGTCGAACCCGAACCGGACGCCTCACCCGTTGGACGCGCGATGGGTGCGATGACGGGGCGGGTGATCGGGCCGGGACCAGGCTCGGGGAGCGGAATACGGCCAGGACCATCGGGGATCGGGAGACGGCTCGGGCCCGGGACCATGGGCACCTGCGTAGGCGACGCGAGGGGGTTGGACGTGGTACGACTCGGTGGAGCAATCGGTGCTGGAGGCATGGCACGCCCGGGGAACTCGTAATGGGCGCCGTTAACGAATGTCCGCGGGACGGCGGAGGGCGCTAGCGGGGGCGGAGGGCCGGCAGGCATGGACGGGCCCGGCATCATGGAGACGTTGCCGACGAACGCGCCTGGGTTGAATGGCACTCGGGGAGACAGGGCCGGAGGCATCATACTAACTCCACTGACGGACGGCGGGAAGCCTGGCGTTGGAGGCTGCATGTGCGGAGGGACTTGCGGCGTGATAGGAGTCGTAGGCTGTGATGCACTGACCGATGCGCTGAGCATAGGCGGCACACGAGGCTGGGGCTGCTGGGGAGGCTGAGGACGAGGAGGGTGGGCGGCAGGAGGAGGAGCGGCGTTCGAAGCTTGAGGCTTCGGGAGAATCTTCTTCGGAGGGGCGGCGCGGTTCGGGGACGGCTGCGACCCTGAAGGACCCGCATTTCGAGGAGAGGTAGGTGACCGAGCGTTGCGAGCAGCAGCTGCACGCTGTTGCTGAGCACGTTCGCGGGCTTCCTTGTCAGCCTTTTCCTTCTCGGCCTTTTCGCGTTCCGCCTTCTCCCTCTCCTCCTTCTCCTTCGCCAGACGCCGCTCACGCTCCTCCTTCTCCTGCTGCTCACGCCGAGCCTTCTCCGCGGCGCGCTCAGCAGCAAGCTTGGCCTCACGTTCTTCACGAGCCTTCCGTTCCCGCTCCTCCTTCTCCCTGCGCTCAGCCCTAGCCTTTTCCTCACGTTCACGCTTCTTGCGCTCTCGCTCAGCCTCCCGTTCGCGTTCCTCCGCTATACGCTTTCGCCGTTCCTCCTCTTTGCGCGCTTTCTCCTCCTCTTGGGCCTTTCGCTGAGCCTCACGACGTGCACGGTCCTCCTCTCGCCGCTTGCGCTGTTCCTCCTCCAAGGCGGCCTGCTTCGCACGCTGAGCGGCTTCCTCCGCAGCCTTCTCCGCGGCCTTGGCAGCACGCTCTTCCTCCTTTGCCAACTTCTGCTGCCTGCAGAAGACATCGCAACCGGGCACACGACCACAAAAAATGACTTTACTAACCGCTTCTTGTCCTTTTTCTTCTGGTTCTGCGACTGCTTCTTGGCCTCGCGCTCCTTGGACAGCTTGTCCTCGTCCTCGAGCTCGCGAAGGAGTTGGAGCTGACGCTCCTGGGCGACCTTCTCGCGATACGCCTGGAGCACCCGCTGCTCGAACATGCGCGCCGCGAAGATGGAGAACATGCGCTTGCCCTCCTCCATCTTCTGGTCCTCGGTCATGATCTGCGGGATCCCGCCGATGTGAATCGGAGCGAGGGGGCAACGGGATGAGATGGACATACCTCCTCTTCGTCCTCGTCTTCCTCGTCCTCCTCATCATCTTCCTCATCCTCCTCATCGCCCTCGTCATCTTCGTCCTCGCTGTCGTCCTCTACGTCGGCGGCTGCCTCTTCCTCCCGCTGCATCCGACGCTCTGCCAGCTGCTCCATCATCTCCAAAAACTTCTGGCCATCGTTCTTGAGAAGATCGTCGGCAACTGTGAGGATATTCCCTACTTGCGAGGGGTCAATACGCGCGGCAAAAAAGGACGCTCGAGTGGCGGTACTTGCCAGTGACGGTGAGGTTATTCCCGAAGTTCCCGATACCATCCGTGCCGTTGGCCTTGGCCCCGTTGACCGCTCGACGTCGAGCAGCGGGCCTCCGGTCCTGCTTCGGGTCGTCCTCGTCCTCCGGCTCGGCGTCTTCGTCCTCCTCGTCCTCCTCTTCATCTTCCTCCTCCTCTTCCTCCTCGTCCTCGTATCCATCCTCATCCTGATAGTCGTCCTCGCCGTCGTCCTCGAACTCGGACTCGGCGGCAGGCTTGACGGGCTTGCGCCCGTTTACCAGGGCGGCATTCTTTCCGCGGTGGGCGTTTGGGGGCTGGGGGCTGATGACGGCGCCGTTCTTGTCCAGTTCAACGCTTCCTGGGAACGGACCCGGCCCTTGAGGAGGAGGCAGCGTCCCGCCGGAGGAGATGTATCGCTGCTGGTAGTTCGCGTACTGTTCTAGCTCTTCGTAATAAGCATCGTACAGTACCTCGAGCTCCTCCTCAATAGCATTCCTTTTTGAGGGTTTTCATGCGCAGGATCGGCACACGAGCATAGCGGCGGGGTCGGCGTGGGCACGGGGGCGGAGGAGGACGGGGGAATGTCAGGAAAATTTTTCGGCGGCGGAGGCAAGGACGACGTACCGCTTGCGACCGCAGACGGCACAACTGCAGTTGTGCTTCTGCTGCTCCTTCATCTTCTTGAGGACGGCCTCCTTCTCGATTTTGACGAGATTCCGGCGCTCGTCCTCGCCGAGGCCGAGCCAAAACTCTTTGATGCGCTCGCGCTCCTCGGTGGTGGACGTAGACCATATCTTGTTGTTTTTGGCCGGCTGCTGGCCCGTCGCGGGCGGTCTGGGCTTGTGCGGGGCGGAGGCGTTGGAGGATGGGGGCGATGGATGGTGATGGGCGTGATTATGGCCGTAGGCATGCGAGGAGATCGGCGCCTTTGACGCCGCGCGGCGGGACGGCGGGGGCGGGTCCTGGGCGGGGGCGGGATTGTACGCCATGGGCTTCTTGCCCGCCGCGCGGGACGACGGGGGCGGGTTGGCGGCAGCGGGCGGCGGGGGACGTGCGGCGGGCATACGGTTGGGAGCAGACACGGCCGCGGGCACGGCCCCTCCATGCCCTCCGCCCCCATTTGTCACCCCGCCGCCCGGTCCCACCCCTCCGCCCGCCCCGGCCCCGGCCGCCGGCTCCCCCACTGCCCCCCGTTTCTTCTTCTTCTTCCGGCGCCGACCCGGCGCCTGTCCCCCGTCCTCGCCGCCCGACTCCGCCCCCGCCGCCCCGCCCCGGCCCCCGACGCCGACGCCGAGCGCACCGTCCTCGAAGGCGAGCGTAAAGTGCGCCTGCGCCTGCGCCCGCCGCTCCCTCAGCTCATCTTCGTCCGAGTAGTCCTCGTCCTCCCCGTACTCGCCCTCCTCCGGGTACATCATCAGGTCCCCCGGCACCGTCCCGTCCACCGCGTGCAGCGCCCCGTTCGCCGCCGCCGCCTGCTCCATCGCCGCCGCGAACTGCGGGTCTGCAAAGATCGCAGGGTCGAAGGGCATCGCCGAGTACGCCCCCGCCGCATACCGCCCGCCCCCACCTCCACCTCCGCCACCTCCGTCCCTCGTCGCGCCCGAGTGCATTTGCTGCGCGATCGCGTACATGGCCTGGGTCTTTGGGTCCGCGTCACCAGGCGAGCTCAATCGAGAGTAAGTGTGCCGTACAAAGTTGCGCAGATGATCCGGAAAGGACGCCCAGTACTCGTCGTTCACGAGCCCGCCCTCCGCGCCCTCCATGCTCCGCGCGAGGTGGTCCGCCGTCGCGAGCAGCTCCGCCTCCGCCGCCGTCGTCGGCTTCAGATGCGCCGCGAGCGACGCCGACAGCGACGCCGTCGTCGAGACGTGCACCGAGGCGAGCTCGGGCGACAGCCCCGTCCGGCCTACCGCCCGGGCGTGCTCGTAGAGCATCCCGCCCATCGGCTCCAGCGCCGGCAGCGCGCCGTCGTCGTCTTCTTCGTCGTCCCCGTCGTCGTACTCGGCCGGGGGGCTGCGTTCCACGCCTTTGCCCTTGCCTTTCTTCTTCTTTTTCTTCTTTCCGTTCGTCGCCGGCGCCGCAGGCGGGGCGGCTGGAGGAGTCGCAGGCCGGGTCACCCGAGCGGGCGGTGGGCGGGCGGCGGGCCTCTTCGCTTTCGTAGCGGTCATCCCAGATCGATAGTGACGTGAAACCAGATCAAAGAACGTCGAGGAGGGAGAACCAGTCAGCGTAGTCGAGGTCGATGTCGAAGACGGCGGACTCGAGCCTCGCCTGTATGCCCCAATCAAAGGTCACGTGTTGGGATGAGGCGGCTTATCGCAAGAAACATTATGGCGTTATCAACTGATTATCGCCCGAACGGGATCCTATCCGCCCTAAACCCACGGCATAAGTCGAGTTATCCCTTCAAAGTCTCCACAACGACTGGGACGCCTCGGGTCCGAATCTCATTCCAGTTTCCCTTCTCGAACATCCTGGAAGTGATCCTACTTGGCCCGGGTGGACGCAGTGGTTCAATGGATCATCGCTCGACAAAGGAGGTCGCTCAAAATGTATAGAGCGCGCTTATGTCACCGTCTCTACATGGCATCTGTTTCGCACGCTGCAAGCTTGGTGGGCGGCGCAGCATGTCTGAGAATAACCTCCAGAGAAACACCCCACCCGGTTCTCACTCGACCCGCACTCTACAGGATCCTATCAGCACCGGGGCGTTCGACGGCGCATACACGCATGGGTACGTGCGGGGCACCTCGGGCGAGCGTGAAATCCTCGCTCAGCGGCGCTGTTCCGCCTGTTCGCGGAGGTGAGTACCAACATCCGGCGCCTGCTCTGCGGTCTAACCGGATTCCCCGATCGTCGTATGCGTATGATTGGGACCGGATGACCTTGGTAAGCACCTACAGACTTAGTTCAGAAAGCCTGCGGGATCCATGACCATCAGTCTCCGCGCGCCCCATGACACCCGGTAGCGTTCCTTTGTCAGTCCTGTGATCCTCGGGCTCACTGAGAATCTCGCAACCAGACGCCTTCACGAACATGTTGAAGTGTTCTCGTTATAGGTGGCGTCATTTGCAGCTTGAGGTTATTTTCGGCTTCATTACCTAGGCACGCACATGGCGTCGACAATTTGAACGGCATAGCCTCGCGTCGATCGTGGATGCTCTAATCGGTGCATGCACATCGGTCCGACATATCCGAGTGGACTTCCCCCCATCCTGGACGATGATAACGCAGCCACATAATCGCCACTCAGACATGACGGCGCAGCTTAGCCGCATGGTGGAATCTGTCCACAGCAGTCACCAGAACCACGCTTACTTTACACCGGATGATGCAGGACTGAGCTACTCCACCACAGTGAGATATGTTGTCGCGCGTACTCTGCAGGCTCGCGTACTGACCACATTTTGTCGTAGTTTGAAAGCACAGCACATAGGCTCTAACACCGTCTATCCCGCCGACTTAAATGCAGGCAGCCTACCAGAGCGTACCCGGAACCCGGATGCTTTTGAAGTGCGATAGCAGCGCACAGCAAGGAAGTGTGTCAAACAGTTTGATGGCAACCTTGTCGTTCGCGAGATCACGCTGGAGAGAAACAAATGGGCGCTACCCCCACTCATCACGGCCACAGGTCCCCGACATGTTACCGGCGGCGCAGAGGCCCTCAAATCGAAGGATGTGAACAATCTTTGGGCGTGGACGGTCGAGGCTAGCTGCGACGGCGGGAATAGGTTTGATACTCGTAGAATGAACATGCACAGAGTGAGTATGGAGAGAGCAGCATACGCGGCTAGCGCGAGGGGAGTTTCGTATGCTCGGACCGTTGGTGGCGCGGACAGACGACGTAGATCTCGATCTGCTATAGGATCGCGTCGTGTGCAACAACACCAACCAGGCAGGGCCCTTGTCAGACGTTTCCCCTCATCTGCATCCGCAGTGCCAGCCTGATGGCGACGCCTTTTGTCCGTTCGGCACCCAACGGGGCTTCGTACGGCAGAACGTCGCCTTGCTGAAGGCGTACAAGGGAGGCACCTCGAAAGCCATCTGTAGCTGACCCGAAGCCACAAGTACTAGTACGACTGCCCTGATCAATTACGGAACAGGACGTCGGCACAGCTTCGATCTGGCGCAAATTGCCGGAATTCTGCGACGCGGGGCGGAAGAGCAGCTGTCCTCCCCTCTGCTCGGAGTCCGAGACGCAACATGTCCATCACTAGCCTGCCGGCTCGCATCTGTGCAGGCGGCGTATAAAGCCCTTCCCGAACCTGGGCCCGCCCAACGTTCTTCTCTCCTTCCCTCCCGCCCACCGCGCGCCCCTTCCTCTCCCTGTCTCCGCGCTCAGGACCTGGTCCCGCGGTGCGCGCCGACCCCTCCTCCTCCTCCTCACTGAACACGAACGACATTCATTCATTCACTCGCTCACTCACTAACTCACTAACGCTCCGCACCTGCCCACAATGGTGCACCTCTCCTTCCTCCTCACCCTCGCCTCCTCCTTCCTCCTCTTGCCCCTCCCCACGCGCGCCGAAGTGACCGTCTACGGCTTCTTCGGCCAAACCACCATCGACCCCACGAACCCCGGCGCGGGCGCGACCGCGCTCGGGGCCGTCGCGCCCACGACGACGACGTTCGTCACCGCCCCCGGGCCGCCCTCGTACACGGAGCTCGCGGCGTACAACGACGTGTACATGTACCCGCCCGCGATCCCGAGCCCGGCGCCCCCGACCCAGTTCGCGATCGGGGTACCGACGGATGCGGGCCTGATGAATGGGCTCTCGATCAAGCAGCAGGGGACGTTCTTTGGGTTCTCGATCGAGATGTCTGTTGCTGTTCAGATCAGTGAGTGGCCTGTTTCTTTCTTGGCGTGAGTAGCGGGCGGAAGGTGGGCGCTTGATGCGGTGCTGGGATGGAGGAACGGATGGACGGTGTGGGCATTTTGGGATGTGGTTGCTCCAAGCAGCGGGGGTGGAGGGACGGCGGCAACAGTGCTGTGGTTTCCGACACAAAGCTGTGTCGGCGTTGAGTAGTACGCTGACGGGAACCCGTTCCGTGCTATTTTAGTCGGTACAAGCTCGTGAGTACACATATCCCTTCCCCACCCGCGGCTCTATTCCCCCGCACTCCGCACGTCCTAAATCAATGTCCCGCCCCCGCGTTCGCGCGCGGCCCGCAGGAAGAGCATCATGGTCCCCTTCCTCAACTTCATGAGCATCATCGCCGAGCGCGCGGGCGCCGTGCACGTCCGCGTCGGGGGTAACACGCAGGAGACGGCCTTCATGGTCGACTCCCTCCCCGACGGGAAGATGATCGAGAAGAACAAGGAGGACGCGACTAACCCGGTACGTCCCCCCGCCCGCGCGGTTTATATCATGGGCAGGAAGGCTGAGCACCGCTTTGACAGACGGCGACGCCCATCCTCGCTATCACGACAGACCTCCTGTACCTGCTCGCGAACGTCTCGTCGCTCGTGAATGTCCGGTGGTACCTGGGTACGTCATTGTTGGTCCCCTCTCCCTCACACATCCAGCTTCGGTGATCTCGGGGAGGCTAACTCAGGAGGGGGTTTACAGGCATTCCGTTCAATGATACCTCGGACTGGCGGTTCCAGATCGCCGAACAGGGCGAGGCCATCCTCGGGGACAAGCTGATCGGCTTCCAGGCCGCCAACGAACCCGACCTTTACGGACCGTAAGCCTCACACTTAAGTCATGGCAGAAAATAGCTCATATTGAACGCCAACTGCAGACACGGACACCGCGCGCAGACCTACAGCCCGTACGACTTTTTCGGAGAGTACGCCGAGTTTACACAGGCGTACCAGGCGGACTCGCTCGTCACCGTCAAGAACAACATCATCGCGCCCAGCACGTCGTACGCGCAGTGGTCGCCCGAGCAGATTTGGGATACGGGCTTCGTCCCGGCGTATACACAGTACCTCAGTCATCTCGCTGTCGAGCAGTAAGCCCTACTCTTTGTTAACGTTTCCCTCGGATTTTCTTGCGTACTTACGTGACCGCGTCCGTCGCAGCTACCCCTCAGACAACTGCGCCGTCGTCTGGCCAGACCCTAACAACCCCCCCCGCGACCCGCTCCAAATGCTCCCGCAATACCTCACGCACAACGCCGGGCTGAGCTTCGTCCAGCCGTACCTGAACTCGACCGCGCTCGCGCAGGAGTGGGGCAAGCCGTTCCTGCTGTTCGAGACGAACACGGCGTCGTGCGGGGGCTTCCCGGGGATTTCCGATACGTTCACGAGCGCGCTGTGGGGCATTGATCATGCGCTGCAGTTGGCGCATAGTAATTTCTCGGGGGCGTTGTTCCATTTTGGAGGGCAGAACGTTTCGTATAATGTGAGTCTCTCTCCTCGTGTTGGCATGTCGATAGGAACGAAGGGCTCACCCGGTGTTGTGCGTGCGCACGTAGCCCTTCACGGCAGCCCCCACAGCCGAGTCCTCCTTCCGCGACTGGTCCGTCGGGCCCATCTTCTACAGCGCCGTGTTCGTCGCGGAGCTCATGGGCCAGTCGAACACGACCCAGCTCAAAGACATGGCCGCGAACGCCGCGAACGACCAGACGCCCGCCTACGCCGTCTTCGAGGACGGCAAGTTCTCGAAGATGGCCCTCTTGAACTACATGACGGACCCCTCGGGCGCGAACGACTACACCGCGACGATCTATGTGGGCGGGTCGGGGTGGAACGAGCCGAATGGGGTGCCGCCGCAGGTTAAGGTCAAGTATTTGCTCGCGCCGTCGACGTCGGAGAAGTTTAATATCACTTGGGCGAACCAGGTGCGTCGCGTCAACCTTATAGCTAGCTGAGACCCAGCGCTCACCCCGCATGTTCGTGTGTTCGCAGACACTTGGAGGCCGGTACGGCGCGGACGGACGGTGGCAGGGCACCGAGGACGTCCAGACGGTCCCCTGCGACCAGACGCAGAACATGTGCCAGATCAAAGTCCCCGCCCCGGGCGCCGCGCTCGTCTTCTTCTCGGACTCCGCGCAAGCCGCCGCGACTGGCGACGCGGGGGCGGGGGCGTCGACGTTCCCGACGACGGTGCTGACGAAGACGAAGAACACGGTCACGATCGACTCGGCGGTGCTCGCGACGAGTAATGGCCAGTCGGGGAAACAGCGCTTGAACCAGAAGGGCGGGACGAGCGAGGGTGGCGGGAGTAATGCTGCTCTGGGTGCGGCTCCTGGCCTCGCTGCGCTCGCGGCTGCCGTGCTTGCGGGCACGGGGGTCGTGCTGAGGGCGGCGGCGTGGTGAGGGGCCGGGCGGTGGCCCCCTTTTATACCTGTCTGGAATCTGGATTTCAAGTTGGTCCCTGGAAGGATGGGTTGTGGACGGCGTGCCGCGGGTGCGCGCGCCGGGCTGGTCTCCGTTAGTCGCTGTATACTATGCTCTATCCCCCGAGAACGCGTGTTAATGTACCTCCGCGACAGCATAGAGTTTCGTTCCTGCGTGTAGCGTCGAGGCTCGGAGGTACGTCCGGTAATATTAGTGGCGGTGCGCAGCATCGAGCGTTGCCAACGGTCTGACGAAACGTGTGTGTCCGGTGTCTCTACTTAGATGTTAATGACGAGGACGCCGTTGATGGCTGCGAACAGGCGTGAGGGGGCGTACCCGTGATGACAGTAATGTGATACTGCGGTGCGTGCACTTGGTGGTGCTAATCCTGGAGTCCATAGGTCTATATCCGTCCGCCCAGTGCCGTTCGATGCTTGCAGACGACGTAGCGCCACCATTCCTTCTCTCGCTCCGTCGAACCTGGTTCTTGGACGTGAAATCCGGAGGTAGACGGAGGCGAGGAGAGGCGAGGCGGGATATTTATTGGCTTCCCGGCATGGAGGCGGCGTGCCTGGTCGTCTGCAGCACGTCGGTGCGGACGCGACGGGCGAAAAGACTGCGGAATCGGCGCCCCCAGCTGCCATATGCGGTAAGAAGCCGCCCGGGGGCGGGCAGGGATTGGGCGGGGCGGAAGTGGCGGGGGCGTGCTAAACTTAGCGCCGCGCGTTTCGGAATGGATTGACGTTCGTCCGCGGCTCGGGCCCGGCTCAGCGCTGCGGAGAACAGTTCTGGCCACCGTCCACTGCCGTTCGCGATGCTCCTCCCGGCTGCAGCCCCGGGCCACGATCATAAGCCTCGCCTCCGACCGCCGCCCGCGCCCTACGCTCTTTCCGCCTCTCCCCCTTCCTCCCCTCCACGCCATGACAAAACTTCCGCTCTTTTTGCTCTCCCTCGCAGCCCTCTCGTCGGGCGCAGCCGCAATCACCATCTATGGCCAGGAGGGCGTCACGACCGCCTCGGGCGCATACGCGACAGGCGACGCCGCCGCCGCGACCAGCGCCGCCGTCAACCTCGACTGGCTCTCCAACCTCGACGCGTACAACACCGTCACCCTCACCGCGCCCTCGCTCCCCACTCCCGTCCCCTCCGCCTTCTCCGTCACCGTGCAGAACAGCGCGGCGGGCGTGAGCGGGCTCGGCATAAAGCAGAGCGGCGACTGGTTCGGCTTCTCCATCGAAATGTCCGTCGTCCAGCAAGTCAGTGAGTACCGCCTCCCTGCTCGCTGCTCTTCCGCGAACGCCTCATCTCAAGATTGCCTTTTGCTCCACCGCCGCTCCGTGACTTAAGTCGGCAAGAATGCGTAAGCCAAGTTCCTTTCCTCCCCCTCACTGCGCTTGGCGCCGCGACCGTTCACTGACGTCCTTGGCATATGCGCGCATACATGCAGGTCGTTCCTCCAGGTGCCCTTCCTCAACCTCCTCGCCACCGTCGCCGACCGCGCAGGCAGCGTGCGGGTACGCGTCGGCGGTAACACCCAGGAGTACGCGACGCTCGTCGACAGCCTCCCAGACGACCAGATCATCGCGAAGGACAAGAGCACTTCGACGAACCCGGTAAGCCCTCTCTCTCTGGTTGTCGTCACCGGTCTGCAATGGTGCTGCTGCGGGCCGCCACGGGAGGGCGGTGCGGATATTTGCGTCCGTCAACCACCCATGGGAGAGTGCGTTTATTGCGGCCGCAGTAAGCGTCATCGGCCTATAATAGCGGGTCGCACGGTAATTATAGCCCCGCAGTGGTGCCTGGCAGCGTACGCCATACGATACACCATGGTTGGAAATAATAGATGGGCGCGGATGCAGACGAGGAGAGGCATGTTTGCCAAGTCGTCTGCGACATCACCACCTCTTCCACTTGGTCGTGCTCGATCGGGGTGGGGTGGCCTTGGCGGGCGAGGGACACATACGTGTATACCTGTGCAAACATGCCCGGTCGCTTGGCGGTCGGTCACTTGGCCGACTTACTCGTAGTCTCTTTCTTCGTCTTGGTCGCGGGGTCGGAGGCGTCTTGTACATCGCAAACCGCTGATCCGCTCCATACTGACCTTGGCATTTCCAGACCGATACCCCCACACTCGACTTCACCGCGGAGATGCTCTGGATGCTCGCCAACGTCTCCTCTTTAGTGAACGCCAAGTGGTACCTCGGTGAGCCCCGCTCTCAGGTTCTCCTTGTCTGCCGAAAATGCGTGGGGGCTGAACAGTGAACGTCGACAGGTATACCCTTCAACGATACCACCAACCTTCGGCTGGGCATCGCCCAGTCTGGAGAGGCCATCCTCGGCGATAACCTCCTTGCATTCCAAGTCGGTAACGAGCCCGATCTTTACGTCGAGTGAGCCCCCTTCTCCCTCATGCTTGCTCTCCTCAGCCTCCAGGGCATCTGCTCACACAGTGTTGGCTCTCTCCTCTTCTCGCAGCCACGGCCACCGCCCGTCGAACTGGACGGTATACGACTACTTCGGCGAGTTCGGCGTCGTCGTCGAGGCGATCAACAACGACGCGAGCATCCCCACCCGCGGGAACCTCGTCGCGCCCAGCATCCAGGGCACGTGGTCGCTCCAGAACGTGTACGACACGGGCTTCCTCACGAGCTACGGCTCCGCCGTTAGTATCGTCGCTGTCGAGCAGTACGCTGTCCCCCACCGTATTTTTCCTTGCACAAACCCTTGACTGTCGTTTTTTTTGCCCTCGGTCGCGTCCAGGTACCCCGACAACAACTGCGCCGCCGCCTTCCCCGACGCCGGCTTCGGCGACCCGGTAAACCCGCAAGACGTCATCGCCAACTACCTCACGCACACCTCCGGCCAGAACACGATCGCGCAGTTCCTGAGCGGGGTGCCCACCGCGATCGACGCGGGCAAGGAGTTCATGATGTTCGAGACGAACACGGCCTCGTGCGGGGGCTTCCCTGGCTTGAGCGACGCGTTCGTCGCGGCGCTCTGGGCGGTGGATTATAGTTTGCAGATGGCGTATAGCAATTTTACGGGGGCGTTGTGGCATGTGGGTGGGCAGGACGTTTCGTATAACGTGAGTCATCTCGTGTGGGTTTGGGATAGATGAGGATGCTGACTTTGTGTTGATAGCCCTTCACGCGTAAGCGGCACCACGATCCCCACGGCTCTCAGACTAACCCTCTCCCTCCCTCCCTCTCTCCTAGCACCCCCAACGAACCTCTCCTCATACAAACAATGGACCGTCGGGCCGGTCATGTACGGCGCCCTCTTCATGGCCGAAGCCCTCGGTACGACCGGCACCGCCCAAGTCGTCGACCTCTTCGCGAACAGCGCGAACAACGCCACGCCCGCGTACGCGATATACGAGAACGACGCGCTCGCGCGCCTGGCGTTCGTGAACTTCATGTCGGAGCAGGACGGCCAGGGCGCGTATACCGCGAGCTTTAGTTTGGGCGACGGGACGGTGCCCGGGGAGGTGAAGGTGAAGTACTTGACGGCGCCGAGTGTGGCGGAGAAGGATAATATTACTTGGGCGGGGCAGGTGCGTCTTTCCTCCCCTAATTCAGAGTCCAGACGACGGACGCTGACGTCCCCCCCCCTCTCCTCCCTACTCCCCACGCGCACACAGACGTACGGCGGCCGCTTCTCCTGCGACGGCCGCCTCTCCGGCACCGAGTCCATCACCACCATCACCTGCGACCCCTCCTCCAACGCCTGCTCGATCCCCGTCCCCGCGCCCGGGGTCGCGCTCGTCTTCGTCTCCTCCAGCGCGCAGGGGGCGGACGAGCCGAGCACGACGCAGACGTTCGCGACCACTGCGCTGACGAAGACGGCGAACACGGCGACGATCGACCCGAGCGTGCTTGCGACGAGCAATGGGATGAACGCGAAGAGCAGGGAGGAGGGGAGTACGAGTCAGGGGAGCGTGAGTGCCGCGGCGAGTGGGGTGAGGGTGCAGGGGGCGGCGGCGGTGGTCGCGGCGTTGGGTGTGGGGGCGTGGCTTGTCCTGGGGGCTGGGGCTGGGAGGCGGTGACCGTCGACCTTGAGGTGGGGTCTATGAGGGAGATGATGATATAGAGGTGCTGACAATGCTGTCTCGTGCTGTTCTTGCTGGATCTTTTTGCTATCGCTGTATATCACCCGGGCGTCCGCCCGCCCGCCTCGCGGCGGGTCGGACCCCGTAACCCTGCTTGTAGGTAGTATTCTCAGTAGCCTACTTAATCGCACTGTCGTTTCTCTGCATGCCGGCGGGCATCCCGGGGGCGAGCTAGGAGAAGACGACCACTTCGCTGAACACTCCGTTTGAAGCAGGCGGAGTGTTGCTCGAGTTAGTAAGTAGTATTCTACGTATCCTAATCGCACTGTCGTTTCTCTGCATGCTGGCGAGCATCCCGGGCTCGGAGACGCCCACTTCGCCGACTCGGAACGCTTCGACAGCTTCATTTGAAGCGGGTGGAGAATTGCTCGCTTCGGGCGGCACCGAAGGGTGAGTTTGGCTGTCTTCCTTCGGGCTGCTCGCTCCACCTCGCTTGCTCGATGCTGTGTCACCCCGGTCATGCAGCTTGCTCTCGACTGACAAACCCCGCACGAGCGGTGCAGCTCGGCGTTTGGTAAGTGAGCCCACGTGGCTTTTGATCCCCGCGAAATGGCGCTGCTTGCTGACATCTTTACAACATTGCATGATCACTCGTCCACCACGGTACCGCAACCTGCTCGGCTCGCCCAAGTTGCTCTCTCTGCGACCACTTAACTGACCGCAGAAAGATACGGCATCGCCTCCTGGCCATTAGAGACGGAACGCAATCGCAGCGCAACGCAACCTCGATACAAAGCAGCTTGGTGGCATCACGCCCAGCCACTCGGCCACTTTGTCCGCGCCGCGCTCTCCTATTTAGCGAGGAGGTTGCTAGTTGAGATATCCGGATGGAGGTGAGTGGCCGTCGAACCTTCGAACCTCTCTATGAGCACCGGTCTTTCCGTGAACGGTCGGGAGTCGTACCTGAGCCCCGACGTGCCATCTGGCCTCGGATTTCGAGGTGTTGTTAGTGATATCGATGGATGCAAACTCATCAGCCATGCTAGCCTGCACGGAGTTTGAGCGCACGAACATCGAGTTCTCCCCCTGTCCCTCGAGGAGATAAGTAGCATCCTCACGGCGTATCGCGCTGAGCGTGGCACACCGTTCACACCTCCGGGGGCGATACAGCTGGCCACCGCCCACACTAGCGGCTAGCGCAGGCACAAACAGACGCCGAGATCCTGCCAGTGGCCCGGTTCCGGGCCCTGTCCTCCCCGACGGGCGACGGCGAGTCGTCCCCGCGAAAGCCGTGCTGACGTGTCGATCGTGCGCATATAAGTACAGTCAACTCCCTTATAAGGCATACCTGTCATAGGGGATACCCCCTCATAGGGCATAGGATTTGGCGTTTCCTGGGTCGGGATACGTGTGATAAGGCATAAACCTCTCATACCGCATAGGGCATACCCATACGGGGGGGTCCAAAAGGCATACCTTAGGCTTACGTCAGGCCTACTAAGCCTATATCTATTGATGTTAGGTATGAATTGGCATATCATCCACTGATCGACTGTTAGACAACCGGTAGAATCATCAATTTCTGCTATCCGAGCTACGTATTCTAAGAGAAAGTCGGTTATTCATCATCTAATAGCAGTTTGTGAGCGCTGCATAGGGTTATTCCGATGCAGGCATGGTCACCTCCCCGTGGAATGATGCATGCCCTTCGAGCTCGTCGACAATGACCAGCCTTACATGCCCTCCGATACTGATATCCATCGTCTGTAATGACGTTCACTACCGTTATGCAGCATCGAATGTCACCGCCGGATTGGAGGAGCACCCGTAGCCGACGGCATCCGAGCGTTTGCTTCGCGTAACTTGGGATAGCCGACAGGCGCTAATTTCCATACTGCATACACCGTCATAAGGCATACTTTGGGCTGCATCCCGATGGGTATGCCTTATAAGGGAGTTGACTGTATAACTCGCCTGCTCGTGAGGAGCTGGATAGAAGGCCGGGAGTAGCTTCACCCATCTACCACTCTGAGGCTGGGCGGCGCGTCTCTCAGGCTGCATGGGCGTCGAGCGGCTGTGGGTGTACGGCGGGGCTGGTTGGGACGTTCAGGAGTCCCAGGACAGGTGTTACAGGACGATAGGGCGCCGCGCGCCTCTCCCACCCGCGGCGCGCGTTACTGATCTGGACTTTGAGCGATTCTCAGCCTGCAGGGATGATCATGCAGTGCAGCAGCGGCTGGAGGCAGCCCGCTCAGCCCGATCGCGCCCGACGGCTCATCGGGAGCACACTTGCCTCGCATGTCAAATTCCGCGCGTGGGCACTGGGAGGCCCGCCCTGCCCGACAGCGCATCAAGGCCTCAGGCCTGCAGCTTCAGATTGAGAGCCCGCTGGATGCGGTGTGGCCAGCCCGCTCGCGAGGCATATAATCATCCGCGCGGCCGGGAGGGCGGTCTGCTCTTTCTTGCGCCCCTCCCTCTTGTTTTTCCCCTTGCGTTGCAAGTCGCGCTCGCTGCGCCCTCGGCCCTCTCTTCACCTTCTATTTTTCTCTGGGTCTTGGGTCTCGCGCGTCTCGGTTCTAGCTTTTCTCTTCAAACTATCTTATCGGCCCCACGAGCACCTCGCTGAGTGCCACCATGCTCCACCACCTAGCCTCCAAACTTATCCTCTCGGGCCTCCTCCTCGCACGCGCAATACAAGCCGCGCCATCCGTAACAGTCTACGGTATCTACGGCGCGCAGCCTCAAGACGAAATCGGCCAGGGCCCCCTCGCGACCTCGGACGGGGACGGCCAGGCGTTCTTGAACCAGCTCCAGGCGTACAATGGCGTGCACCTCCAGGCGCCGCCCATGGCCGTCCAGCCTCCGACGGCGTTCGCGCTTAACCTAGCAAACGGCGCGGACAAGGTATCGGGCCTCTCGCCGCCCGCGCGGGGCGACTTCCTCGGGTTCTCGATCGAGATGAGCGTCGTGGAGAGCGTCAGTGCGTATCGCGTCGTCCTTGCTAGCGCTCTGCTTCCGCCGCACACCGCCGCACGCTGTCGAGTTGGTCGTGGTTGTGGCCGTGGCCGTGGAGGCGCATTTGTCAATAACGTGGCTGACTTGATCCGTTTTTTGACGTGCAGTCGGGAGGAACTCGTAAGTCCAGCAGCCGGGCGCACCGCCCCCGACGCACGCGAGATGGTGATTGCGGTCTTGCTAACCTATTGCGCTCTCGCTCCGCAGGTCTCTAATTCAAGTCCCTTTTTTGAACCTCATCTCTGCCGTCGCGAACCGCGCGGGCGGAGTGCGCATCCGCGTTGGGGGAAACACGCAGGAGTACGCAGCGCTCTTCGACAGCCTGCCGGGGAATGTGATGACCGCGAAAGGCCCACAAATTCAGCCTCCTGGGGTGAACACGGTGAGTGGTCCCCGTACCGCGCCCGCCTCCCGCGCGTGGTCGTAGTTAGCCGTTATGGCGGCCTCAAGGCTGACGCGCGGTGATTGCGCACAGGTCGCGGCTACGGAGTTCGAGTTCACGCCAGAACTGCTCCGGTTGTTGCAGCATGTGTCGTCTTTGACGAAGGCGAAGTGGTACCTGGGTACGTGGAGCACGGCTATGTCGTAGTACATTGAAGGCGGTACTACTAATCAGTCCCTTACGCGGGTGTCCAGGCGTTCCTTTCAACGACACGTCAAATCCAAGGCTACAGATCGCAGAGCAAGCCGACGCCATCCTCGGCGACAACGTGCTCGGGTACCAGGTCGGCAACGAGCCTGACCTTTACGCGGGGTCAGTACAGCGGCTGCGAACGCTATCATCTGTCGTGCACGATCAGCCGCTGATAGGCTTCGTTCGTTCGTAGTCACCAGCGCCGGCCGGCCGACTACGGTCCGCAGGCGTACTTTGACGAGTTTGGCACGGTCATGAACGCTATGAACAACGACGCCAAGATTACGAGAAAGGGCAACATTGTCGGTCCTAGCATCCAGGGCGGCAGCAAGTGGACGCTCGAGGACGTCCTCGGGACGGGGTACCTCGACGCATACGGGAATGATCTCAGCGTCCTCGCGGTCGAGCAGTGCGTGATTCCTCAGGGAACGTGACTCTTCATCTCGATCCTAACCTTCGGACTCCCCACAGCTACGCCACGAGCAACTGCGCCGCCGCGTTCCCATCCGCCGGCTTCAAAGTCACCACGCCCGACCAGGCACTGCAGCTGCTCCTTACCCACAGCGCGACCCAAGCCCTTCTCACGCCGTACCTGAACACGATAAGCATCGCGCAGCAGGCAAAGAAAGACTTCATGATCTTTGAGACGAACACTGCGTCGTGCGGCGGGTTCCCGGGAGTCAGCGACGCGTTCGCGTCTGCGCTGTTTATGGTGGATTATTCGTTGCAGATGGTGGCTAAGGGTGTGTCGGGGGCGCATTTGCATATGGGTGGGCAGAACGCTTCGTACAATGTGAGCTTCTGCTGCTCTGTATCACAATACTGTCGTTCTCTGACCAGGTTCTTTATAACACAGCCGTTTACCCGTGAGCATGCCCAGCAGCTAGATTAGATCTAACTGTCAATTTGACCTATGTCCTGCACGCAGCCCCACCCACGAACGTCTCGCTCTTCAAACAATGGACCGTCGGCCCGTCCATGTACTCGACGCTCTTCATCGCCGAGGCGCTCGGGACGACGAACACGTCCCAGGTCGTCGACCTCGGCGCGAACGGCGCGAGCGACGCGACGCCCGGCTACGCGATCTACGAGAACGGGCAGCTCGCGCGCGTCGCGCTTATGAACTTCATGGACGCGAGCAGTGGGGGTGCGGAGATTAAGGTTACTATTTCGGTTGGGGGTGTTGCTACGGGAGAGGGGAACGCGACGCCGGCGCAGGTTAAAGTAAAGTACGTACCAAATCTGAGAGAGAATGCGGGATGGGATGCTGATATTCGGCTGGCAACGCACAGGTATCTGCTTGCGCCGTCCGTCGTAGAGAAGGATCAAGTTACTTGGGCGAATCAGGTATGTCTCCTCCCTCCTTTCGTTGTCCCATCTTCTCACACGTCTACATCTCCAGACCTTCGGCGCGCGCTTCGAGTCCGACGGCCGCCTCCACGGCACCGAGCTCGTCCAAACCATCACCTGCGACCCCACCTCCTCCACCTGCACCATCCCCGTCCCCGCCCCGGGCGCCGCGCTCGTCTTCCTCTCCTCCCCCGCCCAAGCGCTCGCCTCCGCGTCCTCTGCTACACAGACGTTCGCGACGACGGCAGCGACGAAGCTCGTGCCGACCGCCTCCGTCGACCCCACTGCGCTCGCGCACTCGAACGGGGACCGCCCGGATCATTTGTTGGGCACGAGCAGCGGCGCGGCGGGCACGAAGGAGGGAGAGGCGGGCCCGCCTGGGTTCGTGAGGACGTTGATGTGGATTGTGCTTCGGTCTGCGTTGAGGTGTCAGGATTGTTAAGCTCTTTCTCCCTGTGACTGGAGTTTCCGTCCCTCGCTCTCGCTGGGGCCCATTTAAGGTGCCCCGGTGAGCACTCCTCGCTTCTCCCTTCGTCGTAGTCGTCGTGCTCCCACACGGACTGTATGCTCTCTCGCTGTCGTTAGATCGGATCCTACCGCGTACTGTACCACCATTATCACGCCCCCCCCCATTTACTGCTACTCCATACACATTACTTATACTTTTCACGACGGACTTCTGGGACTTTGACATTGACGTTTGAACTGTGTGTATTTCATAGTCTTTTAGCTTACTACGCCCGTCCTACGAATTTTACAATATTTTCCGCTTTTCAGGGATGGCTCTGTCAGCCGGTCATATTATGGTGGATGATGCATGGAAGATGACGCTCACATATTGACTGGCTCAGCAGCGTCGATGAATATGGGCTTGCAGTTCAGTACGACCCCCTGCTGGTCAAGGGAGCACATGCACGAAAACGAAGGGCCGTCCGAGAACAAGGAGAAAACAAACGAATGTCAATAGTAGTGAAGAACAGTACGTACGATATCCAAGCCGTCCATTATACAACGCGAGCTTAACGTCCTGCTGGACCTCGCGCGCTGGTATACTCGAAACACACATGTCCAGGCCTCACACGCTCACCGCGGGAACGCCCTCAACACCCCAACAGCTCCAAGCACCACCGCCATCATCACCCCCACCCCGGGCCCTACCAAACTCCCCGCCCCGCTCGTCCCGCTCCCATAGCTCGTCGATCCATACCTCCCCTGCATCCCCCTATTCCCATTACTCGTCGCGAGCACCGCCTCGTCGACCGTAACAGTGTTCTTGACCTTCGTCACCGCCGTCGTCGCGAACGTCTGCGTCGTCGTCGCCTCGGACGCCTCGAGGGCGTCGTCGGAGAGGAAGACGAGCGCGAACCCGGGCGCGGGGACTTTGATCGCGCAGGTGGAGGTGGTGGTGTCGCAGGGGACGGTCTCGAGGGAGAGCGTGTCTTTGAGAGTGCCGTCGGCTTCTTTCATCCCGCCCATGGTCTGCGCGTGGGGGAGAGGTCGTGAGAAGGGAAAGGACAAGATGGACAGGAAGGGACGTACCTGGCCGCCCCAGGTGATGTTGTACTTCTCGCCCACAGACGCAGCAGTGAAGCGCCTACGCTCACACACCCGTAAGCCCTCTCTTCCTCAGAAAACACAAAAAGAGCACTCACTTCACGCGAACCTGCGAAGGCGTCGTCGCCGGCTGCCCGCTCTGCCCCCCACCCACCGACACCGACACCGTATAATCGTTCGCCCCAGACGGGTCCGTCATGAAGTTGATGAGCGCCAGGCGCGCGAGCTTGTCGTTCTCGTAGATCGCGTAGCCGGGCGTGTAGAGCGAGCCGGAGGTCTGCCAGAGGTCGATGACGCGGGAGGTGTTGGTCGAGCCGAGCGCTTCGGCGACGGCGAGCACGGAGTAGAAGATCGGGCCGACGGTCCAGTCGTGGTATGCGGATTCGTTAGTGGGGATGGCTAGGAGGGAGAGGTGAGCGGTACGTCGACGGGCGTTGGTCTCATTTACTCACCAGTGAAGGGCTGGAATACGCAGGATCATCACCTCAGCTCAGACTCCAGACTCGGAGACGCGCACTCACGTTATAATACACATTCTGCCCACCCACATGCAGCAACGCATGCGAAAAGTTGCTCGCCGCCATCGTCAGCCCATAGTCGATCGTCCACAGCGCAGCCCCAAAGCTCGTGCTGATGCCCGCGAAGCCCCCACACGAGGCCGAGTTCGTCTCGAACATGATGAACGGCTTGCCCGCGGCGATCGCGAGCTGCGTCGAGTTCAGGTACTGCGCGACCATGTTCACCGCGAGCGCGTGCGTGAGGAAGGTCGCGAACTCGGTTTGGGGGTCTTTGGGGTCCCCGAAGCCTTCGTAGATCGCTGCGCAGTTGTCGTCGGGGTAGCTGAGGGAGGGATGGAGGGGGGAGGTTAGTGTTTACTTCTCTGAAGTGTAGAAGGGGAACTTACTGCTCAACCGTCAGCGCGTAGAGGTTGTTCGCATACGAGCTCGCGAAGCCCGTATCCCACATCACTGTTGCAACTCTCGTTAACTCCCCTGCAGCCCACAGCGTCTTTCTTCCAAAGGGCCGTACTCACTCTCGGGCGTCCAGTCGCCAGTGGCCAAGCTCGGGCCAATGAGGTTGTTGCTCACGCTCAGGCTCTTCTGCTGCATGGCGGACACGACGTTCCCGAACTCGCCAAAGTAGTCGAACGGGCCGTACGTCTCCGGACGGTGCCCGTGCCTGCACCGTCCCTCGTAAGTACCCAACTCCCCACGTGCTCACGCCCCGCGCGTCTCTCTGATCACGACGGAGCATCGCAGCAGCAAAAAGTAGACGCACCGAGCATAAAGATCAGGCTCGTTCCCGACCTGGAAGCCGAGGAGGTTATCGCCCAGGATGCGCTGGCCGTACTCCGCGATCTCGAGCGCGAGGTTCGCGCTGTCGTTGAGCGGGATGCCGAGGTACCACTTGACGTTCACGAGCGCGGAGATGTTGCTCAGGAGGTACAGGATCTCGGGCGTGTATAGCAGCGCGGGGGTTTGTGTCTGTCCGGTCCCCAGATAAAAACGCGAAAACGCAGAGATGGGTCAGAGGCCGAGAAAGAATTAGAAAGAGGCGGGAGGGACGCACGGGGTTGTTGGTGTCGACTTTTTGCTTCTCGATGGCCTTGCCGTCGTCGAGGCTCTGGACCATACGCGCCTCCTCCTGTGAGTTTCCGCCGACACGAACGTGCACGCGCCCCGCACGGTCGGCGACGAGGGCCATGAGGTTCAGGAACTCGGGATGGAGGTACGAGCTGCATGGTTGGTGGAGAGAAATGGTGAGCGAAAAGACTATACGTTCGGAAGGTATGAACTTACCCATTAAGACCGACTATATGCGCGAGAATAGCAAGTCAATATTCCAAACTGATAATCGGAGTAGGCAGCGCGCTTCAGAAGATGACGTAGAGAAGAAGCGGGAGCAGGCACTGGAGTCCGTGCCTTGGACTCATCCACCAAACCTCTTTCAATCGTCCGTTGCACCTCGACACTACACCGCTCCTCTCCCGCATACTTACGCCTTGCGCGAGCGTTCTCTATGCCCGTGGTGGGCGCCCCGAACAACTGCGCAGCACAAGGCGCCACGCCGAAACACGCACGCGCCGAAAAGGAAAGAAAGCACGATCCACTCACTCGCCTGCGTCACGACCGACATCTCGACCGAGAACCCATAAAACGCCCCGCTCACCGGGATCGACAGCCCGTTCACCCCAGCCGCGTCCTGCGCCAGCTGCAGCGCGAACGCGTTCGCGGGCAGCGGGTCCGGCAGCGCGGGCGGGTTCAGCACGAGCGTGTCGTACGCCGCGGACGTCAGGATGTTCGTCGGGGTCGCGGAGGCACCCGACGCGGTGTCCGTGCCCGTGCCGATGACTTGCTGCCCGACCTGGTTGTACACGGTGATGGCGCGCGCGGAGGGCGCGCACGCGAGCGCGAGCGCGAGGAGGGTGGAAAGGAGCGTGCGGCGGACGGCCATGGCGGCGGCGCGTCGGTCGTCGTCGTGGAAGGAAGGGAGGGGGAGGAGGGGGAGAAGGAAAGGGAGGGCAGAGGTACGCTGACGAGTCGGAAAAGAAGCATGTCGTTCGCGCCGAGCATGTCTTATGTATCGTGGCTGAGCAGGCTGGGGAGGGGCCAAGGGACTCCAAGGGAGCGCGTTGGCGCGAGCGACCAAGGCTCGCTAGGCGGCCCGCCGTGTGCCAAGCCATCGCGGCGGGGCGCCGGGAGTTCAAAACAACCCCAGAGCCCTCGTGTTCCGCCCTGCTCCACTCCCAGTCGAGGGCCCACCATGATCGCGCACGATGCGGAGATCCAATCCCGCTCGCCACGGCCAAGGCCCAAGAGCCTTGTCCAGCGATGCCAGCTTGCTTGACCTCGATGGCTGTCGCGGGGCGCGTCGCAAACGGGACAAGGGACGCGTTTGTTGGACCTAGGAGGGAGATGCAGCTCTTCGGATGTTTTTGGCACGATGATCTTCGCTTCTAAATTGATACAACGTCCGTCCCCGACGTCTTCTGCTTCGAGCAAATCCCGCCGCGCGAGCTTGTGTGCTTGGAAGGTCAAACGTCAGCGGCCTCTCATGCAAACTCTTTCTACGTTGCCCCTCCAGCCCAACCGTTAAGGAAGGGTTGAAGGAGGTCCAGCGCGCTCTACAGAACCCCCTTTTCCCGCCGTTCCCAGCAACAACCACCAGGGCCCTTTCCAACTCCGGCAGCATGTGCTTCTCGCCGACTCCAAACCTTTTAGCATACAGCCGCCGGGAGCCCCCCATTGAAAACTTCATATTGCTCTCCCACAAGGCCTCGACATACCGCGGCAGCGTGTCTGGGTGGTGCGGCGTTCCTTTGGAGCTGTTTTCGACGCGAGGCTCAGGATGCAGAGGAATGCGATCACCAAGTCAGGTACGGAGAATCGCGAGCGCTGACGTCATAGCTGCATACCGGTCGTGCCTCTTCAGATATTCAAACGGGAATTTGGCGTCAGCCGTTTGCCAGCTCGCGAGAGTATCGTGTATTCAGTGTCGAGTGCAAAAGTCTGCATTGGATCCTGCACAAAGGTGCACGCCCTCAGGTTGTGCAGCGCTCGCTCACCCCAAGATAAACGCGCCCGTCCCGACGCTCTCGAGCACGACCTTCCCCCCCTGCACGCTCGCCCCGCTATCCAGCACCCTCTGCACACCTCTCTTCGCCTTCTCCCCCAACCCCTGCGCCTGCAAACCACCCAACTCGAACTCCACCTCCGTATAGTTCGTATTCACAGCAAGAACGAGCGCGCGCCCGCCCAGCGTCCACACCCCTACGTCGACTACTCCTTGCGCTGCAGTAGAGTGCGCGAAGGTGGAGCGGGGGGAGAGGATGAAGGCTTTCATGGAGGACGAGAGCGCGCGGGAGAGGGCGGCGGCGGAGGTGGTGATCGAGGTGGTTGTTGGGGCGTTCCAGGAGACGACGCCTGTGTAGAGAGTAAGTGGGGAATAGAGGGAGGGAGAAGGAAAAGGGGGAAGGGAGGGAGGGGAGGACGCACCGAGAGCACCGTGGTTAATCGCGAGCGCGCTCTGTACGACGAA